>CM035788.1:24917066-25434566 GCA_020466265.1 Siphamia tubifer | reverse complement strand
GACTTTCTTTGGGGGGAAAAAAGCAATTAAGGGTCTGAATGTGTTGGTGTTTTTTTCCCTTTCCCCCTACACTGACTCAAGTGAGGGATCATTCATCTTGCGAAAATAAGTGTCATCTTCTCCTCTCTCATTAGTCTAGGAGCAAATCTGAGAGATGGGAAGGAGAGAGAGGGATTGAGGGAGATGAGGAAGAAGAGAAGGCCGAAGAGAAGGATTGAGAGAGAAATAAATAAATAGTGGGGGAAGGGAGATGAGGGTTTTGGTCAGAGGAAATAGAGATGGGGGTTAGATGGCCTTGTCTTTCAAAGTCCACAATCTACTGTCAAATGAAGAAGCGTTTGAGCAGAGATTCAGACCACACTCACTCCCGCACTGACACTTGCAGCCATATAGGCGCTTTAACATGTATGCACATGGACAGGCTGTCACTCAAAGAGCTCTGAAATGGGCCTGGAGTGGGTAATTACCAAGCATGTCTTCCATGTTAGATTACATGTTGCTGTCGGCCATAAGTATCCCCCAGGAGCTGGTTTGACAGCTCCCTGTTAACCACATATACACACTGTGGGGTGCACATATGACTGACTTACCCTAAAGCCATATACATGGAGTTAAATATAAATATTGTTATCTTAAAAGCAGGAATATTCATCAAATAAACTGCATTTTACCACAAAAAAAAGTTCACACCCTTTTTGCCAGCAATAACACTTACACATGGCTGGTAAAAATGCTTTGTCTTCTAAATGTGAGGTTTGAACACACACGTTGCTTCACACTTCTTCACTCATTAGACAACTCTTCCATCCCGTTCTCCTCAAATCCCAATTAAAAGCTCATTTTCTCCCCCAGCTCACTAGGCTGGGCTGTTGGTAATCAAGATTAATATGAGGAGCGTCAGCGGTCTGCATTTGTAGTCGCCAGCACCGATTTGGTGCATTTGGACCTGGCCCTTAAAATAATACACTCTAATTGGTTGATTTATCTTCCATTTTGAGGACCAGCTGTGGTTGTGGCAGCCCAATCAGAAACATCAGCAAAAAGAGAGAAGTAATGAGAAGACAATGAAAAAGGCAAAATCCATTGTTATATATCCAGTAAGTCACTGACCATTGGGAGGCTTTGATGAAATGTGAACCAGATCTCTTTTCTAACCAGGCCTGGATGTGTAATAGCCATGAGGGTAAGAAGAAGGTGCGACTGACTTTGTAGAATTACTCTCCCCCTCCCTCCGCCACTAAATTAATTAATTGAAAAAGGCTCTTGGAAAACATGCAAATTTAATGACCCTCCACAGAGGAGGGATTTGGGAGTTGTTTGGCAAATTACCTGCTTGTTAACACAGGGTCATAGAGAGTTATGGCTCTGAATACAGCGAGAAGAAGCACAATTATTGCTCAGTATAAAGGCAGGAGAGGCGCAATTGACCTTGACTACTATTAGAGAGTAATAATTAAGGGATTAGGAAAACAACAATACTTTGGATTACCATGTGGGGGAGAAAACACATCTGAAAAGCTGTTGAACACATGTAAATTTCTGGCTGACAGAAATTAATTTCTTTTTGTTTTGGAATAGCTCATGTGAAAATTTTACTACTACAACTGCTACTACTACTACTACTACTACTACTACTACTACTACTACTAATAATAATAATAGTGGTAAAAATCAGTGTTTGATCTCATTTTACATGGTCACACTTGAACAGGGGGATGGGGCAAGAGGAAGCTATGATATTTACCAATGGTCAACAAGACAGAGATGGATCCCTTCAACAAATCATGCCTGTTATTTGTCTTGTCAGAACAGAGAATATTTGCAGAAACAGACAGCGCACAATGAGAACCAATCATTTCACTATAGATACATCTGGAGCGACCCCCTCTCCCATGAGCATGGTTCATTTTGTTGCATTTACAATGAAATGCTTTTCTTTTTCCAGTCTCCATGCTCTATTTCATCTTGAATTGATAAGGGGGTCGTAGTCCCAGCAGGTGGGATGGTGACCTGCTGAGGAGAAAGTGTGATAGTGGCGTAGTAATGATGTGATATGGACAATTTGTGGCAGTATTGATCATAGTACTGACATGTAATATACATATGAGTGTACACTTGTGTGTGTCTATGTGTACACTGTTGTGTGTATGTAATTAGTGGGGTTAGGTCCCTTCCCCTGGGAAATAAGACCATATTGACAATTTAATGGAATCCCCCCCCCCCCCAAAAAAAGGGGGCTACGATTTACTGTTAAATTTCAGGAAATAGACACATTTTAAAAGTTTGAGAAAGGTTAAATGCATGAATGTGAGAGATATAAGACTTGCTGTCTTTCACATGAATGTGTGATATATGAAAATTGGAATTATATGGGTAGACTGTGTCAGATTTGCAGCTCTGGCCAGTTTGTAGGGAGAAAAAGTTGTTCAAATTTATGTGCTCTGTCATCTTTCACATTTCTAGCCCATATTTCTGTATCTACAATGCCAAAATGCCATTAAATTGAACCAATCATTCATGTTCCCTGGTGCAGTGTCTACAGTGAATCTGTCACACAGCCACAGGCCAGTGTGGAGCTTTAATGGCAATGAGAGCTCATTAACCACTGATTTGATGTTAAAACCAACTTAAAGATTGACATGACTAATAGGAAATCAATGGTGAGGACTAACACCAAGAGAAATGAGCTGCTCGGTTAAATAGGTCAGCTGTCTCACCTCTGACCTATAACCTCTGATTAATATAAAAAGCTCTTAATCCTTCATCCATTCAGTCACCCTATATTTTACTTATAATATTTGAGGTTGTGGCCCCATTTTAATGTAGTTGAGAAAAATAAGCCCATGTAAATGCACAATAGTTGCATAGTTACAGTCAAGTACGTAACTACCCTCATTAAATACAAAACATAGCAATCACATGCAATAGAAATAAAGATTTAAAATGTGCTAAGGATAAAAATGAAATGAGTTTGAAATCATTCAGCAATCTGTGATGGATTAGATGAGCTAAGGGACACATTCATGCTGATGTCCAAGGAGGCCATGGAGTTTAAACATGGTTAAACCCATTCACTGGGCTGGACCATATCATAACTTACATGGAAATACCGGTGTAATGTTAGGGGACCATATGAAATTTAAATATTGTGATAGAATTTGGGTTAATAACATATATATATATATATATATATATATATATATATATATATATATATATATATATATATATATATACACACACGCAAGGAAATAGACCTGGGAGATAGACGTCTGTGTCAAATTTCAGCCAAATCGGTGTTTGTAGGTCCGAGCTGAAGCAGTTTTTGTAGTGGTAATTTTCCCAAAATGCATTCCCCATGACAGGGAATGTTTTTCGATAGTAAGTCGTGGGGAATGCATTATCCTGCTTATTCTACAGTTATTATAGCTTATTAGTGCTACTACTCAAACAGACTGGATAAAATAGCCGTTACAACGTAGTGAATATTTACTGTGGTGTGATATGGTAACGTGAATCTTAAGTGACAAAACCTGTTGCCATGGGCAGTGGGCATTAACGGCACAGCGGGCGGTTATCGAAAAAAAAACGCCCGCTGAAGGCTGGCAATGTCAATTCAAAGCGAACGGGAGCTGTCGCAACATTCTAGAGGGCCATAGAATACAGACAGATATACACATGGAATGCCATGATTTACTGAATACATGCTAAAAGATCGTCAGAGATCCTTCTCCTCAGGGAGACACTTTGAGAGGAGGTCACACAGTAATTAAAGCAATCAAACATAGCAGCTGTCTGAGGCACACGAGAAAACACTAGAAAACGCTGCTGTGTGAAAGCACACTGCACACACATCAAGTACCAACAGATACTTTTACACATACTATGAACCCGTACATCTGATAGAAAGAATTACATGCACTGATACACACTGCACTAATTTCCTTAAAGCCATAAGTGAAGCAGAAAGGTAAAGAAAGGAACATATACACTGCATTCACTGAAAGGAAGCTCTCAACCATTATCACCACTAAGTGCAGCAAAGTATTCAGAGCATTGTGATGGGGTGTTTGTTAAGTCATGTCTGGGAAAGATGAATAAAATATGGGTCAAATCTTTTTTACGCACTCATGAATACTGGTCATAAAACAACTCATGAAACAATACTGCTACATTACGGTGTTGTTTTAACAGTACAATGCTTCGACTTTAAGACATTTATCTGTAATACATCATGTAAGAAGAAAAAATATTCCAACAAAGGTAAAAAGAGGGAATTACATTTGCATTGTACCAACAAGATAAAAGGATGCATACGCACACACACACACACACACACACACACACACACACACACACCTATACAGTGTTACCTCTACTTACTGTATGATGGACCCAGCTAATGAATAATCCAAGTAACGAAAAATGTTTACCTAAAAGTTTTGTCTCTGAACACAAAAGAAAATTCTATTTACGAAAGAAAACCGAAATCCCTGAGACATAAGTACAGTACTGTATGTAATGTACGTAAATATGTAATGTATGTATTTTACGTAGCTGTACGTACTGTGTAGATATATATATATATATATATATATATATATATATATATATATATATATATATATTATTGGCTTAGGTTGCTATAAAAATAAATGTTTGGCACCACTTTATCAGTGACATATTACCAGATGAGTGATACAATATTTTGTTGAATAGGGCTACAACTATTGTGCAAAACCCAAGATGACTCAAATATCTTTTTTTTTTTTTGCTCCATTACTCTAAAATCTAGTGAAAAGGCTACAATAAAAACAACATTTTGACTTATTTAGCCATAAAAATAATTATTTATCAAAATCAAAGGTGGTTAATTTAATAATGTACACAAGAAAAAAAAACATTAGCTCTTAATCAACTGCTGCTACTAAGAGACAGTTGGGCAAGTAGTTGATTTATTGATTAAATTAAATTACATAAAAGGCAATGGTTGAAAATGGGAGACATCCATGAGGGAATGAGCTCTGTTCTGTTCCACCTCCCATGCCGCCTCGTCTCCTCCAAGGCCTCCACTTCTCTTTAGGTGGCAATTTACAGCCACCTTGAAAATGAGTTCTTTGGGATGCCCATGTCACTGCAGTCTATCACCCTCCTGCTAGTGATCTGTTACCAGGAGCACTCCCACAATATGCCCATAAAACTGCTCACTGGGCCCATATTAATGTACAGGCAGACCAGCTCTGGGTCTGTGAAGGACGTCGGATGTCTGTGGCTTTAATTTAAACACTCATGGACACTGCGTGAAGTGAACAGTGGGAGAACAGCCCTCGTATCAATCAGAACAGTAGCACTGTAGGGAAGGCCAGGGTTCTAGATAACACAAATGTGATTTTTATGACCTTTGGTAACTTTCTAACTTATTTCATTGTTAATACAATACAGTAAAGATAAAAGGCCATACGTTTCTAATCAAGGATCACAGCTTGACATTAAAGCCCCTGTTTAAATATAAAACTATATTATTACTGATGTCTCCTGGATGCTAGCTTCAAAAAGCCTGGACGGACAGGTCTCCACAGAGGTCAGATTTTTATGGGAATCAGTGTTGTGTTATTTGTTTTACGTGGATACTCTAAGCATCGTTTTCCACTCGTGAGTTGAAACAGGACATCAAGCTCATGTCTTTACAAGTTTCATTGATAGTTTTACTCATCTACATTAGTACACAAACACTACGGGTTTATTAAACATGAGTGGTTTATCATTATTAAGATGGGCTGGTAAGTAACCCACATCCATGTGACATCCATATATCCATCCATCCACCCATCCATCCATCCATCCATCCATCCATCCATCCATCCATCCATCCATCCATCCATCCATCCATCCATCCATCCATCCATCCATCCATCCATGCTCACTTTTCTGTGCTACTACATTTATAAAGCACTCATTCATGGTAACAGAACAAAAAAGGATAAAACAGAAGGTGAATACAGGATCGTCAACCATCTTTTGTGTGTGTGTGTGTGTGTGTGTGTGTGTGTGTGTGTGTGTGTGTGTGTGTGTGTGTGTGTGTGTTTGTGTTTGGGGGGCGGGTCAACCTGAGCTCAGCGTTGACACTAGTTCTTTAAAATATTATACATACAATACAAAAAATGTTCTCATGTCTATTAATCTTTGACTGTCAAAGCTTCTGCTAAATAAATAACATAGTTTTATGAATTTTTATAAACAGCTCTTCTGTAGTTGTAGTTAAGAAGTTATTCTGTTACATAAATGTTTTATGAGAATGGTGTTTTACTACTATACCCATTACCTCCCCTCTACTTCTTTAATTCCATCCTCTTGGCCAAAACTGTTGACTTCTGTTTCCAAAATCAACACTCACTAACAGCCAAAATGGAAATTCTGTCCTCATCCATATCTTTTATATCTGTCTCTATCCTTGCCCACCAAAAGACCAACACTCACAAAGTCAGTGATAAAAATTTGAGATGGCACCCAAGGTGGCCTAGCTTTCAGTCACGAGGGTCTTGTTGAATTTCCCTCACAGTCAGATCACTTGCAGGGAAGTATCGGAGGCGAAGATATACTAAGTAGAGACAGGAGCTATGAACTAGAACAGGGTGCAGGAAATGCGTGTGTTTGTGTGTTTCTGAATGAACAGTCTCCAGCCAGCTGGAGTGTGACTGGCTGACTTTGATAAGGTCAGCCGCAGGGGACCCTATTGTCACACTGTGGTGGCCCCCTGCCAGCCCCACTGTCATCAGCACTGGCAAACGGCTGCTCCACGGTTTACACAAACACACAGCAAATTCAGGGACGCACAAACCCAAATACAGAGGAAACACACAATCCTCGTAAGCTGACACACGCTCAACACTAAATGTGTTTTCTGGCAGACAAAAAGCCAGTAAATCTGTTTGGCTCGCTGGAAATTGTCTAAATGGCATCTCCACTTCAGCAAATTCCCCGACTGAATCCGTTTCTGTCAGTCTGTCCATAAAAGTCTCTGTCTGATAGTCTATCCTGTCCCTCCAGGAATTTGTTGAGGGATTTTTGTGAGTGCTGCCAAAATGTTTAATTTAGTTGCGGTTTTTATGAACCACTGAAGTGCAATTTGCAATGTCTTTCAAGTCCTTAAAAAGGATGACAAGCAATAAAAAAGCCAAAGAAAAAGAGTTGTATGCAGTTTGATCTACCAACTATAGCATTATCATTGCATGACAACCTTTTCTTAGTTGAAGAGTTTGTATTTAAATACAGTTGGTTCTTCTTGCATCAATTTTCAGAACATTGTAATGTGTATATGTTGTTTCTGTAAAAAACACATTCTGGGTGTTGTTATTTTATACTTTTATACTTGTACTTACATTGACACTGCTGACTCTTACACTGTTCTTAAATTGCACTTCAGGATAAATAAAGTCTTTTGAATTGAATTGAATACCGGTGACTTAGGACTGCATTGCTGTGACTCTGCATTGGGCTGAGTTATTTGAATCCTCCCTTTTCGTGTGCACTTCTCCAGCAACAGCTGCTAATTGCATTTTGACAGATTATAAGCATAAGGCTGTAAATCACAAAAAAAAGAAACTAGTGGGAAAGGGAGTTAGAGGGTGTTTCTAGCCAACAGAGATGAAAAAGATGATGAAGAGCAACAAAAGACTAAAAGTAAAGAGGAATTAAAACAGGGAGAGTATTTTATAAAGGTAGGTATAGAAAAAAAAAATCCGCCCCTACATGGGTTGAGTTAAGGCCAAATCAGCCGCTGGAAAAAAATAAAATAAAAGCACAGCCAAGCATAAAAAAATTCTGAATGAAAAATCAATTTAAAATTATGGATGATATATGATAAGACCTGGAGTTTTACTATCACAAACTGTGTGTATCGGTGTAACACCCACCCCTGGGGAATGGGTGGGTCTGGTCAGTCGCTCATATATTTTCCAAATAGAAGGTGACAACTCCCATTCAGGGAGAGGATGAGGATGTTTCCGTTGATTCTCAAAGGGGCAAACACACACCTAAACACCTGTCACTGCAAACAGGGTAACTACATACACACACATGTTAGATCTGCCCACAGTGTAACCTCTTACTATACACACTTTCTCTGACAGGATGACCTTTCTAACATCCTCTTTGTGGCTATAAAATAGAGGACACCACCCATGATGTCAACTGATAAGTGTCTCTCTGGATCTCTCGGTCAATAGGTGACCACTTGGTCAGTGTGTGGCCATTCAATATTAACAGATCGAGCTGTTAAAGTTTATCACTTCCATGTGCACCATTCTGAGGTCAGTTCTGACTCGGTTTAGTTATGATTACAGGAGTATTTTTTTCTCTCCCTCGCTGACTTTCTTCTCGTCACAGGAAACACTAAAGTGCACTTACAGAAAGTTGACACAGCCGGTGCCAGGTGGTGGAGCGATCCAAATGAAGCTGAAGCTGGTGGAAGGCTGATGGCTAACATGGGAAGCGACCACACTGCAAACAAACTGGGTTCCACCGAACTGACGCTCTGGCATCACACCTGCAGGAGAGAGAAAAAAATAGAAAAAAATAAGAGAATAAAGGGGACAAAAGAAAGGAAATATGATGTAGATACTCTGATGTAGACAAGAGCAATTACAGTAACATCATTACTTTTTCATGTGAAACGTGTATGTAATACTGTAGTTAAATAACACTGATTTCAAGTCTTTTTCATTTGCTAAAAAAATAAATGGCTTCCCATGAAATCCTGCAAAATCAACCAGATACGAGCATTTATTATAATATGTATTATTAAAGTCTGCTGACCTAAAAGGCCCTTTGTGTATTTAAAGCATCTCTTGAAATGTTAGAGCTTGAATTAAATATATTACTACACACCCAGTGTTAACACAAAAAATAATGATGCTATGGATTATCAAGACCATTTCAAGGTAATCGCTTTGGCTGATTTAGTGCATTATTGAAATTAAAGTGTGATAAGAGAAACCCATTAATATAAACTAGAAAATCACTGAGACAGCATAGACCTCCGCCAGTATTATATATTGAGTTAGAACCTTCTCTGTCAAAACCGGCCCTATCTCCCAATAGTATAGGATCCTTAAAAAAAAAAAAATCCTGGATCCAGACGGTGATCCAGATCATCTTCAAAATGTAATCACTTGTTGCTTTTGTCTTTCCAGACATTCTGTTAAAATTTTGTTGAAATCCATCTATACGGTTTTGAGTTATGTTGATATCAGACAGACGGACAAACAAACTAACAAACCTTGATGACTATGTAACCTCCACTGGAGGAGGTAAAAATGATATGCTGAATGAGATGGTTGGCATTTACAGAATGTAGACTAAAATCAAAGTACACATTATAAAAGCTATACGTGTGTGACAAAAGCAAGTAAGTAAAAGGTCTTAAGACAAATAGTTAAAAGAGTGTGTGATATATAGAGAGAAGAGGTTTTGTAACTACAACACATATACTCACCCCTCCTCTCTAGTTTAACTTTGCTTTTTATTTTTTCCTTCCCTCACTCTTTTGATCTGCTGCCATCCTTCTGTTATTTGTTCCATTCACTGGCATTTTAAAGTCTTTTCCAACCCCAATAACTTCCTGTCTGACTTTTATGGCACCTTCCCTAGTCTTTTGTTATTCATTCACTTTGAACAGCTCCCTCTCTACAACTGACACGACAAGACAGTGGTCTTATTAATGATGGCCTGTGTCCTGCTATGATTGCAGCGATGGAATGACATCATGTCACACAATCTTTCCTTCGTATCATAGAGGGCAAGGGGAGGACGTCAATGGATTCATCAGTCACTGCAGAGACACCCAGAATGGTTTAATAATTTACTTTAACAAAATGACTTTGGAGCAAACAGGCATCTCAGCTGTGTGGTAAATATTGCAAATGGAAACGCAATGCTGCACGACACTTGTGCTTCACGTAGACAGACAATTGTCATAATTCTGCAACACTAAGTCAACGTAATGAGTTCCAGTGCACACATAGAAAACATTTAGCCAGTTTAAAAATTAATGTGATCTCCCATCTGTGCTTCAAGCTGCAGCGCTGTGATAGCTGTGGCCTCTCCTTCTTATGAACTACAAACATACTCCTCTCTTCATCTCTCATAACTAAATTTAATGAGTAGATAATCAGCAATGATTTAATTAATGCTTTAATCTCCTCTGAATCAATGTGTACATCACTATGCAAAAGTATTGTCCATGAAACTGCAAAGTCTGGATGAAATTTAAATACAATGCTGTCCATCTATATGTGTTTATGTGTCTATATGTGCATATGTGTGTGTGTGAGTGAACAGTTGTATGAAAACCAAATGAAGTCTTCAACTAGAAATGCACTCAGACTGCAAAGCAGATACCACCAAGGCAGATCAGCCTCATCCCCCCTAAATGACCGAAATGAGCAATAGGTTTCACTGTGACTTTTGCGAGCAGCGGTCTGCCCTGACCAACAGGATGAAACTCTGCCTTTCCTTGGCAGAGTTATGGACAGATTTTGTTTAAATTTTCAGGAAATGTTGATACTGGCACAAGGAACAAACGATTACATTTTGGTGGTGATCAGTGAGGAGGTGGGAGGCACACATGTGTGTTCCATTTACTTGCTCAGGGCAGACGGCTGCTCACAAAAGTGAAAGTGAAACCTATTGCTCATTTAGGGGGGTTGGGGGCTGATCTGCCTTGGCGGAGTCTGCACTCTCCAAGTGATTTTCTAGTTTAATCAAGTTTTATTTTGAAAAAGAAGTTCCTTCACATAGACTTTTTTTCCCCTACATTTTCTGCAGACAGGTTAATGGTTTTCAATTAGTTTCTTTTCAGGATCCTTTAAAAATGTAAAACTTCTGGACTTCCAACGTTGTCCTCATAGTGAGGGTAAAAACTCCAGAGCGTTGCAGGTGGCTTCCACCATGTTTTCAAAGACCAAAAATTGCAAACTGTGCATGTACCTAGAGTGCTGCTACTTCTCCAGGAAATGAGCAGCATCACTGTGTGTTTTTCAATTCAACACAATTTTAATTATAATATCCATCTGGATTTTTAACACAGTTTATCATTATACTGGTAATCTTTGCATCCCTAGTTATAGATTTGTAATTTACTCCTGTGTGTCATCAATAATTTCATTTGTCTTCTCAAGCAGATCTTCAACTTAGTTTTTAATTGGATTTTATGCAAAATAATCATCAAGGCTGATGATTTACAGGGGTTCACATGGCAGCAACATATTGTGCCATTATGTGTGAATGCACTCAGCATGCGGGCCTAGTGTGTCAGATTTACGAGTTGTCAAGCAAATCAGCCTTTTACCATGCTAAGGAGCTGCTGGTGTGTAATAACAGACTGGGATGTAATCACCCACTAATAGTACTGCTGTTCGCCAATCACCTCCGCTACAACCTCTGCGCAATGGCCAAGATTTATTCTAAAGTGAACACATACACACTCACACAGATAAGCAGACATAAACACACATTACTGCCTTGGGTTATTGCAATGTTATTTTCCAGAGCAAGATCTCCCCTCCTCAGCACCCTGTCTTTACCGCTGACATACAAAACAGGAGAAATTGTTTCTGTGTTTCTTATGCAGCACTTGGGAAACCATGCATTGACATACCCTAACACCTTTCTGTCTCTTACCCTGTCTAACACAAAGGACTGCCAATTCAACAACCATTTCAACAGAGACAGCCAAGACAACAGTTTTTGTACTAAAGAAGAGAGGTGAAAGAAGCCTGTCTACCACATTGCCATAGTGCAATTTGAGAATCCCTGCAGATGTTCAGAATACAAGCTTTGCTGTCGTGGCAATGGAAACATTATCTGGAAAGCTGCAAAGACAAACAGAAAAAGACTAAGGATGGCATTGGGAGGCAAGAGGGCAGAGCTAAATATGATGTAAAGACACCAAGGCAAAGTGGAAATTTAGTTTATTCAAAGGACTATTTACATTTTTTAACTGAGGATGTTTATTACTGGAAAAGAAACAAGAGAGTTGAGCAGGGATGCCAACAACAACTCAGTTTGACACAACACAGAACTCATGAGCACAGCTAACTCTGATTTAACAAGAAAGAAGAAGAAATAATCATTATTAATTTAATGTTTAAACAAAGAAGTAAATACCAAATTAAAAATTTAATGTGACATGTAAAATTTAAGAAAATTAATAGGTGAGAAATTAAAAAAAAAAAAAAAAAAAATAATAATAATAATAATAATATTGGAAAAAAGCAAGGAAGAGAGGAGCTGAGGTTATGGCTAAAGAAAAGCAGTTAGAGGAGGGTGAAGATGAAAAGGCAGACTGATGCACTCCAGGACACAGCAGCACTGGGACTCAACACCGCTCACAGAATTTCTATTCCCACTTGAAAAATACGCTCAGGCATAAAAATGCAAATAACAAAACTAGTCCCTTTCATGTCCGGGTGTGGAGAGTGAGAGCGGGGAAAAAAACCCACTATTATTCAATGAGATCCAAATCCCAAACGTTCCAGTAAAGCAACAAGCTGCCATGAACCTACAGAAAGTGGAAAAAAAAAAAAAAGCTCTGACATTCCTGGTTCTGTCCAGGGAGATAGATGAGCAGCAAAAGAAAAGACAGTCTGTTTCATCATTGTAAAATGCAAATGTATAACAAAGCCCTTCCTCTGTCCTTACATGCCGGTGTCGTGCCATCTGTCGGTGTGTACGTTTTTTCTGTCATTTCCGGTCACTAACAAATTACACTAATGAGGTACAGCAGGTGATGTATTGACATGGCAACTTAATTTTATGTGCTAGTGACAAGATAAGTTCTGGTGATTTTATTAATTTTGTTCTTCTCGCTTCTCATCCCTACAGTGATCCTTAATCTACATGTAAACTGAACAAAGGCCTAATTTCTAGGAAAGCCAAAGACAATACTTGCATATTTTGAAGGTTAAAAAAACACACATGGAACTATTAAATGGGCATAATCTTACACTTCATTAACCATGAGTGAATGTTTTAAACATCTGGGTTTGTTATCACACAATCACCATCATGTAACTTAGCTAATGAACTGACAATGACAAAAGTTGTAGCTGCAAAGCAAATGCCGTTGCTGATGCATTGAGGGTATATGTCTCAGAGGCCAAACCTAATTCAATAAGCAGCCACAAGGGGATCTTGGAGAACTGTTGCAACTGCACTTCCACAGTCAAATGCACACATGCTAATACATGCACGCTAGCACACATACACCAAACACACACAGTTCTTTCACATGCAGATTAGGAACTTATGAGCTGTCGGCAGTGATTAATGACAAGGGAAGATGACCTACTAACTCCCACGGTATGACTGGGCAGAGCATGTTTCATAAATATGAACACACACACACAGACATGAACATGCACGCATATGCCCACATGCATTCGGGCATGCCCGCACACAAACTCTCTGAGATATGCAGAAACAGAGGAAATGGGCGTGTCACAATTTTAAGGGTCATATGTTAGTTGTAAGACCATCACCCCAACATCAATCTCTGCTGGTAATCGCCGTGAATTTTTAAAGTTCCCATTAAAAGGAACTGGGAAGTTGACTGCGTCTTATTTATTCATATTCAGTCTGTCCATGTCTTTAGTAACAAAGGCTCCTTGCTTTTTCTGATCCTTCTGGTGTTTTATTTTTTAAATATGTACAGTAAACACCTCTATTCACATCTGTCTGTATCCTCTTTAACATCTCTGTTCTGGATGCAGCTTTTTTTTTTTTTATCTGTCTTTATATCTCACTTTGCAAAGTTAATGAGCTTTTCACAGCCAAGCTCAAAACAAGTCAAATAGATGGAGTGAGAATTCTCCCTGATGGAGCAGATGGGCAATTGGTGGCTCAGGCTGGCAGTGACTTCACACTGTACAACCAGCAGGAGCTGGTCTAACTGGCATTGGAACTGATAGCTCGGCTTTGTGGCAGAATTATGAGGATTTGAGAGACACCATTCAAATTGATGAGCACATTTACCAAAATCATTTAGAGTTTAAACACACCATTTGACATCTGGTTAGTACCAAAAAGATAGTGGATTTTGCACTTATTCACAATGTCCTTCAGATGAGTCCAGCTTTGAGGGTCACAGAATGACATTAGGTTGCCTGACTGTCTGTGTTTGATATGACTGCATACATTAATCATAAATGAGATGTAAAGTAGATAAACAGTGCGATTGCCTTCTCTCTGCTACTTCACAAGTATATAGATATGAAGGTGGTGGGAGAAATTCACATCATGATTCAGTCCCTAAAGGCACTGAGGAATGCTTGCCTTGCTTCTGTATACCTACAGAATATTCTGTAAATCAACGCAGCTTTAACTTACTCATACTTACTTCTGATATTAAAATTATTCTAATGAATGTATGTACATATTTTATTCTCAAGCACACATCCATAAGTATACAAATACTTCCATAACCATGTTTGTTTGCACATACTTAAAAGAAGAACACACAAACAGAATAATAAAACATGTGTGCACAGCAGTCTGCATAAATGAAAGTACTATGAAACAGCACAATGTTTTTCTAAGGAGATTAGGTTACTTGATATACTGCCCATCATTTATTATATACTTTTTCATTAAACACAAAAAAATTGATCACATTTAGTCGCAAAGATTAATGTTTATAGGACATATCTTCTGTCCTATAAGCTCTATATGGTTAGTGTGTGTGTGTGTGTGTGTGTGTGTGTGTGTGTGTGTCTGTACATTCAGATAGATAATAGTCTGTTAACCAATGAACATTCTATTGCTCAAACTAAGAAATGCAATGTATACCACCCCCTATAATTTGGAAAACTGATCCATTAAAGTCTCATATTTCAAGCAGTAATTTTCAAAACCTGTCATAAAACTATTGAAGCATTAACATGTGTTATTAAAAGCTTGCAAATGTATGGGAATGTGTCAAAATCCAGAATAATGCCCCTGTCAACATGTTTCAAGAGAAGGCCACACAATAGTGACATAAATGATACATCACAACAGTAGTGACAGCGAGAGCAGGGACCCCTTATGCTTTGTGCGACTGAATGATCCCATGCTATGTAGTGTGTGTGTGCGTGTGTGTGTGTGTGTGCGCGCCTGTTGTGTTTTAGTTGCCCCTTCTTCCCAACATCATCCTCAGCTGGCTGACCACTATAGGGAGTCACAATGCATGACAACCTGACTCTGATATGCCATTGGCTAAAATGGGCATCCATCTCAGCATCTGCCAATCACACTGCCATGGAGACGCACTGGCAGTGTTGTGGTGATGGCAGGGAACCGGCAAAGTGTTGCCAGGAGGAAGCTGTGTGTTAATATGGGTGGTGAAAAATGCCAGTGGCCATGGGGAAAGAGGGTCGGAGACTCTGTGGGAAAATGTGAGGGTGAGGGGGTTGCCACATGAATGAAAGAGAGTTTAGCTGTGCTGTAGAGGACACCTGGTGGTCTACTGAGCTGTATGTGTAGGTAAATATACAGAAGAATGTATATGAGAGCCTTAATGGACATATTGCATCCATTTATGTTTACATTATACTATTGTTCCATGTCTACATGGCAGCTTCAACTGTCAATTCCATTAAAGAAGTTATTTGTGTGCATATTCATGTGCTAAACACCTGACCAATTTCACCCATATGCATACATTCACAGCACAATTGCTCTTTCATTTAGGCTTCCATTGTATCTCACAGCATCCACCATCCATCATCCATAAACTCCTGAAGGCACAGCCACACATACACCCACACAAAACACACAAATACATACAAAGCTAAAGCTTATTGTGAGAGTTGCCAGTATGGCTCCGGACAAAACAGAGAAAGTACTGTTGCAACAACATATGGTTGCATAGGAGGAGTATGTCTGAAACACATATATTAATTTAATAATTTCATAAGATGTCCTATATGTGTTACATTCATTAATAGCTATAAATGAAACCAAAATTATGAACCAAATTAAAATTTAGCTTATTGCTCAAGACCTCTTACTGCTTCCATTCAGTGATCAAGAGTTACAGCCCATACAAGCATGAATGATAAATGGAGTACAAGAACACTACTGGAGCACAGTGTAGCCCCTTAACTAATGTGTCATAATTGAAACAAATGTTGTTCTGAATCAAACAAGTGTTGTGTGTTTTGGAGTCCCACTGTGTAAGATAGATGAGTCTTCTATGTACAACCCTGCAATCCATCTCTAAGATTAACTCACATACTGACACACAAAAAATATACACAAAACCATGCATGTGCAAATATGAAATCATGCAGGCCAATTCTACTGGGGAGTGCACTATACCAGTGAAAGGAAAATTACTGCATCTATTTACTTTGGTCATTTTTTTTAGGTTATGGTCATTTTATCTTCAGAAAAGTAAGATGCACAAGATGACCACACACATATAAAACCAAACAACTGTTCAACCTCAAGATACATCTACCACGAGTGAAGTGCAGATCAATAATTAATAAATATAACTGTTTGCTTATGGGCTAGTGTGCAGCCATAAAAGCATTTTAAACTTCCCGCAGAATTATGATTACTCAACGTTTATATAGTAAATACTGGTTTTGCTTTGCTGTTATCTGTCTAAAAACATTTTTGCATAATTTTGAAAGCTTCATTATTGGAATATTTGGACAGTAACCCAAACACACACCATATACATCTAATAAGACTTCAGTAAGTAATTCCAGTACAATTTCTGTAATATACAATACTACCCCTAACCTTTTAGAAACTCATATCTTGAAAAAATTAGATTACATATAAAACATTTCTCAGATTTTTTTGAGATTCTTAAGGTGCTGCGCTGCCATGTAATTGAATGGATGCTGAAAAACTGGTCCATGCTTTTATCTCCAGCAGACTGGACTACTGTAATGCACTCTTTACAGGCCTCCCAAAAAGCACCATAGTCAGACTTCAGCTGATTCAGAACTCTGCAGCAAGACCAAGAAGAGAGAGCACATTGAATTGATTTTAAAATACTACTCCTCACTTACAAAGCTCTAAACGGAACCCTGCCAAATTACATTGCAAACTCACTGATCAATTATGTACAAACTAGAACACTGAGGTCATCGAACGCAGGTTTACTAGCGACTCCCAGAAATATTACTGTACAAAGAACATGGGGGACTCAGCCTTTGCTAACTATGCACCAAAATTATGGAAAACAATTCCAAAAGACATTAAAGAAGCCAGTTCACGAATATATTTAAAGCCAAATTAAACATTTTTTTTATTTTCATCCGCCTTTGAAAGGAGATAAAAGGGTCACAATTCAGAAACCAAAATGTGTGCTGTTTTTATATTCATTTTTTTATTGTATTCCATCATATTCTATTTTATATTGAATTATGAATAACCACTTACTATTGCATATTTATTTCACCCCTGTCTTATACAAATCTCATTTGATTTATTGCACACTTATTTTATTGAAATATTATAACATTTATAATCAGTCCTTTATTTAATTGTATATCTTGTACTTTTATAATTTTGTGTGTAATCAGATTTAATGTATTTTAAAATTGTATTTAAATTTTCAATCAATGTGAAGCACTTTGGGCTACTATTTCTGTATGTATACAAATAAAGTTGTTCATTATTATTATTATTATTATTATTATTATTATTATTATTATTATTATTATTATTATTATTATTATTATTATCTAGTTGTATAAGTCTACACAATCTCTACAACAATAACTAATGTTTTCTCTGTATCTATTTTCATTTCCTCTTTATTCAAATAAATGCATAAACCTGATTTAAACTGGATACAGTCCCAGAGTGTGTGTTATATAAACCTTTTAGACGACACGTTGAAAAGCCTAATTGGAGTGATGAAGTACAAGGCCCATAGAGCACTGGTGAAGGGAGGTCGATGAACCAACCTCCAGCCAACTCTAAGCCCGAGGAATAGCTTACCACTCTGGGTGGCAAAGTCACTAAACTTCCCTTCCCCCACCACTCTTGTCCTTGAGCATCCACTCCTCTATCCCTCCATCCCTCCATCCCTCCATCCCTCCATCCCTCCATCCCTCCATCCCTCCATCCATCTATCCATCCATCCATCCATCCATCCATCCATCCATCCATCCATCCATCCATCCATCCATCTATCCATCAGTGAAGCCCATGAGCGGCTGCCTTCTGTGGGTGTGTGTCATTGTAGCTTGGCAGGCGCACACCACCGCTTTACCAGCAGGCACCAGTACTAATTTGATTTTTAATTCAACACGACTCCTCGACTAATAGTTTGAGTTGAGGATTAATTAATCTGATTTGACTTGTGCTAATTTCTTGCACTCACGTCCTGCTCCCCACCCATCAATGTAGCAAACAAACAAACTGGTGGTCTCATAGGGTCTGTCCTGACACACATGTTGACAATGAGAGATTGAGACCTAAGGCGACAGGTGAGAGACCAGTGGGAAGCACAAGGAAAGCAAGGCATGGTGTCTGTGTGGCATTTGCATGCATGTGTGCATACACAATGTGTGTGTATTTAAATGTGTAAATAGAAAATGCTGGAGCTGAGCCTGGTCTGACAGAGGAGTGCTGGGAGGCAATGAACTAATCATGGCAACAACTCAGCCCTCATAAGGAGGGCAAGACACAGAGAAGGTCACCAACTATTTTTGCTGCCAAAATATGGGTCAGCTTGGATCTGGGTAAACTACTCACAGATAACTTGCAAAAAATGTAAAAAAAAAAAAAACAACAAAAATGGGCCACGCACTCTCCTTTTCTTCTCTGAAGCTGTAAAAGGGAAGAGGGCCAAATCCAGTCAGGGCAACACTGTAATAAACCAGTAGAACCACTAAGATTCCGGCTCCCATAGTCTCAGAAAGTACTTCCACTGCACCTAATACTCTCCACAAGGGAACTTTAAAAATGAATAGACCTCAGAGTGCAGCTGGATGACATGCACTTTGTGTATAAGACTGTAAAATCACTCTCTCGGTGTGCACACCAAACCCACAGATGCCCACACACTTGCAAGGTGCATCTGGAGGTACAGAGTTTTATACCACAACACAACAAAGGAAAATGTCAAAGTCAACTTGCCTCTGTGTTGAAATGATGCAAACCCACTAGTATTCACAGAAATATGTCAAACTGAGCAGTCTTTGAGTCAAAGCTTTCTCTGTCTTTATTCTATCTTTATTTCTCTCTCCCCTCTCATTCTTACTGGCAGCTAACCAACCTCTCTGCATGGCAGAAAATAACATTGCTTTGCTCAAGAGAGACCACACATGGGAGAAACAGCCTACGCCTGCTGCTCTCTCCTGCAGGATAAAAAAACGAAATAAAATAAAACTGGCCAACATCTCACACACCACTTTGAAATCTCTATCACAGTCAGTCCAGCTCCTGCGTTCTGCTCTTTCTGCACTACTGGTCACCCTAGACCCTTTTTACCATACATTTGGATGCAAAAAATACAACAACTGAAGCAAAAGGCACTCCGATGCTCAACATGTGCATATAAATACGTGTGCGCCTTCAAAAGACCAAACATAAACACCCACACTCATACGCATACATATACACCTTCACTCACAGGCACCAATACATTCACGCATATGAGCACAGGCACACATACAGATGTAAGCACACCTAGTGAAGCTGTGGGAGTTCAAATAAGGGACTCTATTTTCCAAGAGAGCTAGTGCACACCTAGTCAACCAGTAAATTCCCAGAAACAGCACTCCTGATGGTCCACCTTCCACCTGAGAGGCAGGACCTATGCTTTTGAGATGTATGGCCAACACTAATGTACTGCACTGTGGATGTAGCTTCAATTCATAATGGATGATGGGACTGTACTTTTAAATTCTTTGAAGGTGGGGCTGTTTCTCACTTCTAGGGTTGCTTTACACATGGAGAGAATACATGACTTGTGATGCATCATCACCCAAGCATTCCTCTGTACTCTGAGAGCACCCAAATGTCTAGCCACCTGTTAGCAGCCTGGAGGCATTGTGAGACTGGTGGGGGAGGACATGTTGGGCTGCAGGAGAGACAGAACAGAGGCTCTCAGTCTGGGTGTTAGTTAGGGGCTGGGGGTGTCCTGTGCCAAAGATGCAGAAAGATTTACAGCAAGCCGACCCAGCCAATCTCAAGTCTGATCTAGCACTATGCCGCAGAGAACACAAATCACCTCCTATACATAACCCTGCCCCTGACAACTCATTTCATCTTCCGCACTAATGAATACATCATCAGGAGGGATCTGCTGTTGGGTGCCTCAACCCTGAGCAGAGAAGAAGTAATGGCTCAGATAAGTCATCAACGTCATTATTAACATCATCCCCACCAGCACCACGTTGCCTCTGTTCTGGTCATAGTTCAAAAGTTTAGAACTGTAATTGCTGTTGATACAATGATGGAACAGTTATTTAGATGCTTTATGCAAAAGAATATTTGCTTTTTAAAATGGAATTATGCATTTTGAAACATTTCCCTGTGGTCGACATGAACTGTATTTGCTATGCTTGGTTCTGAATTCTTCATTAAATTCCACAGGCCTATCTTCAACCCTGTTTCTGGGACCCCATCTGCACGGAAACGAGTTCGCATGAAACCGACATACTTTCTGAACAGATTGGCCTTTTGTCAAAATGGGACCGGTCTGGCGGATACCCCAAAATGATATCCTTGGAAAACGAGTCCAAGATTGGGAGGATCTGGAAATGATACAGTTTGTGCATCCATCTTGACGAGCATCTGTACGTGTTCACACCCATATATCATGACCACATGACTGGAAAAAAGAAGGGTTAGGGTGTTAGCAGTGTTATTGTTGCTGTTTGTGTCCGGTGTGTGTGAGTTGCACCAGTAGAAAAAGGATGCGGGCGCATGCGCACCACTTCTTCTATTGTTCTCTTGTATCCTGTGGGACTGGCTTACAGCACCCATAGAGGTGTGGCATGTGAATTGCATCATTTTGAGCAAGCGTTTCACCCCCATGCTGACGCTGGTTTTTACTGAATGCAAATGAGCCATTTGACACCCTACCCAGTCCAGGTTGTTGACCCTGCTGCTCTGTCCAATTCAAACAACAATTGAAACTTTTAGATAATCAGTTCAAAGTTTGGACATATTTTCACTACAACCGCTGCTGCTAATAAACGATTATGTTGTACTCTGAAAAATGTTCGACAGACGTTTTGACCACATATGTGCAAATGTTGTGGCGTAACTAAAATTAAAAAATGAAAACATGAAACAGAAATTGAAATTGAAATGGGTTACAGAAATCCACTCAATATTTGCCGGAACTAACATAAAGATAGCTTTGCAGAAGCTGGAAGGATCAAATTCAAAGTTTATGTACTATTAGGGTCCAAATACAGAGAAAAAGTTTAATAAAAGTGGATTTAGCAAAATATGAACCCTTTGAGTAAAAGTATCAATAAAATACATACATGTAAACTCCCACCTCAGTAAAAGCACACCAGTATCAGAAGTAAAATAAAAAAAAGAGAGAGAGATAAAAGTATTGAAACCACTTATTTAGTCAATGAGTATGCTTCCATTGTATTCAACTTATTTAGAATGTGCATCTCAGATTTTTCAGCAGTTTGTGATACACATCTCCCTGTTTATGGTCAGCTGGACTACAGATGGACACACCAATGAAAGAGACACACCTGTTTCTATACACTAAAGGGATAAAAATCAACAGCTTTTTACATATGCAGAAACGCAGTGATGCTAACTTTGTGAAATAATGAATGAAAAATGCAGATTATGGTCACAACATCATCATCACCAGCGAAATAGTTCATCAGCGCTGGGAGAGCATGTTACAGATGGAGCTGCTGGAAGTTTAACATGTTTAGCCAACTTTATAAAAAGGTTTTGGGTGAGGATGACCATTTACTGAAATGAAGGCCGGAGTCAACGGTTGCTGGAGGAGCTGTGAACAACTCATGGCCATTTGAAAGATAAGGTAAGGTGAGGGGTGAAGGTAAGGGGACCCGCATCCGTGTGCGACCACATCGTACCGTGGGCGGGATGTGATATTCTGCCAGAAATGCACGCTTTTGTATAAATATTTAGGGGGCGCTACAGAGTGACTTTTTTAAAATGTTGTGTGGTGAATGGGTGTATAACTGCCACACTGACAACTGAGTCAAATTTCAGCCAAATCGGTGTTCGTATGTCCGAGCTGAAGCAATTTATGTACTGGAAATTTTTCCCAAAAAAAGAAAAATAAAGAAACTGAGCAGAAAGGGTATAGTGTTTCTGTAAACACCCCCCCCCCTGAACTTGCTCTCATATGAACTGTTTCGACCTCCCCCACTGTGGGGTCCAGTGTCACATGTGAAACACTTACACTATTGCCCCACAGACTCCCATTCATTCTGAGCAGGAGCAAATATGTGGTGTGTGTGTGTGGTGCGAGTCGTCCCTGGGGACCGTGTCCCTGGCATTTTTCGTCCACTGACAATCACAACGGATTCAATAGGCCTTGCGCCAACGTGGTCCGCAGCGTAGGCCTAATAAAACGAAAAACCATGTAGAAGTATCTGAACTCATACTAAATGAAGAGTACTTTACGGAGTTGCAACTGGAAAACTTTGCATTTGTTTTGACTATGTTCAAGGTTATTATAAGGTTGGATGTCAGAGCAAATGTGTCACAGATGCGCATTTTAAGTGTAAGAATTAGCATGAGTGTGTGTATGTCAATGGAATCTGAATGTGTTGTGGTATGAGTGGATAAGTCAGTAAGAGTAAGAGCTCTTATGGTAGCAGAGAGGTGTATATGCATGTGTGTATGAAGGAGTCTAAGCGGCACAGTCAGGGAGCTGTCAGCAGAGAGCCAGGGAGCAGGCTGATCACAGAGCTGCAGAGTGTTTGAAGTCTCCTAGGGACTGACAGCTTCTCTCCCCATGGGAACCCCTTCCCTCACCCCATCTCTCCTCCCTGCACCACCCTGTTTCTATATCATTTCAGTTTATCCTCCATCTCTCCTAATGCGGTGTCTCCTGCTCAGTGTTTTTTTCCTCATTCCATTGATGGGGAAGTAAGCTTGTGCTCCCCTGGGACTGCTGAGAAGGCATCGAGGCTCAAAAACAAGACTTTCAGTTCAGTAGGAAACACACCTGTGAGTTTGTCTCTGTAAATACTGACATGATGAGCTGCCATCTCTCATAGTCTGACATTCTGGTTGACATTCAATCTGCCTTGGTGGCAAGAGGCTGGCGACAGCTGACCTTCAGCCCGGAGACGGATGAGTGTAGGGACATCGAGATTTGAATGCATAATTGTGCATAATAAAAAGAAAGCCCATTTATGATTAAGTGTTTCTATATGTTTCTATTAGTGCACAAGTCCACAAGTGAATGTGTGTATGGCATGATTACACTCTTGGCTGCACACCTCCTGTAGCCCCTCCTCCTTCTCAGGTCAAGGTGCAGCAGGATTTCATTTCTAATCGGGGTATGTGTTAGCATGAGCCCATCCGTCATGGGGACAGAGTGTCGGCTGGATGTCCCTGTCACTAAGCTGTCTATTTTGTCAGACAGCCAGATCTATCATATTGGGATGGGGACTGATACAAGCTAGCTGAAGCCAACTGTCCTGTAAATACATACAAATATGCAAATTAACGACAAAATAAACATCACCCTGCAAACGAGCCATCCATCAATGACCAGTTTCTCAGCAGCTCAGCGCTGGCACAGCAACACCAATCAGCCATTCCATCAGAGGGAGTGATGAAAGACCACCCTTTTATCCTCCTTTTCTTCTTTCCCCTCCTTGGATCATTCATATACTGTCTTCTTTTCATTGGGCCCATTTTACTATCTTTCATGCATACTCTCTTCACTTTTCCCCTTTCACTTTTCAGTTGATTTCAGTACCTCAACTTTAAGCACTATGACATCCCCATCTTGCCATTTTTGTCCATTAATTTCCCTCTCCTGTCTGTCTTTAAAACTATCTCCTTTGAAAATTGCCTTTTCTTCACAATCATAATTGTAAGTTGCCCGGAGACATTAAAGATGAATGCTTGTTCTGTCTTTGAGTTTGAATGGATAATGATGTGACAAGGACCATTTTGTCATTAAAGGGTCAATACAAATCAGACCACATGTGACATTTCTTTGCACACAGGCCAAGGTCTGTAGGGTCCAATACATTATCTCATTATACATCACCTCATTATTGCTGTGCAGCATCAACAGCATGCTGCCCTTATGTAAACCCCAACTAATAAATCAAAATTATGAGAATGTACATAATTCATTGTTTTTGTCATAAAATCTACGTAGACACCACTTTGAAAACTGTGTGGGTCCTTTCAGAAAGCCAGTGAGGCCGGAATGGAAAAAAAATAACTCTTAATGGAATAAAAGTCAAAGGAGGGAAAAACATGAAGCATTTGGAATTCTTCAGCCGCTGAGTCAGTGCAGACTAATGTTACTTTCTTGGCAGTGTGTATGTAGAAATCCCCACTGAGCATGTTACATATACATGGATAACCTAAATATTATGCTGTAAAACTTATTACTAAAGTCTCAAATGAGCATTCATGTTACCTATAACACATTGAACAAAAAGGGGTAAATTAATCAGTTTTTCACACATTTTACCTTTTGATTAAATTCATGCTATTGCTACTAGAACCAACAATGACATGATGTCTTCCCAGACAATTCCTGGTAACTTGAAACAGCATCACTGCCAACCAAGCAAGTTTATATAAACCACACTCAATTTACACTCCTGTTGTCCCCCTCTGTCAAGTGAGTCTGGACCCCAAACATAACATTGTTTTTAGCTCAAGTTTGTCTGATTCTACACTAGCCATAGCAAAGCAATTATGGCATCATAAAAGTCTGTGGTAAGCCACCCGGCAGCCTGCTTTTAGGCAGTGAAGCAATGATCCTTGGGTAACCAGAGCCACAAAGTAGCCCAGTAGCTGGAACTACTGCCTTTCTCCAGACTACCCTGATTGCCACCCCAGTGCTCCATCACACTTCAGTTAATTTGACAATGAGTGGGTGTTGAGTTCTGACAATGCAGTAAAAAGCGGGTCCTCAAAGCATCATGTTTTTACTCTTAATATAATGTCAAGAGCAATGTTTTTGTAAGGGAGTGGAATCCAATAAAATGCTTGCTTTTCCGTCTTGTGCACAGTCTCGACATGAATGCACATGACAGACCACAAAGAGGGAATAGACACAATAGACTACCACTGATAGAGAATTGTGTGTATTTGCATGCATATGAACACTAGTTGCACTGCACTGGCTTTATGAGTTTTCCGTAAAGAGCAGTGAAGGGTGACACTGACAGCCAAGGGGAATTCTCTCTTTGGAGGCCAGCATGCAGTCATCCTGTCTGGTCGCTGCTGTAGCTCGGACCACACCAACCACAAGACATCACCACACAAACACTAAGCTCTCTGTCTGCTCTGCTCCTGGCCTTTATCTGTTTCATCTCATTCCTCTACCATTCTTTTCTTTTTTATATTATCCAATGTTGTCCTTACACAATTTTCCCTATTGCTATCAACCAAGTAAAAATAAAAGAACCAAAAGAACATTTTCCTCTCTCTCTCTGCTTAATTTAGATTTTCTAAAATGTGTAGCAATACTCCTGGACTATTTTTCAAAATACTTTATTAATCCCTTTGGGAGGTCCCTTGGGGAAATTTGTGTATTAATTTATTACTAATCTTCTCTGTGTGTGCAGTCCTGTGGTTGCAGCGCTTTGAGGTTTCATTCTTCCAATGCTGGGATTTATGTTGCTTCCTGCACTGATACATCTGTACGGCACATGTTCTCCAACTCCAACAGCTGTACACAGCTGGAGTCTTGTGCGTAACTCTGAGTGCAAGTGTGGGTATTTCTTTTTGGATTCTGTGTCCATGCTTGTTGCTGTCTATGTGTATACGCATCCCCTTCTTGCCTCATTTGAGGGGATTAGAGCCACACCCCTCATGAGACACTCTACACTAAACACAAGGCTCATAAAACTCCCTTATGGAGCTGCATGACCCTATTGTCCTCGCAGATGCTTTATACTTGTCACAACAACAATGCATATTGAGTGCCACATCATTCCATTGTTTTTTGCACTACATTTTCTTCAAAGCATTTTATTCTCCTTACAACAATGTAAGTGGGATTTTATGAGTCGATGGTCTTTTTAAAGTGACATCAATATTCAACTCTACATGGAGGAGGAGCCTAGTACATAGCCCACACTAGTATAAACAAAATTTAGACTATATAGGATAATAATGGAAATCTGTGATGTTGCAATAATACAGCAATGAAAATGCTATTTTTAATATCACAAATTAATCTTGAAGACAATCAAATAGGCACCAGGTATTGCATGTGAAGCTATGGCTAGCTGAGGAGTTAGCTGATGGACAAAATGCTGTCAATGCATCACCCAAGTATCCACTGATAGATAATATCTGTTTATAAAGATGTGTAAATACATTTATGTTTCTTATTCATTGCAAATCAGGCAGTCTGGTGGTGTGTTTTTAAACATGTTCTTATTGTGATGAAGATGAAATTGTCATTAACTCGTCAGGAGTAATTTCCTCCAGGCTTATGGATGTGATGTTTGTGCATTATTGTATGCATGTATCTTATGTAAATCAGACAGTATAAAGAATGTGAGGGTGAATGGTTGTTCATCGTTATGTGTCAGCTCTGTGATGAACTGGCAAAACATCCACACTTTCACCCACAGGTAACTGGGATATGCTCCAGGAACCCCGCAACCCTCACAAAGACTAAGTGGCTCAGAACATGGATGGACGGATGGATACTACAGAGAACTGTGGTAGCAATAATGAATCACTGTTAATTGTTTTCCATCTGCTCATAGGTTTACAGAGACCTAGAGTCTACACCAGGGGGAAAAACCTGAAGAATCAGAGCAAACCAACAGACTGGAGAGTGCTCAGAGAAGACTGAATGACTGGTGCTGCAAAACCTGAACAGCATCACTGCTTAGCTGATTACATATACTGAAATGGAAGACTTATTTAAGCACACGTCAGGCAGAAAGTCACAGTTCCACACATTGCTGCCTATCAGTCTGTGCAGCACTTCTCTTAAAACTTTTCAAATGAATGCGAGTGAAGCAAAAGTGACGCAATTCTTGCTTGGATGCCTCCCCAGTAAACAGGGCTGCCAAGACTGAAGAACTGCCCTGGCCGGGGTGAAGTCAGCGTCTGAAGAACAGAAGAGTTAGTCAGGATAAGTGAGCCCGCTGGGCAGCAGTTCTGGGCCACTAGCCCTGTTCTCTCAGGAGTTCTTTATGACTGTCCCATTGCCTCTAGAGAGACCCTGCCCCTGCACACAGGGACTCCATCCGCACACATTCCATCTGAGTCTATAAATCCTCATTGTATGTTTACAAATAAGACACACTTCACTTTAATTCCCTTGCTTTTTGGCTGCATAATTTGACACAGATCAATCAAAACATTCTATGGAATAAACATGAATCTCTATAAAAGTAGTAAAGCTGTTAATTCACAGTAGAAGTATCCATAAAGAAAACAGTTCTGTTAAATGATTTGTGATCAAAATTTTTACCTTCAGGTTCCACTTTATTTCACAAAAACATTGTTTACAGATAGCTTCATTTCACCAGTTGACCTGGTGACTATTCAC
This sequence comes from Siphamia tubifer, assembly GCA_020466265.1. Classification (NCBI taxonomy): domain Eukaryota; kingdom Metazoa; phylum Chordata; class Actinopteri; order Kurtiformes; family Apogonidae; genus Siphamia; species Siphamia tubifer. The sequence goes on along the minus strand of CM035788.1, from coordinate 25,406,827 downwards.
ACACTCTTTGTTGTTATTAATTCTTTCCCTCATTGAGACCTCACACACTTTTTTCTCTTCTCTTGTGTATTTTCCTCATCTCATATTCAGTTTGCTGTTTTTCTTTTCTCAAACTTCAATAAAAACCCATCTAGCCAAACCCATGGTCACATCATCCCCACTCTTCATCCATCATAGCCCGTCACAACGGGAGCGGGGAAATGGTCTTATATTCATTCTGGGAACGGATGTGGATCACTGAGCTGGGTCAGGCTGACTGTGATGCTACACAGTCCCAGCCCTAAGATACTATTTAGAGTATCTAAGGACTTGTTTGTGCTAAAAGGCGAAACTAAGTTGAGCATTTAATGAGGAGCTTATATTGGCTCAAGAAGTAGGGGTCATGGGGTCACTCTGAACAGACTTAAGTGATAACACTTAAAGACTTACCAAAGCCAAAGGCAGCTGGAGCAGGAATGGGAGCAGATTGGACTGGTGTGGAGGTGTAGAGGCCAGTCACCAGCAGACCATCAAAAGATACACTGGTAGAGATGGTTACTGTTAAGAGACAAGAGAAAATAACAATGAGAGTACATTTATTTTAACAAAAAGCATTGATTTTATAGCTGGCAAAGACATAAAGAGTACATGATAACATCAAAGTTTCAATATTGTGCAAAGGAGTTGTCATTCTTGCAAACCAAATAGTGTAAATATTGTGTATTATATTCTATTTTTCTACAGTTTTTATTTCCGTGACATTGTACATTTTGTATTAACAATATATATTGTACATAAAAGTATTTAGTTGTTCAGATGATTACAAGCACTGTTATGCACTCAAGCAAAACTAATACCTTACCAGAAGCACACTGTATAGCATATAATATATAATGCATGGATGCATGCTGTATATAAAACTAGACATTCATACATTTCCTGAAGGAAAATGTAACCTGTGTGTTTGGCTTTTGCTGGAACAGTGGAGTTGGGCTAGGTGTGATGTAAAAGGAAGAAATATCTCCTGTCTACTTCATATGTGGAATATGTGCATCAGTGTTCATGGACTGACATCACTACAGACTTTCTGCAGACTTGTATTCAGATGAGAAGTCCCTCCCACAGTCTGTGCCAGTCATGTTAAAGCCCCTCCCACAGTCTGTGCCAGTCATGTTAAAGCCTCTCCCACAGTCTGTGCCAGTCATGTTAAAGCTCCTCCCACAGTCTGTGCCAGTCATGTTAAAGCTCCTCCCACAGTCTGTGCCAGTCATGTTAAAGCCCCTCCCACAGTCTGTGCCAGTCATGTTAAAGCTCCTCCCACAGTCTGTGCCTGTCATGTTAAAGCTCCTCCCACAGTCTGTGCCAGTCATGTTAAAGCTCCTCCCACAGTCTGTGCCAGTCATGTTAAAGCCCCTCCCACAGTCTGTATATGTCAGACAGTAAAGCCCGAATGTTAAATCCTACCTCCAAACTCCTGTAATTTTGGGGAAAATCATAAATACTTGGTGAGAAGTAAGTTCATGGTTAGTGGTAGCAGGGTCTCAGGGAAAAGTAGAGGAACCTTTTGTCTGTACTGTGAAAAATAAGTCACCTAGGGCAGTTTTAAAAACACTGAACTCAGCAGAAAGAAGAAGATCTGTTTTTGGATTGGTTTTAATGGGAGTTGAAAACATACTGTGCATGGCTCTGAACTAATGGCTCCCATTTCACTTTAAAAAGAGCTGGGTCTTCAAACTCTGTTTTTTTTATCCTAGAAACTATGGTTACATTTTTGGAAAATGTCATTCCCCTACTTTGTATCATTTAGCTAGGATGGCAGTTATTCAGACATTTTTACTTCTCCTTATCTCTATGTGAAAGTCAGATTTTTATCATACAAGGTGAATTTGATGAATCCTCTATCAAGAACCATAACTTGCATCCTCATAGGAACCACACCCTGTGAAGAGTACAAAATGTCTGCATGTTAAAGTTTAAATAAAGTTTATGGATGAAATAATGGCAAAGCAGTAGTGTTGACAAAAAAGGCAACTTTTTTGTCAGTCCCATTAAGAATTAATGTTTTTTTTTTTCTTCACATTCCAGTGTGAAATCCAAATGACATATTGGAATTATGAGACCACACGTATGTCTGGGCCAATCCAAACATTTGTTCCTGTTTACTGCATAATGTTCCGATGTATCATTTGGGAGTTATAGCCACGTAAACATGGGCCAATTAATTTCGGATAGACATTTTGGACTGGTTTTTCATACTATGAAATATGTGCATCAAAATGTCACTCTAAATAGATAGCACACCAGTCCCAAGTAGGATGCACATTTTAGCATCAAACCTTTTGGTCTATTTCCAATGATGTGGGTTGCTTTTTTATTTTTTTCAAAAGTCAGAAAAAATAAGTCAGAATAAATATGCTGAACAATAGCCCCATGTGCATTGCATTGCAAGCACATGTGGAAATGTACTTTTATCAATGAATCAGAAAAGCTCTCTGGTCAGAGCTAGCCAATATTCATTGATCACACCACATCTGCAGTTAAAACTGACAGTTTGTGTGATGTACATCTACAAATGTACAAATCTACACCACAGCTCTTTAACATCCTCAGAATTCAGGTGTTAACAATTGTCATTTGTTAAGTGATTATTATGAGAGAAATATGAGACCATATGCTGTAGAGGAGTGGAGCTAGATGTTAAAGTACTGTAAAAGAAAGCAATGTGACACAATAAATTGACCTAGTAAACAGAAATGTGAGTCACGTCCGAAGCAGTCTGGGAGGAAAACAGTACAATAACTTGACCTGCCTCCTACGAGACACCACTTCAAGAATGTAACTTTACTCATCCTGTACAAATTGCAGTGTTTTCTTCAAAGCCTGTCCTTATTGACAAACATGTTAGAAGAGACTGATGAGTTAATTGGCTGAAACTCTGATAGCCTGGCTTAGCCTCTATTCATCACAGGCCACCATGAACAACAGCAGAGCAGAGCTGCCAGAGGTCTATTATCTATCCATACAGATCTGCAGCTCAGAGTATCCAGCAGCAAGTTAACTATTGATCCACCCTGTAAACAAAGGCCCTGAGTGACGGGACCACAGAGCCAGCTACATCACCGGAGGAAAAGACCTCAGCCACTGGACCACTTCCAGCCAGACAGATCAGGGCACAGGGGAACAGTCTGCAGCTCAACTGAGAAACCCCCAAACTACAGTTTTACACACTAAAGAAATCATCAGCTTGCATCTTCCCTCTCTGCAGAGGGGAAAGATGCGAGCAGTGTTATTTCCTGACCCTGGAATCCCCCTGCTTTTGGGGAAAACTGAATGGGAAAAGGAGGAGACACCCGCAGCAACGGTGTTATTAGCAAGAACAGCAACTTGTCAGTATGGTCTCAGGGCATTTATTCTTCTTGGCTTAGCCTGTTTCAATGTATGTATCTGGACAGAGCAGACTCTTGTGTGGCCCAGTGTCTCTGCCTGTCTTACTGGCTGACTCCATTAACACATCCTCAAACAAAGCATCCAGCATATATGTCTGCAAATGTCTGTGCATGTTGGTCCCACACCATGATTTAGAGTTGGTTCAGCCCTGCCTTTACTCTATATCAAAGCCAAAATAATTTATCCCACAACCACACTTTATTACTTCCAGATATTTCCTGTTCTCTTCTCCTGTCACAGCCTTGTATAAAAAAAAAGCTTCTCCATTACTGTCTTAAGCTTATTTAGCCCACAACTATGTTTGATAAAAATACATAATACGTATGTGTCTATATCTAAGTATACCCTTAAAAGTAAAAATTGAAAACCACAGTTAATGACAAATGGAGCTTGACAAATGCACAAACATTGTGTTTTACTGAGAGGTGGTTGTTTGTACATGTAAGTGGATACCATTTATAAGATAATAGTATGGAATGTTGCACATTGCTGTAGTTGTAGGAGAGAAAATAAAAACACTTGGGCCCAAATGCAAACATAATTCCTTTCATTTTTACCCCCCTACAGTTTGAAACTGACATGTTTTAATACCTGTTAGATGTGCATACATTTCAATAAAACTGTGCAGGAAAACAATTGATGATAAAGAACTATGGGTTAACAGAGAAACTACAGAAAAAGCTACAGGTCTGTATTTTAAGTCATAGTGTATGGAGCTAAATCCAGGCCAAATGTTTTGCTAATTTGAAAAAAGAATTGTAATTGAAAAACAAAAATTCAAAACTGAAAGTTCAAGTTTTGATCTTGAACTTTGAAATATACAACAATGTATTCAAACTAAAAATAAGTGTAGGAAAGGTTTTTTCAGGTCAAATATAATTTTGATTCAGTTTTGGAATTTTTTTGAATAAATTATTTATTTTCATTTTTCACTTTCATATATATTTTGATATTTGAGGTCTTAATTTTTTCAGTTGCAGATTTTATGTTTTCAGATTCAGATCTTATTTTTTTACAGTTTCAAATCTTATTTTTTTGGTTTCAGATCTTTTTTTCACTTTCAGATTTTTTTTTCACTTTCAGGTCTTTTTTTTTCAGTCGCAGACTTTTGGCCCTGATATTGCGTGGGGGGCGTGGCATCAACTTAGAGGGGCGTGGCATCACGAGTGACAGCATAACAAAGAAGGCCGAGGACCTCCCTCAATCACGTTGCCTTCAGGGAACGTAGGAACTGCGACAAGTTTGACTCTACACTTTCTATACACCACATTCATGTGATTGGCAGTTAAAAAACTGACGCCAGTGACAACGTTGTGTTTAGCAAACTGTTTTAGAACCTGCTTGGCTCTAATAGCAGTATAAGAGCAATAAACTAGGCCAGATTGTGAAGTTAAACATCTACACTTTAAGTGTTTATAATACCATGAACGCAGCACAGTGTTTGCGATCATGGCGTCCGTTCCACCGGGACCACCTGTTGGCGCCAGCCAGGTAAGAAATGTTAGATATTTTTGAATAGATACTCTGGGAAATCATCATAAATGTTATAATGATGGGTAGGTTGTCTAACATAGGGACATACATGAAGGGAAAAGTGGGGAATTGACGTTGGCATTAACTAGCTTTATGCTAATAGTGTTCCGAATTGTACACTCCTTACAGTGTCTAGCTAAAGGCTAAGGTTTTAGCCTTTAATGTGTATTGTTTTTGTTTACATCTGTGTTTGCCAGAATGTCGACTATAACTCGACAGTGGCAGCAGCTGCACAGATCCTTATAAATGTGCTCATACAGAACCTCTCTCTAAATTAACAGTTATTAGCGTCACCTTTTCATGGAGTTAGTTTACATAGCATAGTTAATGCTAACGCCAATTCCCCACTTTTCCCTTCATGTATGTCCCTATGTTACACAAACTACCCATCATTATAACATTTATGATGATTTCCCAGAATATCTATTCAAAAATATCTAACATTTCTTACCTGGCTGGTGCCAACAGGTGGTCCCGGTGGAACGGACGCCATGATCGCAAACACTGTGCTGCGTTCATGGTATTATAAACACTTAAAGTGTAGATGTTTAACTTCACAATCTGGCCTAGTTTATTGCTCTTATACTGCTATTAGAGCCAAGCAGGTTCTAAAACAGTTTGCTAAACACAACGTTGTCACTGGCGTCAGTTTTTTAACTGCCAATCACATGAATGTGGTGTATAGAAAGTGTAGAGTCAAACTTGTCGCAGTTCCTACGTTCCCTGAAGGCAACGTGATTGAGGGAGGTCCTCGGCCTTCTTTGTTATGCTGTCACTCGTGATGCCACGCCCCTCTAAGTTGATGCCACGCCCCCCACGCAATATCAGGGCCAAAAGTCTGCGACTGAAAAAAAAAGATCTGAAAGTGAAAAAAAAATCTGAAAGTGAAAAAAAGATCTGAAACCAAAAAAATAAGATTTGAAACTGTAAAAAAATAAGATCTGAATCTGAAAACATAAAATCTGCAACTGAAAAAATTAAGACCTCAAATATCAAAATATATATGAAAGTGAAAAATGAAAATAAATAATTTATTCAAAAAAATTCCAAAACTGAATCAAAATTATATTTAACCTGAAAAAACCTTTCCTACACTTATTTTTAGTTTGAATACATTGTTGTATATTTCAAAGTTCAAGATCAAAACTTGAACTTTCAGTTTTGAATTTTTGTTTTTCAATTACAATTCTTTTTTCAAATTAGCAAAACATTTGGCCTGGATTTAGCTCCATAATAGTGCTTTGGAGAAAACAAAGCCACAGTCACATTTGTCACAGATTAATCTACTTTGCCTACTTAACACCATTGCTTTATTTAACAATCAACATCTAATGATAGATCAGAGCCCAGATGGTATATGATAAGGCTTTGTTTAGAAATATTCAATGGCATAGTTCTCATTAGCAAATTCAACACTTGGAAGTCATGTGTTTGCACATGTTAATCTTTTTTCTGAATGGCTGTAAAATTGCAATATGGACAGTAAATCTATTCTCTGCATTTTCTGCTGCCTTACCAGCTCTAAGCACTGCCAACTTCTGATTTTACATGTGTATAAAGAGAAGCCACGCTGTGAGAAACAGATATTTTTGCTTGGCAACAGAAGAATTATCATATTCAATCCATGATGCTCAAAGTAGCTCGAACACTCTGTGGCGTAAAGGGTGGAAGCAAAAGGCCTCCTCATTCAAACAAGCAATTATCATGTTCATACTGAGCATACACATCTTTTGTGCTATTTTTGCCTCAGAGAATACAGTATCTATTGAACAAATCCATTCCAGAAAGCAGAGGGACACGTTATCACTGTTTACATCATGTTGGATTGATTCAAGGCCATGGTGTGATGCAGTATTTAATGGAGTAATGGACTGGGTTCAATGTACTAAGTTGGACTACCTTTATTATCACCCTTTCACACAACATGCTTGTATCTACATTTGAACTGACCTGCATCACCAAGGTTACAAACACTCCATTACTCTCCACAGACCACTTGCACATGTTCCGCTCATACAAAAGATGTTTCTGCCTTCACTGTGCTGATTTGCTCTTTATTCGCTGCTTACACTTCTTTCTCCCTCTTAGCCTCACTTCCATTCGAATCATGATAAAAAATGTTCTCTCCTGCACTTTTCCCATCTACTCCCTTCTCATGCATTTTCTGCTCCCTTGCAGCAGTATACCTGCACTCTGTTTGATGTTGCGGTGAGGGGAATAAGAGTGGAGGGGAAGGAAAGCTGGGGGCACAAGGTTACAATCGAAAAACAAGAACAGGGGTGAAGAGGGATGGAGGAAAAAGGGGGTAGTGGAGTGGCCCACAGAGAGCAGCGCTACCTGATCAATACAAATGCAAGATCTAAATTATTTAGACAGGCCTCTAACACCCTTTTTTTCACTCGCCTATGGAACGCATCAGACGAATGAGCCAATCAGAGAAGATGAGATCAGATCAAATCCAATCACCTGTGGGGGTACTTTTTGCACACACACACACACACTCTCACACATTCACATAGATCTAAAGCAGGAGGCTGACAGTCTTTGATGGTAGCCCTTAACATTCTTGTCCATACTTCATTTCTGAGTACCGTTCACTTGGCCAAGGGGGATGAGAAGCCATAAGGCGGGAATGAGGTTGGACTTTATAACAAACACATCTAACACTTTAGCAGGTTCTGCATGTGAGCAACAATATGCACACTATAAGTCCATGTTGTTTTGCATCAGATTTTCCTCCAAACATCTTTACTGAACTGAAGCCTATGAAACATGGGGTGGCACAAAACCACATTTCTGACCTTTTTAAATTAAAGTAAGACAAGCTTTTGGTGTTTAATAATTGATTTTCTAAGCTTATAATAAAATATTCCACAAGACAAAGAACAGAGTGGCCTACTATGTGCTTTAAAAATTAAGATTGAAAGGGTTTTTTTTTGTTTGTTTTCATTTTAGAAAAAAAAAGGCGCTGTTTTTTTTTGTCTTTTTTTCTCAACCCATAAAGTTTTGTGTGAGAGACTACAGTGAAGATAGAAATGTTCATTTATATTTCTGTAGTGAATTATCATTTTTGCTAATTATTGGTAATTTGCATTTCTTAGATTAAGATAATAGTCTGTATAATTATCTATGTGCCAGGAAAATTAAACGACTAATCATTTCCTGGAAGACATAAATACAACACCATGAAAGTAAATGTTTGATGAGATAAATAAAATGTGATCTTCTGGATGGGATAAATATTTCGCTTGCAATTAGGCTCCCACTACTTAGTGCCTTGCATTACATGTGTTGTCAAAGAACAAATAAACAAATCAGGCAGAAAAGTAAAAAAAAACACTTCTATGACTTTTGTTGAGCATAAGTATTAAATAATATAATCTATTTACCATTTCGGTATTGATTACCATGTTAACATTTGGTGCCACAGTAACATCAAGGAAGCTACTGCTTTATGACATGTTAACAGGCACCGCAGTTCTCTAACACAATCTGGTGTGTCTTGGCCTCTGACCTCAAACATCCCTCTATCCCATTTCACCTCCACATCATGACAAGTCTGCCATCTACCAGTGCACAAGCATCCATCCGGCATCTTGAAAACACTCATTAAACAGTATAGCGCTCTCATACACATGCACACACTCATACTTTATACTTGAGCACACCACAGTGCACATCCCCTGGCCCTAAGCCAGCATGTAATATTGATGATGTGATGTGGTATGCCTCATTACAGACACACACAACTGTGCTCTATTCAACTATTGATGGGCCTGGGGCTTTCTTCACTTCTCTCGATCTACCAGGAGTAATGTCAAGGCACAAAGTACCAGCAAAACAACACAAAAAAATACACATCCAGTATAGGCTATATTACGCTGAGCTGAACCACACACAAGCAGACATATGCAGATGGTGATTTACATACATGAACAACACACTCTGAATACACACAGACTACTAATCAGGGCTACAAAATTAATTGTCCGTAACAATACATTCTATACTAAACCAGTTAATTGCACAGCCTATTTTCAATATATGTTTATCCATGTGTAAATCAGTATATTATCGTATTTCAGTTTTTCATTCATTTTCATTTGGGATTGTCACTGATTGCTTCTGATCACCTGAAAATCCAGAACAGGACAACACTATCTCCTTAACCTGAACCTAAATGCTGTAGAAAAAAAACCCGTCTGCACGGGACAAGCAGAATACTGGAAGAAGACAGAGAACTGATGTTTAAGATTTTATGATTTACTAGAGTATGGTTTTACTCCTTAACAAAAAAATGTGCTGCTGTCAAAAATTAATGCATCTGAGGCTGACAGAGATTCTGGCTCTTCTGCTTATCTCTTTCTTTATTTATAATACAAGCAGTGAGGGAGCCATGATTGATAGAATTTTTTAGACAAATTCTTCGACACAAGAAGGAGCTTCATTGGGGGAAAAAAAGTGCTTCTCATGTTGATAACTGGAAACTGGGTGAGGAATCATATTAAGTCTCTGAAAAATTGGGTGTGGTGGATTCCTCTGAACAAAATGAATGTGTCCTTAAGGTGCAGCAAAGTGTGGTGGGCACTGGTTGGCAAGACCTGGTGGCATGAGCTCATTCTCAGAAAACATGATGGGGAGGGATAAAACTGGAGCTGGACAGGAAGTCTGGGAGCTCTGAAAGAAGACCTGATTTCGTTTGCAGGCTATTCCACTTGCACTGAAGTGCCCCTGTGGTTGGCATGGTCTGAACAGCTCTTTTCTGCTCTTTGTGTACAAACACACCCACCCACCCACCAGTCTGTACCACACCCACTTACATGACCTTTACAAAAACTAGACTGCCTTGGAACACTTGAAAATACTGAAGACTGAGAAGGCATGACCAAATAAATCTTCGTTAGCAATATTATATGTTATTTTTTCTTTTCAATTTCAGTCTTGCACTTTGCACGTTTCAGGTTTTTTGTAAAATGCGGTTGTGTATGTCATAATGTAACAGAAACTTTTTCTTATACTTATTCTATAGAAAGAAAACACCATCACTTAGGCTGCACATAGATGTGATCTGCTTAATTAAACCAAAGAAAAACAGAGTATTATCAATGAAATCCTAAATTTCCTTTCAAGTGAACCAAGAGGACACCCTTTGTGTTTCCAAATGGATGGAGGTTTTCCTGGCAGCAATCTCCATAAAGATAGTCGACCATCTGACCCATATCCCACTGGCAGACACACTTGTGCCACAGAGAGGACCAGGAAATGGGGGCCAGACCATGGGGAAGCTATAGTTCCATCTGTTTCCATGACCATGCCAGTGTTGGGGCGCCACTTCCTAAAATGCTTCAAACTGTCATTCACCTGAGCATAGATCTGTAATACCATGCACATAATTTTTGAGACAGGAAAGAATATAAACAAATCAATGAATCTGATTACAAGTTAAACAAAAGCAGACAAACTGTTTACACAAGGCCATATGAATGTTTTTCACCAGTTTCCCAAAAAAATTGTGTGGGAAGAGTGTTTCTGCACATATATGTGCCATGCGGTGTTCCAGTCAGGTCTTAGAGGCATCATTCCATTGCGTAACCTTCTGGCATGATCCTGGCCTGCTGGCACTGCCATCTGCTGCTGTGAAACACTAGATCACAGACAACCTATCAGCCACTGAGCTTCTGCAGGTCTGTTTAACTACACCATCTTCCACATCGCTGCAACAGACTGAATGAAAGTGACTTATCACTTGGGACCAGTTGAGCTTTTCACGATTGCTGCCAGAAATAATAACAGCTCTTGTTCTTGGTCCAGTTTACTCTGAGGTTCTCCTCTGTTTACAAGGAGAAGAGTTGAATCCTTCCTGTCTGCCTTACTTGGCTTCACCCCTGCAACAGCCGTGGAGAAAAACAGGAGTGAAGAGGCAGTTCTGTCACAGGCATCCTGTTCCTCACACATAATCTGTTTCAGAATCACACTTTATTGTACTGCATTCATGGGATGAAACGTATGGGTGCATGTCTTACATTTATATGAGCTTATTTGTTTGATGGTGAACACAAAAAACATGAGTTTGACTGTTATTCAGCACAGACTTAAAGTTTGAATCTCTGCTAATAGTCTTAAATATACCATTTACATACCATTACATACATTACAATACGATTAAAAGTCAATTATGCTCGAGGGCCAATATTCCATGTTATGATGGTTAATGTGCATATTTGACTGAGAGTTTTATACAGTGTGTACTATCTCTCCTTTGGCACTTAGATGAGGACATACTCCCTAAAACACTTTACAAAAATGGCAGGTTTAAGAAACACAAAAGTTATTTTTTTAATTCATTTTGACAAGAAATAAATTGTGACAAGTCAAAACTTATTCTGTGCTGTAAAATGGCTTTACAAGTATGTGATAACTCTAGACTTGTAACATTATTCATTTGTTCATTGTATAGAATCTTCAAATAGCATGTTGATCACCACTGAACCCTTACGCATACTGGAGATCAAACTAATTAAAAGAATTCTGAACGAAAGATTCAGCATGATGGATTTGTTATTCAGCATATTATGTTTAAAAAACTGGCAGCTTGTGTAAAGGGTTGCATTATAATAGGGTTCAGGAAGACCATGATTCTTTCCCTCTGTCGCTTGGTGACTGCCAGGAGACTGAGCTGACCTTATGATCAACACCATGTGATCTTCAGATACAGAATAGACTTCAGTAATCCAGCCATGTTAAGCCTGTCTTCTTCTATGAACCATTTTGAAAATGCTAACACTATCAAAAGTTAAGTTGTTTAACAAGCCAATAAATACCTAGACTAAATAAACATTCCCGGGGTAAACTTGTCTCCATTATGGAGGCCAGCTGCCAGTACATTTGAATAAGAAAATGTAAGGAACGTGAGAAAAGAATAAAAGCATATCAGCATCACCAACTGGGTTAAGATGACTCTTCTCATCTGAACCGCTTTATCCTCACTATGGTCGCAGGGGTCACCGTGGGCCTAATCCAGCTACAATGGGTGAGGGCGGGGTACACCCTGTATGAGTCTCCAGTTCATCTCAGGGCTGAACATATATAGACAAACAATCACTCTCCCCTATGGGCAATTTAGATTAATCAATTAACCTATCAGTACATGTGTTTGGATGGTGGAAGACAACCGGAGTATCCAGAGAAAACCCACATAGACATGGGAAGAACATGCAAACTCCACACAGAAAGGTCTGGTGTGGGAATCGAACCAGGGTTCTTCTGTCTGTGAGGAACGAGTGCTAACCACTGCACCACCGTGCCGCCCCCAACTGGGGTAATAACAAGAATAAGAACAAGAATAAGAACAAGAACAAGAACAAGAACAAGAACAAGAACAAGAACAAGAACAAGAACAAGAACAAGAACAAGAACATTTCTATAGCACTTTCTATAGAAATGTACTTTCAATTTCTATAGCACACCCAAAGTGCTTTAAATTATTGATCCATTATTCTTCGACATTCTCCTTCTGTTGGTGGTGAACTACATTTGACAGAAGCATGGCTGACAATTCACACCAAATGGCCCCTCCCACCACCACCAAGCATTCATATGCATTCATACACCAGTGTGAGTGACACTGGAGGCCAGGAGAGTGAAGTGTCTTGCCCAAGGACACAACAGACAGACTGGATCAAAATTGGATTCAGTTATTGGACAAACTGCATTTCTTCCTGAGCCAAGGCCACCCCAGTATAGTGTACAAGTGAAAAACATACAACTAGGGCTGCAATAATTAGTCGACGTTGTCGATAAAAATCGATAATTGAAATAGTCGACAATGACTTCCATTGTTGATTATTATCACCAGATGCATTTTTTCCAGTGAGGCAGGGCTGTAGTATTTGAGTCCGGTCTTGGACTCGAGGACAGTTTTTTATGGTTTTCGGTCGGACTTGTCTTGGAGTTGCTGGTATTTGACTTGAACTTGTCTCGGTCTCGGCCACTGGTCTTGCCAAAGATGGTTCTTGGTCTCAACCGAGTCCAGGCATCTTTATTTTGTTACAATATTCAAGGGAAAGTTAACTGTAGAGCCTGCTTAGCCTCGTAAGCTAGACTAAGTGTTATGTTAACGTTAACATTAGTTAACATAGCAGAAGATAATCCAAGGTAATGTGTTTTTGGACATAGTTATCATCACTTACTGTACATCTGGTATTACTGGTTTCATGACATATAAAGAAAATCAAACAATTGGTTGTCGTGAATTACATTTGTGGTTGTGTGATACTGTACTTGTGTTACAAAGGGTAGCAGCTACACAAACGTTCAAGCGTTTACGTTAACATTCACTTTAGGGCAGGGGTGCTCTATCCTGATCCTCAGCTACTATCCTGCTTGTTTTAGATGTATACCTCTTCCAACACACCTGGTGGTCATTGTCAGGCTTCTGCCGAACTTGATGAGAGGTTTATCATTTGAATCGGGTGTGTTGGAATGGGGGATACATCTAAAACATGCAGGACAGTAGCTTTCGAGGACCAGGATTAGGCAGCCCTGCTTTAGGCTAAAGTAAATGTGTGTGTGTGTGCGTGTGCGTGTGCGTGTGCGTGTGCGTGTGTGTGTACTCGTGCATACATGCATGCGTGTGTGTGTGTCCTTCTGCACTTTGTTCGGAAATAAAAAGAACACATTTTAAATTGCACTCTGTTTATTTTTATTTAACCAAACTTTGTTTTCTGAAAATAGATGTCTTTGTCATAGCACACATCTAAATAACAAAATGATAAAATATTGTTTTATTTGCTTTTAGATCAACAAATAATAACCCAAAATGATTGACTTTATGCTGTCATGCATGCAACTTGTTTTTTTCTGTCCTGGTCTCCATCTTGACTCGGATGTGAGTCTTTTGGATTTGGTCTTGACTCATCTTGTCGTGTCTAACCCTCCAAAAAGGTAGTCTTGACTACAGCCCTGGAGTGAGGCATCTCACTTGATTATAATCTCTGCCAAGAGTGGCTCATGCACAATGACATCTCAGTCTCTGAGCGGTAACATACAGTCAGCATCACGTATGCGTGACAGAACTTCTAAGGTTTGGGACCATTTTAGCCTGGATAAGGTGAATTAACAGACTATTTGCAAGATTTGCAAAATGGACGTATCATGGCATTACCTTGGTGATGCACAAACGATGCACAAAAGAGAAAGCACTGACTCAGCTTTTTATGACATACATTGTACATTTTATAAGCGTATTTTCACTATAAAAGAGAGCTTTAGCGTTATGCCAGACTGTGCCTGACAAATGTATTTGAAAGTAAATGCATGCAGTCCAAAGAAGAGAGTGGACTAGAGCTAGGAATATTTGACTGAACCCGAAGGGACCGGGCGGGTTCGGCCTAAATTTTTATCATTTGAAATGGGCTGAGCTCGGATCGAGTTCTATCGGGCCTGGGCCGGTTTGGGTCTGGCCCATTTCATACTCTGCCATGGACCCCTACCTGCAAAAGAAACAGACATGCACACCGGAGCACTGTGCCAAATTGGTTTTAGATAAGATATTTTTATTAAATTTTTGTAGAAATCTGCCGTATGTTAAATAAAACATGTATTTTTCATTGTACCAATCTTTCTTGTGTTTATTATCATTTACCACATAATTAAATCAACTTCATGCTAAATTTAAGGAAAAAAAATTTAATTATCCAATTAGTCGACTAATCATTTCAACATCAGTGACTAGTCGATTATTAAAATAATTGTCGCAGTCCTACATACAACACATTCAAACAATCATAATAACACCTCATCATCATGCGTAAAGAGATAAATCTTCATAATATGGTAATCTAATAACTCCAAGCTGACCTACAAAAGTAAATATGAAAGTACAAGCAAACAAAGTGCAGACAGTGGATGTATTGCAAGAGTGTCGCATAACTCCCTTTCCATCTCACCTGCTCTTCCTGATAGGAAACAGGAAGGAGGTAATGAGGGCCAAGCTGTCAGCCTCAACCTACAAATGTAACCCCACAGGCCCTCTTTTCACTGTGAGGGTCTGACCTGCTGGGTCCCTCTGAGGAACATCAGGCTACTTAGCCTCTGTGACCTCGACCCTTTTCCCTACAGCTGGTCTGCCCCCTCAGACTGGTTCACAACTGAGCAAACTATGACCGGAAAACATCTGTCAAAGCCATAAGCAAGGTCCGAGATTCTGAAAGACCAGGGCTCTGCACAGACAAGTCAACAAAAGACTCATGTCCACAAATGTCTGGTCTGTTCTTTCCTGCTGACCTACACAGTCAGATATTTTTTGTCTTTATAATATACAATTAGGATACTATAAAGAGTTGAAGGAAAGGGCTCTTAACCCATGTGCGGTCCTTCGGGTCACAGTGACCCGGTGGCTAAAAAATGTACCTTTTTATACGTACTGTATGGTGCCATTGCTTAGTACTGAAAACAGTAAAATATCCTTGAGGGGTGGGGTGATGAGTCTATGGAACTAAACTTTGGAATCTGGCTCTTTAAGACCCAATTGTAGGACACAGCCAGTGTGCCATTTACGAAGGACCGCACAAGGGTTAAACATGACATGATGAAAGGGGCTCCACGGTTTCTCTAAGTTTGGAGGAGCCAAATGTACTGTATGACTTTTCAAGACATTTTTCAAGGTATTTTTGATCAAATTGAAGCTTACATACATTCAGAGAAGTAACAGTCGAACAGGTCTAATATTTATAGCATTGAACAAGTCTTAACCATCATTTACTTCAGCTAACATTACATTTACATTTCTCTATAACCAATGTTTCTGAGTCTGGTGTTCAAGCCGCTAAAGCTCATACCTTAACCTATCCATTCATGAATGATTGGTGATGGATCCACTCATTTCCAACTCCATGACACTAAAATGCTACACACTAATTATAAATGTAACTAATTCTTTAGGAAGATTTCCAATGCAAATACACTGTCTGTGAAATTTACAAGACTGTTGAGTGCCAGATTCCAGGATTAATTACAGCCTAAATTTATGACCATCAAATTTAAGACCTTTAAGGATTTTTAAGGATCTTCGAACACCCAAGGGTCTAAGTGCTTCACAAAAACACAACAACTGGAAGTCGAACAACAGAGTTTACTGGTACTTTCTTATACATGTCCATAATGCGGTGATGAGGCGTCTCTGATTGGCTCAGATTGTGTGCAGGAACACTCCCCCCTTCCCTCTCACTCTCTGTGTGTGTTTACCTTTACCAGAGTAACATCCAGCTAGGTTTCGTGCCGTTGCTTGTTCTGAAAACGTTCAGTTTGCTCCGCCATTTTTTTTTGGGCAGCAACTACTGTGGCGCGATCTTCTCTCGTAGATGCTAATGCTAATGCTACTTCAGATTTGCTGCAATGAGGGACGGGTTTAACCCCGCGTGGGTGACGCTAAAGTCCATCTGATGTCAGATGGACCGGCTTTTTCTGGGTCCCTCGTTCCTCTTGTTGTTTTCTGTGAATGCGGTATGCAGCCAGTGGAGGTGACAAACCACTTTCAAAGGCAGCATGTGTTGATAAGTTGGGGTGACCCATCAGATTCCAAAATGAGCGTGGAAAAGTGGTTTTCAGCAGAATGACACCTTTAAAATTAGTCAAATGACTGTGATTCTAGTGAATAATATCTATCAGAAATAGGTAATAGACAATAACTAAATATTTTTCATCCAACACTGCATATTCCAGGCTCACTAAGGTTTCTGAGATGAAAGAGAATAAGTAAGTAAGTTTGCACCAGGTGTGCCTGCCCTCCTTTTAGCCATCCTCATGGGCTGACACTTCAAACTGCAGTTTTTATCAGAGTATCAATCTGGACTTCTGAACTATTTTAACCTTTGTGGAAAGAAAAAAAAGCATGATGCTCGCTTTATGTTTGACAGCAGTTGTTACTAATATTGAAAAAGAAGTCAGCTTTTGTTTCACTTTTGTTAATTTTTAATTATATTGATCATTGTTACGTCATACAATTGTGTCCTTTACAGTATGGCAGTTTCTGTTGTTTTTGTTTTGTTGTTCTCAAAGGCAATTAGAACTATAGGAAAACAGAGTAGCTTTTGAAAATGAAGGTGTATGTTTTCAAGCTGTCAGCCAAAGTTATTCCACAGTGAGTCCATCTACCTGTTCCTGCAGTGTAACAACATCTGTACATAGTTTTAAAT
Source organism: Siphamia tubifer (assembly GCA_020466265.1). Taxonomy (NCBI): domain Eukaryota; kingdom Metazoa; phylum Chordata; class Actinopteri; order Kurtiformes; family Apogonidae; genus Siphamia; species Siphamia tubifer. The sequence goes on along the minus strand of CM035788.1, from coordinate 25,389,674 downwards.
ACCTACTGCCTGGAACATCTGGACACATTTTTCTAATACAAAACCAGACAGCTGCTCTCTCTGTTAAGTTGTGCTACTGTATGGACACAGAATGTGCAAAGGAAAATGGATACACACACACACACACACACACACACACAGTCTCAACATGCTCCTAACTATTACAGCTATAATAGCTCTTATATTAATAATGGGACTGTCACTTTACACTGAGGTTCACTTTACATCACCCACTCTGCCTGTCTCAGCAAGTCTTTCATACCCTGTTTCCCCTTTTCCCTTCTGCATGATCTGTATTTAACTATTAAAGCACTTGGTTTTTTTCTATCTATTGTGGATGAGTAAAAATCTCAGCAATCATAAATGTAAATGGTGATAATTGGCTACATTGAGGACACAATGTTTATTTAATGAATTAAAATAGTAAAATTTCTTATAGTTATCAAATGAAAACAATTTGACTGATGCAATATAAAGTTCACTTAAGCATAACATCTATTGCAATATGTTCTTTTTATTTGGACACTGAAAATACTTTGAGGGCTTTTTTTCATCCAAAAAACTACACCATCATGCACAGAGACAATAAACTTTGGCAAATTCTTCAGAGAGCTCAAACACATCCTGTGAGCTGGGAATGAAGGCAGGATATTGTGCCTCACTTTTTTGCTCTCTACTCCCTGCTCTTTCTTGGCATGAAAATTACACATTACAGCCAACTAAGTGAAAAAGTAGTGACATTAGTCAAACACCAATGTGCCGTCATAGCTTTTGGTTATGAAGGCCTGGGTGGGAGGAGAGTGGCACAGGGTGTGGAGGGGGCTGTACGGTACAGAGGGGAAAGATTGATTTCTAATTAACAAGCTGGTTTCAGTAATGAAAGACTAGATGGTCTCTACTGGCAGTGGATCAATGTGGAGCATTTCCCCTGACATCTAGTCTTAATCACTCCAGCTCAGCATGGTAAGAACGCACTCATTGCTGTAATTAACTCTGTCACATCCCCTCCATCTCCCTTTATTTATCCCAACCCCTTTTCTGTTTTAACCTCTATCTCAGACCTCTGCTTTCAACAGATAGCAAGGATGACGTCGTCACTCAGTAACCCCTTCTACTGAGGCACAGTCACTTGTGTCTTGAACCCGAAACAAAGACATTGTGATGAAGTGTTCTGTGATGAGTTGCCTGTGTTTCTATTTACTCAATTTAATATGAAATATGCTTAGCTCTTATGTATTTTGCCCATTCTTTCACATATTTTCCATAGAATATAGAAGACATACATGATTGCCATCCCCAGAGGTGATGTGGTAAATGCCTTTATATGAACAAGGGTGGGTCTTATTTCACAGAGTGGCACAATAGCCTTAACTTTGTAGGAGTGCTGCCAGCTGAAGAACAGAAAGGTGATATCTCACTTACTCTTTGTACTAGGCTTTTCTCGTTCTGAATTTCAGAACCAGACTAGCTGACAAGCAAGACATACTCAAACCCCTGCTGCACTGAAGTGTAAGACAAGCTGTTCTACCCCCCGGCAAAAACAGACAAAAAAATCTTTTTATAGCTAAAGTAGAATCATCATGTTGTGGTTGTATACCTCTGCCAACCTTTGCACTTTATGTCCATTTCTGTTAATACACATGTAACAAATGTAGTGAAGGAATTGATCAGATGTCATCAAAGGCCTTGAAAGTAAGTGTGTAACCTGTGTTGCTGTTGTGATGCCATGAAAGCTTTTCTGGACAACATTATAATGCCACAGTGGAGCTGACCTTTAACCTTGTAGATCATTTTTTTTATATTGTGTCATATTGTGTGAAATACTGATATAATTCTAATAATTTGTAATATGAATTAAGTAAATTTTATGAGATCACAGTGGCTAACCTTTGATTGCCCAACTCTAGAACATCCTTAACCTGGAAAGAAGATTTAGACCACATATAATGAAATTACCTCTATATAATATACATGGTTGCCCAAAAGGTTGGAATACAATATTTGTGTGAAATTATTGTCACAATTATCTGTTATTTGTTATCATGTGTTCATTATTCTTAAAGAATAACTAGGACTTAATATGTAATCATTACAACTTGTCAAAGGTGAATATTGATGTGTCTAAATAGGAATAAAAAGAGGAATGAGTCTGAAAACTGTATTTTCCCAACTTTATGGGTAACTGTATGACTGTATGTAATTGTAATTGTGAAGCAGTGGATAAGTGGAAAATCACAACATAATGCCTCCAGCTATAGCTGTGGCTGGTGCAGAGGCATACACATATGTTATTTTTTCATTGATACCACATTTTTCAGATCTGATTTTTGAGAACTGATCATTTTCATGTTTTCTGTACGGTTGTTAATACTATGAATTGCATTAAATAACTGCATTTTTAGGAACCTAATGAAAGTCTGATATGCTCATGAATCCAAATGATAAATACACATCTACAACAACAAAAACAAAATAGATGGACTCATCTCCTTTATTTCCAGGTGGGAAAATCTGTAAAATGGTTTTAATCCTGAGTCAGAGCTCACAGTTGACACATATACCAGTGGGAGTGGAAAGTAAAAGGTTTGATACATGAGATTGCATGACAGAGCATTAGGGTAATGAAGTATTTGCAAGGGCTCTGTATACACCAACCCCCTCACCCATGCTGTCATTTTCAGCAGGAATACGTGCAAGGTTGTGTATGTATGTGGATGTGTAATCTTCCTTTGCCAGCCTACTATGTCTCTTTGGCCAGAACAGGCATAGATGTTTGAAGGAGGCTACGGCTGGATGGGGGGTAGGGCTGTGGCTAATCCGCCTGCGCCGCTGTATGCCCAGCACCCAGCCAGTTGCACCATTTTGCCTCCTCTGTAGTGGGTCCATTGGAGCCCTACAAGGCCCATCTGAATGCTATCAGCACAGACGACACACTGCCCCCCAAGCAGGGATTACAGTTCTCTCAACGAAGGCGCCAGGAGGAGGATGCGGAGCAAGAGGAGGAGAAGGAGGAGGTATACAATCCTCTAGCAGCAGCTCCATTCTCTAAAAGGAAGAGGCTGTTCACAAAACTGACATGGCAATCAACAGTGGTTAGGTTACCACCCCATGAGAACAACACGTCAAGCCCGGAGGAGGTGGAGGAGGAAGAAAGGATCCATCACTTTTCAGAATACAGCTTCAAGCCACTTAGTTGAGCGCACACTGGTCCATTGTTACCAGTTAGATAGAGATGGAGACATTAGAAAGAATTTGCATAGGGACAGCTTTTAAAATGGTATGTGGACCTGGTATATAGGCAATGTAAGAAAGAAAACTTTATCATGGTGTTTATAACCTGTCTGTTAGAGGTAGTCATCAAAGAAATAGAAGCAGAAAAGGAACGTATATGAGCAATTTTTATTTGATGTTAGAGGGGTGTGTCTCCAGTGTTTTCCACTTTTCAACGTAGAAAATTCATAGAAGATTCATCATTGCACCCTCAGGGTCTAGAGTATGTTGTGTGGGCTCTGATGTGGGCACTGGTTTTCTGTTTTTCATATATATATATATGGTTTTCTGGTTTTCTGTTTTTCATCATATATATATATATATATATATATATATATATATATATATATATATATATATATATATATATATATATATATATATATATATATATATATATATATATATATATATATATATATATATATATATATATATATATATATATATATGATGAAAAACAGGAAACCAGAAAACCATATATATATATATATATATATATATATATATATATATATATATATATATATATATATATATATGTGTGTGTGTGTGTGTGTGTGTGAAGTTTTGCTAGTAGTAGATTCGCTATTGGTGCTTGTGTTTTGTGAAATGTAAACCTGCAGAACTGAACACATGGGGATCAAAGCAATCTCATACATAGTATGACAGCAGCAGCTCAGCATCTGCACAACTGAGTTTGTATTATCAACAGAGGCACTCCAAATCAGGCAAACCCCCAACAGGCAAGCACACACTCCAACATCCTGAAAATACTTATGCCCACTCGTCTGCCCACTTACAAAAGTTAGTGAAAGCACAGCTCACATTTGCTTGTTAAAAGCTTTCTTGTTTTGGCTGGAAAATGAATCCAATGAGGAAATTGAAAATAAAAAATGCAGAAGCCTACTGAGATAAGACTGGCACAGAAACACACCTCTGTTTGGCAAGGATCCACACAGTCTCCATTTTTAGCTCTTTCTGCCACACCTGGCACAATGCTGGCATCGTTTTGGCAGAAGCCTGACAAAGGCTAGCAATGTCACTGTTATCCGAGGCAATTCTGCATGCTCTGATGCAGTAAATCAATTTTCCAGAAATGTACCATATATGTGCCATCTCAACTATCAAGGTTTCATATTTCCTGGGCTGCACATCCTCCATATGACAAGGCACAAACAAAGAAAGTGTGCCCTTCAAAACAGGTATGTAGCAGAGCTACACTGTCAAAGATTAGGAGACTGTGCGAGAAGCCTACAACATACTCTGGTGAAAACATGTGACATTGCCTTTCAGCATCTGACTGGAGAATATTAGTATCCCCCTATTTGAGCCATCATGTCAAATTCTGTTGTAATGCCAATCCTATGAATTGCCATAGGCTGCTGATCAGGACACTTGTGTTTAGCTAGCGGAACATCTGACCTGTCGTTATGTCTTGATGGATCACCCACTGAGGGCTGACTGTTGTGTGCATGGCCAAGCATGCTTGTGTGACAAAGGGAATATTCCCAATGAATATCCATTCTCATTTCTCGCCCATCTGCTTCCTCATATAAAGGAAACTGGCAAATCTCACTGAATACAATGCTATTTAAATGGTTCATCATTCAATGTCCATTCAATGTCCTGAAACTCCCAAACACACCCAGTAAGCGCATACAAACAGTAATACACTTGACACACTTCTCTCTACTCAGTGAAGTGACCTATTCATACAAAGCAGCAGGATACAGAAAGGCTGAAGAGCTGGGAAGCTAATGAATGCATGGGTTTGGACCACTTGAAAGTGCTAGTGCCATCCGCATGTTGCTTTTGCTTTGCTCACAAGAGAGTCTATTAAACCATTAGCCCAAATCCCCTCTGCTCTTCACTCACTTTCACCTCTTTTCTAGTGTCTTTCTAGTCCCCTAAGCTGGATATCCACATGAAAAACAGGCCAGTTTTTTTATTTCATTGACGAATGCCTGAGTTTTCCTGTTCTATTAAATACTAAATACCATCATTAAGCTGATCACAGATGCAAAGTGTAACAGACAGGTGGACAGGAATAGTAGGGCCACCAGCTAAATCTAATCACTCTGGAAGAATTGCACACTGTGTAAGACTACATGAGCAAGAAGTGGTCAAAGGTTAGAAAGCAAACCCTTAACGATCAGTCAAAGGTTAAGAGCTGCAGAAGGCGATGCTGACATCCGACGGGTTGCTGATGTCGCATCAGATTAATGACATTTTGGCATTCAGTCTACAGACAAACAAGTTTGTGAGTGCCTGTATGTGATGACTTGTGGATGAGCCCCCCTTGTTTCCATGACGTCTCACTGTGCTTTTATTGATAGGACCAGGTTAAGGGTGAGATAGTAACTGCTCTTCCAAAGCCCTGTGGCCTTCTCTTCAGTATGACTGACATCTTATTCTATAGACATCCTGTCAAAGACACACTGATAGAAAAACTCCCACAACCCCAACAAGTAATCAACTTTGCAGATAAATAATAGCTTGCTTCCCACTGCAATCTGCGCTGAGTTGTTTCTGTTGGTTACCAGCAGAGCTGCTACAGTAATTCACAATGTCTAATCTGATAGGTTATCACTGAAAGAGCTGATGGCATTTGTAGGGAGGAATTTATCTCAAAGTTCCCATTAAGAATGTCATTTAGTGGCGAAGTCCAAATCTCCTTGAAATGTTGATTGTTTCTTGGGCCTCTTCAATCATTTGCACATGAAAAGGTCTGTGGAACAGAGACTGAGGCAGAGACCACTGGCAGATTAGCAAGACCATTTCAGCATATTGTCAACAAGCACTCTGAGCATCACGCTTGTTTTAACCTGTCAACTTTGTCTGTTATGATACACCAGTGAAGACAAACTCTTGAATCTCTCTGAATAAGAGTGTTCCATTTCCAACATCATGCAAAAAAATTATTCCCACAGAGAAAGTGAGAGTCAATGAAGCCTCAGTAAAGTGACACTTCATATAGCAACATAAAAAAAACAGATGTAAAAATCTTTTTAAATACCACAAAAATTAAACTGACAGACTAACCAATACTAGACAAAGTACAACATTCTGTGGTAAAACTAACATAATATGCAGTCTGTTTGAAACCACTGACAAGCTTTCCTCACAAGTGCAGATGCATCATTACAAAGTAGAATGAAATCGACAGAGAGAACAATTTACTAGACATGCAAAGCCTCTTAAGGAACTATACTGGCCTCACTCCATTTATCCAGTCATTCAGTCCAGACTTGCAGAAGACACCGCACTACCATTCCAAGCTCTCAACAATCTTTTCCATTGTTTTTTCTAATCATACTGGGTAGCACTGCAGAACAGTTGTCTTTTCTACTCATAATTTGAATCAAATGTGCTTCACTGGCAGTGCCGTTTGTTTCTAATACTAAAACAAGCTGTTTGGAAGAACTTTGCCTCTTCCTGTCTTCCCATGTTGTGTCACTGTCCCTCCTGGACACTGCTCATCTGTGAAAGTGCACATGTAAAATTTCCAACACATGTGACAATGAACCTCAGCAATGAAAGCAGAACTCTGTGATTAACTGTGTTTAGGACAGGGTTCTGGGTTTTGTATTCCGATGTTGCTTCCTATAAACATGCAGTTGCTGTATGGAGAGCATCTCACATTCTCACAGCAGTGTTAAAAGAGGTTAGAGATTGAAAGAAAAAAATCCTCTGACATTGCCAAACTAAAGAACTGCGTACTGAGTGTAGCAAAACTGGTTAAAAAGGCTCCATCATTTATTTAGAGGACAGGTTCAAATCCCAGCATGACCTTTTTGCTTCTCTGTCTCTTCTGAAAGATAAGGCTGTATGTGGGCAGCATGTGCGCGTGTGTGAGTGACACTTGGTTTCCATTTGTCTGTTACAAGGGCTGACCCTTGTCTCCATGCAAGCACACAAATCTTTTCATTTCTCTTTCTGTCTGCCAGCAGTTCAGTGTTTCTACAATATTTCTGTTTCCATTTTGTCCACTATGACCCAGCCAATACACCCACCCTCTCAAACATTTCACAGAGAGAGAAACACAACCTCACTTGGTCATTTTATTCTGTTAGCTAAACACAGTAATCTTGTCTACAACGCACACACCAAACACTGCCCACGCATGGTCTTATCATTCAAAAGCTATGGAGAGACATAAGGCAGTGAGGTCAGGTCAGAAACCCTATTACTGTACGGGAAATCTGCCATACAACTTCCTTGTGCTCTGGACTAAATAGTAAGGTGGTGTTTGGGACACTCATCTCGTCTCTTTTATAAGGTCATGTGTCTCTTTTCTTTTCCCAACTTTCCCTCAAACAACTAACAACCTCTTCCTTTGCACTCTTTCTTCAGTTTTCCTTTTTGCAGCTTTTCAATACCACACAGCCAACATGGCTAATGCCATACGCCCACCATTTCCACATGTAGCTCTTTCAGTGGTTAGATCACACATTGCTTTTAGAAGATTAAACCAAATGTGATCCAAAACTAACGGCCACAGAGCACATAAAAACAATGGGTGAAAAAAAAACAAAAAAACGATGAAACCAAACGCAAGTAACGAAAGTGAAAATCAAATACTCAGAGAAATTAATAAAAATGGCACAACAACACTAGCACAACCCTTGCAATCAGGCAAATTCAATGTGTTATAATAAAAATATTGTTTCCTCATCATTTGTGTTCGTAGAGCAGACAGTTGTATGTCCATTCACAATCCAACAGCTGTGCATGTAACCCTCACATTGTGCACTGTTTGAAAAAGTAAGAATGGCATTAGAAGGAGCATTATAATGTCTATGTTATAATTTACATTTGTGAGGATCGAGGGTGAAAAAAGAGAAGTAAAGACTTAAGAGAAATACTGAGGATTGTTTCTGATTGCACAACTAAAGACACAGCCAGCCACATTTCACTTGCTCACTTGCCATTTATCCTTCAATCCCAATGCAGACTCAACAAAACCCCAGAAATGTAACAATGAACTGCAGCATGTGCCAAAACATGGGATGGAAGAAAAAAAAAAGTGAGCAGCTTGGAACCCTGTCATTTTTTCCGTGCAAGCCCCAGTGTTGGTATCTTATCTGCTCAATCCTCTCATCATCATTTAAATCTCCCCCTACTCCATCAGATCCCAGCCGTGGCCCTATTTAAATCTCTCCCTCCTCCCAGTCCACCACATTTCTAATGCTAATTATTTAAACCTCTCTGTGTGCTCTATCCCTCCCATCCACCAGTTAGTTATTCAAATCTCTCCCTATCCACTATCCCTTACAAGCCTAGCCCCTGTTAAAAGGTGCTTGAATGAAGGGTTGATCCTGGCTGTTATTTTCAGACAGAGGATAATACGGTTTCCTCCAAACTCCTCTGCTTTCTCACTCTATTTTCCCTGGACTTCTCATATTCTTTTCTTCCTATATACAATTACACAAACTCTGTTGAACATATCCCTTTTAAATTTAAGAGGTTTATTTACCATAATAATGAAATTCTGATGTTAACAGCAGAACGACAATGAAATAAATTCAATGCTGTATCAAAGAAGGAAATTAAATACAACAAAAACAGATCACAAAAAGATATCAGCAATGCACAGTTAATATGTATATTTGTATGTATAATGTGTATACATCCAGCCCTTCAAAAACAGGATACTTGCATGGGAATGTGACCCCAGTCGGTCTGTGGTGGCCTGGGCAGGTCACTGTCCTCAGTGTTAGCTGAGCAGTGAGACTGAGTGACTGAGTGACAGAGTTAGGGAGGTCAGAGGGGATGTGTTTTCCAGGACTAGATAAAATCACATCAGTGTGGGAAAGGGAAATTAATTTCTGTCACTTCTGACAGTAACATGGTTAACAGATTTGTTAATTTCTGTCAATAAGAGCATCTCTTTCTCTGATGTTCTGTCCATCCCCATTTGCTGTTTTTACACTCTCTCTCTCTCTCTCTCTCTCTCTCTCTCTCTCTCTCTTTCTCATTCAGTTGGAGAGATCTCGCTGTTAGTCCTGTGGAGAATCCACCTACACACGGAGCATCAGGATCACAGCTCAGTAAACCACCAAAGCTGCTCACAGCACTGAACAGGAGTCCCACTCAGCATCACTTCTTATTACAGTTATATAAATGCTTCTAACAACAGGCACTTCAAACAAACTACTGTGAACACTCCATGCACAGAGTACACCACATGTGTGAAACAAAACACCTGCACGGGATGTATGCAACACGGTAGCTATTATAATGTAGATGGTTTTGTTTGAATGTTTTCATATATGTCATATGTGATAATTTTGTCAAAATTCAGCAATGTGTCAAAATTCATCAAGAAAACATAAACAATTATGAGGTGAAATTCAATAACTTCAACTTCTAATTAGAAGTAAAGAATAACATAACTGTGTTTAAAAAAAAAAAAGACAATTTACTAAATTGTTTGTCACCTGTGAAATTTGCAATTAAATAAATTATTTTTAAACATGTTTTGTTGAAATGAATCAATGCAAATATTACCAGATTGCTGAAACAACAGACTGTACAGACCCTTTTCAGCATGCAGTTTGAAAAACAAGTGGACACCTAAGGGGTGTGCTCACCTTGGTACTCCTGTCCAGGGGTGTAGGCAGTGGGGTTGCCTGTAATTTGAAGGGTGAGGAGCACCTCTCCCCCACCTTCTGCCACCCCGGCTCCCTCCAGCTCCCCATGGTGGGTGCACAGGAAGAAAAAGGGGTTGAAACGGGGGTAGAAACTTGCAGGGGGGGAGCCCAAATCCACGCTGCTGCTCCCCAAGACTAGGGCCAGCAGGGCACAGCCTAAGGCACCCCCGAGAGAGGCCCACGCGATGGCCATCTGCCCTCACAATGCGAGGGACTGAGGGAGTGGTGGTAAGTGAAGAGGTGAGGAGAGTGATGAGTGGGAGCAAGGAAGGCACAGGTAGAGTTCCAGAGGGCAGCTTTTGGAGTCCACAGATGAGTCCTAAGTCCAAAAGTGCGTGTGTGAAAGTGTGTGTGTATGTTTGTGTGTCCAATAATGTGTGTGAGTGTGTGGGCTTGGCCGTCACGAAAACTACAGAGCTCTTCTGCTTCCTCTCCCTGTACTACCTTCACTCTCGGGGAGTTCAGAGCTTCGCCTGTGCTGTCCTGCTCCAGCGTTTAAATACCTCACCCCCTCCTTCTGTTTCCCTCTCTCCACCCACCCTCCCTCCCTCTCTCTGTCTCTCTTTCGCTCTAACACCAGCTCCACGCGTGCTGTATGCGCTCTACGAGACGGCCTCCCTCCTCTCTCTTATACAGCTCTTCTCTCCTCCCTCTTCTCTGTCAGTATATCACTCTGCCTTTTTCCTTAATCTCTTCCTCCCCCCTCTCTTCTTCCCTTCTCTTCACCTCTACCCTAAACCACTGTGTTACTCCACATTGCACTCTTGTATCCCTCTCTTGAGACCTTGAGCTGTCTTATCTCCATGCATCTGTTAGTTTTTTCATCCTTAACAGCCCTCTGACAGATCCCTTTCACTCTCCTTTCCTTTGTTTTTTTGCCCATCCACCAGACTGTCTCCTCCACTCCCACCCACTATCACACCTCCTTTCTCCCTCCCTCTTCCGCTCTCTTCACCTCCCTCTCCTTCCTTCACTCTGCTGCTCTCCTACTTTGTTCCCCTCCCCTCTTTCAATTTCCCTCTCCCTCTTTTTCCAGCCCTGTACCTCTCTGACTCTCCTCCTGTCTACAGTGCTCAGATTTGTTTTTCTTCTTCTCCACTGTTGCTTTTTTTCATGGGTTTTCCATCAGAATCTCCTTTTCCACAGGATTCTCCAACTTTTTTCCCCATCAGAGTCGCGTGCACCGCTGCTCTGCTCTAGATTAACCCACCACTGTGGTGCAGACACCAGCCATAATGCCTCCCCCCACCACCACACTGCGCTCCGGCTCATCTAATGATGGATAAGTATTTCTTTAACACCCTGTACAAACTCTCCTGAATTTTTCACAATTTCCATCTGGGAATAAATGCAAACTACATGAATCTTAACCTCTAAAATTTTGTAGATATACACCCACTGTCTTTTTTCATTTGCAGCTCATCCTTCTCTTGCACTGTGTTTAAGCGATACACTGCCCCCCTCCAATATTCTCTCAGGAGACCTCGTGGATACAAAAAGATTAATTTTCCAAGCGCGTCACGAACACACAAACATTCCCAATGGCTATGCCATCCCTTCTATGGTACAAGGCCAAAAAAGAATAACAACTTTAAATAAATTATCATGGTACACAGGCAAGTTAAAGAAGTTGCTGTTCGCACAACTGAGTGCCTCCTCTAGTGTTTCTCTTTAGCTGCCTGCTGGGTTTGTGTGGTTAAGTACCTATTACAAATAGAAACACTCCCAAGCTACAAGCTGCACACACACATAGCCATTTCATGTCCAAAGAGCCTTACTGACCCACAGCAGGAGCTCACAGCTAGGCCGCTATGGCCAGATGCTTTCACAGTCAAAACATCAGACAGAGACAATACCTCTGCTACTACTACTACATATATGCCTCTTTGTGCATCTATGGATACAGATACAGATACACACAGAAAAAGGAGCTTACTCTCTTATCAACAAATAAGCACATATTCATCAAACCATGTACTAAACACTGCCTGGTTCTTCGTTCTCTTCTCTGGCATTAACAAAGATTAATATTTGGCTCCAGTTGGTTAACTCACCTGCCAAGCCAGCTGCTGCTTCGCTAACAGCACCAGACAGCATGTTTATTGACACACAACTAAAGACATTCAGGAGAACTGTCGAAAGGCAAACATTTTAAAGGAGAACCTCAAATACTTTATGGATTAAAGTGGCTGATCTAAAACACACTAACTCTCAAAACTATTAATGCTAAGACTTTCCCATGGAAAAAGAGTTAAGAGTTTTAAAAACATCAGAACAGTCTTTGCACATTCTAATCTAATGAAGACTTAATATCAAACAAAACTTCCTCTGAGCATTCCCACTGTAATGTTTTTTTTTTTGTTGTTTTTTTCAAAATCACAACTTATTCTCCTTTAACATACACATGTGACAGAGATGAATGGTTTTATGGTGAATTTTAGTTTTTTGTTTTGGAAATAAAATATTTTTTAATTGATGCATATAATTCAGATCAACTTCTCCAAAAGCCTTCAAGAAATACAGTAAGCTCTCACAAAATCCAGTACCCAAAGAAAAACATTTTCCTGTATGAGTCTACAAGTAGAACTGTGACCAGACTCCTGCTGCTTCTTTAGCCTGTCAGACAACACAACACTGTAAAGCAAAATAAGAGATGTGGAAAGCGTGACAGCAGCTTCACATGGAACAGGTGTGTTGTGGTGTTATGTGTTTATTTAAGTATGTCAGTTTAAGACCATGTGTGCATGACAGCACTGTGAGAACAGCCACGGAAAATAAAGTCCAGTAAGAGGGCAATAAGTTTTCAGAGCAGTTTGTCCTCCCCTTTACTCTCAAGTCAGCTGCTTGTTACAGTCTGCTGAGACTCAGAGTAGGGTCACAGGTTATCTCATTCTTTCTCACAACCAACTCACAGCTCCTCATTGGCTTAATTAAGCCATCTTAATTAATCTAACTGCATTAACTCACTGCTGAGACTTCTTAAAAAGCTTTGGTTCAAAGTTCTTATGTGTGACTTCTATAGCTTTCATTTTGTAAAATTCTGTAACACTTTAGTTGCAGCCTTAAACCTAAAATAAAATTTTTTGGAAAATCCATTTTAAATTCCCGGTCTTAACTTATACTGCATGTATAAAATTAAAATTTAATTCAAGTGACACTTGTTGAAAATCTGCAGCAACAACTCAAAGTACTTCTATGCACTAATTTTTGTAACATAAATCACAAATTACCAAATTATGATAATAATACAAAATGTTAACAGCACATGAATGAGCAGCCACAGCATACACTTGTGTAACTGCTTAACCCGAGTTGCCAGGGACTGAACCCTATCCCAGTCCTGCATTGAGTGAGGACAGGGTACATTCTGGACTGATTGTAAATTCATTGTATGCCAGAAAGTGGAGCTGCCATTTATAATTCCAGGCAATTTAGAGTGATCAGGTATCTTAGATTTATAGTCCATGTCTTTGAACAGAGAGGAAGCTGGAACCCCGAGAGAAACCTCATGTAGACATGGGGAGAACATATTAACTCGACACAGAAAGCAACTGTGCCATCCACTGTACCGCTGTACCACTCCTTGTTCTTGGTGATGATATGAAAAGATGATAATGTGATACCCCAACAGCTGGAGCAGCACCATTCTATCATCTTTGTTATAGATGGAAACCATCAGGACTATTAATTAGCAATGTCTCTGACCTCCATGCATCATCAGACATGTCCCACCCAAAACAAGGCAGTCGGAGGCAGCAAACCTTCACCAAGGCTTGATATGGCATCATATAACAAAACATGATGTGATCAAGCCATCGGTGTTGACCTATCTGATGTCTGAAGGTGAGACGATGTGAATGCAAAAAACCCCGCCTGATTCTATCTTGTCTGAATCCTGAGATATTACCACTGATGTGACCTTTACTGTGACCTTGACCTTTGACCTTCATTGCTCAAGGTTTAATGGGTTCTTCCTTGACCCAAAGTTTCATCACAATCAGTTCAGAACTTTTTGCATTATCCTTCTGACAAGACAGACCAACAAAGAAACAGACAGACAGACATACAGACAGACAGACAGACAAACTGAGCTGAATTTAATACCTCCTTGGCGGAGGTAATCAATCACCAGTGATCCCTTTCCACAATCAAGCACTTTAATAAGTGTAACTGTAACCTTTGCAAACTTCTCCCACTCATCAAATCCAGTGTCAGAGATTCAGAAGTTCCTAGAGGTGATTCTCTGACAGTTCCCCTCAATTTTTCTCCCTGAACTGAACAGCAATTGTTTGGGAGTTTTTGTTGTTTTTTTTTGGTTTTGTTTGCTTACTTACTGCTTACTACTTTTAAAGCTTTGTGGCACCACTTCACAGGAACATTGGAATTGTTCAATACTAAAGAAGTCTTTGTTTAAACAGACCACAAACATCCTGGTAGACCTCCACTGAAGATCATATTGGACCAAACATTCAGATCACTGATTATATTAAATAAAATGGTCTGGTTTGGAAATAAAAATAATTACACATTACGTAATAGGGCAATCGGCACAAGTATATCAACACTTTCCATGACTAATACAATGACATCCCACACAAATGTATATTTTTGACTACCTCACTTATTTTACCATATCCAGTCCAATCAAAGGCTATTTGTTATTTTACAGATGCTATATAAACACAGATGGCTGGAATATGACTTTATTAAGCAAGTGACAATTTTACAGATTTAGTCTCTTTGTACTGACATTAGTGCTGTAGCATTTAATACACTACTATCAAAAATACAGGCCATCACCTAACTGGGGCTATAAAGCACTATTAGGTTTGAAGACTGAGCCATGGACAAAACCAAAATCTTACAATGGGGAAAAAAATGTGTGAACCAAAGGTCATGGAAGTAGGTAACTGTGCCGTAGTTCAACATTATTAGATGTGTTTGTGGATATAATGTGTGTGTGTGTGTGTGTGTGTGTGTGAGACCTTCTGCAGCCTTCTTTGACCGGAGCTGCTAGCAGAGATCGGTCACAACACAGTGTTCACCGTCTGTTCCCCAATCCCCTGCTGAATACACACACTGTTCATTGTGCTCGCTCTTACACACACACACACACACACACACAGATTTGCCCAAAATCAGGAACCTTGACACAATAAGCACTACCCCAGAGTCCCCAGAGCGCAAATGTTTTGGATGTACAACAGACAGAATGAGAGAGGAGCAGGTAGCATGTGCCAGGGCAGCCACCTGTTTTACCTGCAGCCGTCTGTATTAACCAACACACATCTCTGTGCTTAATGGCCCATGTGTTTTCTTCATGTAAGTGCTGTCCTACATCCATCCCTGTTACACCATGGCTCTTCTGTAGCCCCTTCCCCTATGTGCATAAATACACACACACACACACTTAAACACATACACATATTGTGCGACTGGGGGCTATCGTTCTCCATTATGGAAACTAGGTCGAGGAGGAGTGGGTGAGTGGGGCAGTAATTATTTTTATCATTATTAATTTCCACCTCAAGGTTGCGCCAGGGCTTTTTTGTCCGCTTCAATCTTCATTTCAGACCCCCTGCATCCACACACACAGACACATCGCCACCAACACTACCAGTGTCTTTGAAAAGGCTGCGTGCCAAACAAGGCGGAACAGAGGGTGGGGGCACCAAAGAGGAAAAAGCTCAAAGGGATAGAAAGAGTATGATGGCAAGAGAGAAAAGGAAGAGGCAGCAGCAGAAGAGGCAGGAAGGGTTGGATGTGTCGCTTCATCACTCACTGGACCCTAATTTACACTAACAGGTTGTTTACTCGATATGACAAATGATAATAAAAGCCTGGGTGTTGGAGGAGGGGAGAGGGCAAGAAAAGAGAGGAAGAGAAAGAGAAGCCCTGCGGGAGCACTTCAGCTGTGATGGCTTGCACACTCCAATTAGTCCCATGAAAAGCTTGCCCCCCTGGAAGGTGGAAAAGGAGGGGTGCATTGCTCAAAGTGTAAATAAAATCACTAAGTATAACCCCAAAACCTCAATGCTCTGCCACAGACAGAGGGCTGCAGTCACACACACTGTGGCTATGACTTTGCTCAGGAACAACTGTGCTTTTACTTTGAACTTAGAAGTGTGCACATGCAATTAAAACACAGACAATTGACTGTCTTGAGACCGTAAATGAAGAAAGGAGGATTTTAGTGTATGTGGGGGTTTTGGGACTGGCACCAAAGCAACATCTATTTACAGTGCAATTTCCATGTTGGGCAGACACTGCAACCACAACGAATAGTTTTACTAAAACAATCTACACAGATTTTGGGACGTTTTCATTGTAAACATCAAATTTGACTGCATCCAATAAAACCCCAAAAAAGATATTGTTATTGAGGAATCCAAGTATGTTTAATTGTCGTTTGTTACCCAGCCCTTTTAAATTCCACGTGTCTTGTTTCCACAAAAAAGTCATTAGACAATTCAGAAAATATTTTTAGACTCCTGAAATGCAAAAAACAAAAAGCTGCAGCAGAGCTTTATGGTTTCTGAGCATCACTGAACAAAACATCCTGAATTAAAGTAGCTTGAGAGGACATCAGATTTCGGCTGTTTCCCTGTATTTTCAGGCTGTAGAAAATGTACCCCTATAGGGAACTATGGTCCAATTTCCGCTAATCATGTCTTTTCAGAGGACTGTTAAATATATCAGTATTAACTTAAATTACCAATCATTTAGTTTTGGTCAGATGTTTCTTAATATGGATCCTTGACAAAGTGGCTTAGCTTTTCAATAACAGCGTGAAATAACGTCTTGTTTGTATTTATATGTATTTTATTTGTTTGTATATATTTACTATTATGATTTGGACCAAGGAATAAGAGCAATAAAGGAAAAGTATGTATTTTTTTCCTCTTGATTCGGGCTCCTGCATTTTAAAAAAAACCCTGTCCTCACTGATACAGATATTCACACATTGGACTTTGTTATGCTGGACCACAAAAACTGACTTGTTACCTTTAACTTTTTAAAATAGTGTTTGTACCTATGCATGTGTATAGGGAAAACCGAGGGTTGATGGTGTCATACTGCATTTTGCACATGTCTACAGTACTACTGTTTCATAAAATGAACATGAATCTGATACACTGAATACATGTGTATAAATCAGTGTATGCCTTGCAGTAGATCTAACTCTTGCTGCTTATCTTAAGAGATTACAGTCTGTGTCTTCTCTACGTTCACTGGACATGGGGTATGTCTGTGTATTAATGATTGATACTGCGGTACAATTCTGGACACCAGACACTGAATTTTTGTTGGTGTCATTATGTCCATTTTACCTGCCCCTGGAGTTCAATCCAGGACCAATTCTGGGAATGGGATAAAAAGAAACATAAAACCAAACATCTGGCCCCCTGAAATTAAAGTTTGCGGAGTTTCAGGACGTAAGTACAGTAAAAGATAAATGGGTTTCACAACAGCAGGTGACTTAGAGGAATTAGTAACACGTCTTAAGTTTCATTTTCAGTTTGCAAAGGGACATGGCTCCCACACTGTATTTGATATTATAATAATTCTAATAATACCTCAAACTTGTATAGCGCTTTTTTGGACACTCAAAGACACACAAATCATTGCATAAATTAAAAAAAAAAATACGAATAAAAAATAAAAAAATAAATAAAAAGTAAAAGAAACTGAATGTGGATAGAGTGACCGAGTTCTTGATGGGTAGTGGGAGAGAGTTCCAAAGCTGAGGGGCGGCGGCCGCAAAGGCTCGGTCGCAAAAGGTTGTACAGAGGTTGCAGATCTCAGGCTCTGAACTATATGTTGGGTGACTTTAATCATGTCTCACTGAGGCAGACCCTAGCAAAATTCTATCAGTTTGTATCCTGTTTTGCCTCAGGAAGTTTAACAGCATGTTAACAAATGTGTGAGTATTGTTGATTATTGATTTTGAAACAGTTTTTAGAAACAATATAATTTCTTGACTTTAGGGGACTCTGCAAGCAACGGTTTCTTCAAAGAACACAAATATTGAATTAAATGGACATTGCACCAGCATTTAACAATAACGCACACTTTGTCTCTCTCTCTCTCTCTCTCTCTCTCTCTCTCTCTCTCTCTCTCTCTCTCTCTCTCTCTCTCTCTCTCTCTCTGCATGTGAGCACACAGTGTGGGGAAGCCCCGCCTCTCAGCGAGACACAGTGGACAGAGAAGCAGCAGGAAACTCAACACACATCAGTCCTGCACATATCCCCCACTTTTCCAAACCCACACCCACTCGTACCCATGTACATTAGACCCGTAATCCTACTCAACCCGCGATTAACCATTGTCTACACAGTAACACATGCCCAGTGCGGGACTCCGACATACATACAATACCGTGACAGCCTATTACAGGGAAATGCATAAGGTAAATAACTGTGGTGTTTTTATAAAACCGTCTTTATATTAATTTGTTCCTACTGTGAAATTTATTTTTTACTGATGAGCAAAACAAAAATATAATTTCAGAAGAATAAAAGGGTTCTCTTTGTACACACAACATGTATTGAAACCAAACCAAAACAATGGTCTAAAAGCTGAGGTAGGACCCAACTGTGGGCTACTCCTGCCTGTACCCTAATAAAAACCAAAATACTCAGTCTAAACATAGAAGATATGACACTGTTTCATGCCAGAAAAGTGAAGATAAAATATCACAGTTAGTGGAGCTACCACCTTGCTTCTGTCACATGTGGTAATTACAGCTGTCAATCACATATTTAACCTCATTAGTTCTCAGAAAAGCCCTCTAACCAAACACAAACTTAAATGTCAGGGTAGACCTTCAACATCTTATAAGCACAGTCAAGAGGAAGTACAGATGGCTTGTTTCCTGTCTGAATATGAAGGACATAAAAATTATCTTGGAGTTTGTGTTGCAAGAGGAGCTGGATATCTGTTAATGTTAACTGGCTGCATTTCTAAGCTAATAGTAACTTGTGATTCTAGAGACAGACAAGACAGTCTCTTTAGTGCAACGGTTATCATCTAGTGTAACTGTATAGATACAAAAACATGGACAATCTCAGCAGGCAAGCAAGCTGTTATCCATATCTGTTAAGCAAAGCCTTCTGTTTTTGCTAAAATTGTATCAGTGGAAGAATAACGTGTAGAACAGTTAGCAGAGAGTCCAAATGAAACAGATGAGACCAAACTCCCAGAAAAAAAGATCACCTAATTGCAAAAAATTATGAATGCATTTTCTCCAATGTTTATGAATATAAGCAAAAATCCAAAAATTTTCAAGGTGTATGAAGGAATTTATAAGGGAGGCTGTGTTCATAAAATGTAATGTCTACTACCACTGAAATATTATTTTAATTGGGGTATGCACAGCTGCATGTAAACAGTAATTGTAGTGGAAGATTTAGTTTCATTAGCCATGAAACAGCTAATTAGAAACGTTGTCTTTCCAGAGGAAAAGCCACTTTTTTGTTAGCGTAGTCCTTATTTCCATGCTGAGCTGAAGTCAAGATCTAAGGGGAGAATTTGTTGGTAAAAAGATTGTGAGCTTGGAATATAACCACTTGCTATATCTAACAGAGGGTGTTAATTACCATCTAGCAATGCATTTTTGAGGATTTTAACCCAACCACTTATACCTGAAAGACATTTGCATGGGACCCCTTAATAAGGGGTACAGAAAGACCCAGTCAGTATTGCATCTACCCAATTCTATATCCCCCTGATTGTTACATTCTGAACTTTTAATGTCTTGTTTTGTAAGTTTTCTGTTTGTCTTCCTGTTTTTTCTGTCATTGTTAGTGTCTGGGCTTTTATTTTGTCATGTTGATTAATTTTCACTTTGTGGCGTTTTACTTCCTGTCACCAGTGTTTTCTGCACTCTCATTGTTAATTTCGCCTCATGTGTCGCACCTGCTTATGGGATTTAAGATCCTCATGTGTCCTGATCCAGTGGCAAATTTGTTTTTCTCCATACAGCAAATGAGTGCTCTGGATCACGTCTTGGTTTTTCTAGCTTTGGGCGTGTTTTTGCCCACTGGTTTTTGTCTGCCTGCCCCTTGTCTGTTTATCTGCATGTCACTATCTGTCTATTACTGGATCCGGATTCCATACCTGACCACGAGTCTGCCTGTTCCCCATTGGAACCTCAGTGGATTCTGGATATCTGGTCTGACCATTGCCTGTTCTCTGGTAATGCTTTTTGGATCATCCCTGAACTCAAAGACTGGTTTACTGTTTCTGATTTTACTCTGTACCCTGACCATGATTCTATGTTGTCCCCTAGTTACTGTCCAGATCACATTACACCTGACGATCTCTGTTGCAGCCACCCTTTTTAGCCACCCTTTTTAGTTTTAGAATACAAGTGTTAAAAGTGAGTCTTGGTCCATACTGTTCCTTATCTTTTTTCTCCCCCTTTGACCAGGTACAATAATTACATACTGAGTCTCATTTACACTTTATTTTTAAGAATAAATCACATTGTCAGGCAAAAAGGCCACAACAGTATAGTCTGAATAGGTTGCTGTATACTTGACATTTCAGACAGTTCACATGAGCAAGTGACAGAGCTGTTCATTGTGTCCTTTTCAGCGAACGGGTCACTTCTCAAGTTTCGGATTCAGACATTCGATGTCTTTCATACACATTTATCAATCCCGTGCCACATGAAATGCAGAGTTGCTAAACATGAGACCTTCTGGATGATAGGAGGCCCTTGTCCTGTCTCCTTTATGACCAGGATTAGGCTGAGAGATCTGGAAGTGGCTACCCTGACACATTGACAAATTAAGCTATGTGGAAAAGCAAGTCAAATGTGATCCACTGGAGGCCAGTTAAAATCACCAGACTAAACATTCCCTACATATTATTAACCTATGAGTACAAGACTGAAAGCTGTTGTTTAGACTTGACAATATAAACTGTCAGAGTATGACAATGTTGGTAGAAACTTAACAAATCTTGCACTTGTGGAAAACTCTGCATACACAACTAGATAATAATTAAACAGTTTATCTGAGCCAAAACAGATTTCTATGAAACAATGAGTATTATTCAATTATTTTGGCTTTCCAATCAGTGTGATTATTTATTGATATTCAATATGCTGGCATGTGTTGTAAATTGTCTTTGCAAATAATAGTATATTAAATATATTTATTTAAAGGTGAATTGAAGCCACTTTTTTTTTGTAAAAGTAGAAAATCAGATTAATTCCTTATTAGCTATTGTATATTTCAACACACAAAATAAATGTTTAGGCCAAGCGATGGCCAAACTATGAGCCAATAAACTTTCACCTCTGGCTGGCAGTGCCAAACAAACTGGATATTGTGCAGATGACACTGCATGACGTCACCAGAGTGATCCTTCACACAAAACGACAAACTATAGCAAATGCAGTTCCAGAGATCAAGACAACCAGAGTTTTGAGAGTGGAGAGACATTCAGGATCTGTGATGAGACAGAGAAGGATGCAGGAGACTCAGGTGAACACGAAGAGATGGAGGGAGGCATTGAATCATACAGATTCGAGCCAGAATGGTGGGGGATTCAGACACCGAGACGTGCAACTCATGACGAAATGGATGTTGGAAAACCATAAGTTAGTGACTGCACAGAGGCCTCCTACGATTTTAATCTGCCATGTTTACAATTTGATAAGTAAAAATTCCAATGACCTACACAGTTAAGGTCCTGTAATAATATTTGTTGAGTGTGCATTGAAATTTATGTGATTTGGTTGGATATGAAACATATGTATGTATGTTTTCCTCTCCACTGTGCATGTATTCTGTATGTTTGTGAGCTGCAAAATATATGAACTACACTGGTGGTGATGAATACAAGTTTTAAAACTGCTTTGTGTGGACATTCACTGAAGAAATAAATTTGGATCCTTCAAAGGGCAAAGATTTGAAAAGATGATGGAATGAATGACATGCATTACTGCAACAGTGAAGGACATTTTTCTTTATCTTTGAAAAGTTATCCATAACTTGTTAGTTATCAAAACCAGTGACTAGTGTCACGCAACGATGAGGGATTCACCCCCAAAATTACTGGAAGTCCCCAACTTACACCAGTCCAGGGAAAATATGGCTTGAATCACTCTTATTATTTATGAACATATCATTACCTAATGATGTATGACTATGACTCCCAGTCAGTTCTCTTATAAATTATTTGTATCTAATCCACAGTTTATATTTCATCAGGAACTGCTAATTGCCAAATGAGCATCAGCACATTCCTCATGTGTTTCTCATTTGTTCCTAAAGAGTACTCGAGTTTGTGTGAAAGATTTCAAGTGTTATCATTCTTATACTGCATGGAAATAATATAATACAGGTAGTTACTATTTTAAAATATAATAATGATTATAACTCATTTGAGTTGGGGAAATACGTTCCGCTTTATCACATTATTTTTATAGTAAACACAAAACTATAAAAAGAGGAATATAAATAAATAGAAATAGCTCAGCATGCTCTGTGTACTGAATGTTTGTATGATTCCTTAATAAATTAAAACATATCAAGAGGGTTAGTTTTCAGGAGGGTTGAGTTTTTCAATTACTTTGAGAACTGGAATATCAATATGGAAGAAGAAGAAAAAAAGAAGAACCAAGGAATAGATGAATGATTAATATACTGTACCATCTATCTTTTTAAAAACACTTTTATGGAAGAAACAGTATAATAAATATTAGTTCCAGGTCTCTGTGAAGTCTCATCTCCTGCCCCTCCCACTGGTATGACTCCAGTCTCCAGTGCCATGTCTTTGTCTATTTTTTGTGTCTTCCTGTTTTTTCTGTCTTTGTCAGTGTTTGAGGCTTTTATTTTGTCATGTGGATTCATGTCACCTTGTCTTGCTCTTCTTCCTGTCAGAAGTGTCACATCCTCATTCATTTTCCCTCATTTGTCACACCTGCTTTCCCCTCTTTATAAGTTGTTTGTCTGCTCTTCCTCAGTGTGAGTTTGTTTGCCATAGCTGCATCAAATGAGCATTTTCTACCTTGTCTCTGTCTGCCTTGTTTTGGAAGTGTGTTGGTTATCTAGGTTCTGTTTTTGTCTACTCCCTATTGGTCTATATCTGTTATGTGGATTTTATGTTGCCTGATATCTTGCCTGTCCCTGACCACAACTTTGTCTGACCCCTGCAGATACCTCAATCAACCTCAGCCTGACCACTTTATGAACACTAGTAATGTTTTTTGGATTCCCTTTTTGTTCCTGTTCACATAAATATTGTGAAATTTAATCTGAGTCTGTGGGTCTTGCATTTGGGTCTACCAGTTTCCTGACCTTGTGTCACTCACCCCAAAGAAAAAGTGGACAATTATATCAAAATCTTTTTTTAAGATGTTAACAAGCCTTGCAGTTTTTACTAACTGGCTATTTGATTATTGGAGCCCAGGGTTTTCAGGTTGAAAAACTAGTTTATATATGAATAACCTTTTGTAGGCTGTCAGAATAGAAGAAAGCATGGTTTCTGCTGCCTTTTTCTGCACTCACTGAGAAAGTAAAGGTTAAATAAGTGCAGGTGCATCACATTTTACAGTCTGCCTGCTTTGTGAGTAACACTTTATGTCATCATGAACCCATGAATTGCTTCAGAAAAATGCCTACAAATCAAATATTGGGGTTCTGACAGCCACCATTGTCTGCTGTGGTGACAACAAATGTGTGTCAGTGTTTGTCTGTGTTTAAAGATTGGAGACACGTTGCCTTGCCGTTTTGAAGCGCAGTACATTTTTCAATAGTTCTGACTCATAGTTTTTCAGAGACTGAGCATGGCAAAGCATGTCTCTAAAGGACACTTGCATCCACAGGCTGCTGGCCTCGTACTTATTTTGCATTTGCTAGACATGAAATCTGTTCTCCAAACTCCACATTTTCAGTCCAGCTTCCAGTTCACTGTCATAACAGCCCCCCACTTCCCATCCTGCAGTCATGGTAACGGAGCTGTGAAAGAAAAAGCTGAGGAATATGAGACATGGGAGATGACAGACACATGGCCACATTGTGACAGAGACAGACGGAGTGACTGCTGAATGGTTTGACACCACAGACAACCATTTCCCCATCCTTACATCCAACATGCAACCAATTAAAAAGGACAGGAGGCAGAAGTTATATGGAGCATGCAAGGAGTCAAGAAAAACAGGGATGCAATATGTGAATACAGTGAGCTAAAATAATTGTTGCAAGCATCTTTTATTTTTATAAAGATACATCTACATACTTTGGTTGTGGAGTATCATTTTTTTCTGCTGACTAGTGCCTTATGTAAAAGAGATTAATGAGCTGACCCTATGACATGAACTTCACAGCAACCTGCTTCCAAATCCTTCTGTTACTCTTTTTGCATTCAAGAGAACACAAGCTTAGGGTCTGGTTAAAAATCAATGGGATAAATGATAGAGAAATGTTCTGACATGTGAAATCCTACACGCACTCTCACAAAAAACCCTCTGCATTTGTTTAAATTCTCATGGCCTAATAGATACAGTATTGATTTTAGTGTAGTTGGTACAAATGCCTGTGAAGTTGTAAAAAAAATAATTAAAATTTAAATAAAGAAGGACAAAAACAGCTCTTGTTCTTCTGCTGTGTCCTGCATAATGTGAGCTGTTTTCAGGCACTGTACTCAGGAACAGCCTGGGAGAGGTTGGTTTTCTTGTGTGTGCAATAGATGCACAGCATGTCTGGCACACATATAATAAAACAAATATATTCCAAAAGACAACATTATTCTGATGTACAGTAACAATAGCCCCAAATTCTCACACACACTAGCCTAATAAATGCTGGAATAAACACAAACTCTTATCCACATACTAATAAACATTCACAACAGAAGATTGAGAAAACACAGCCAGCAACAGTCGTAGAGGTGTGATTCTGTATGTACACACACTCACACTTGCACTTGCAGATTCATGCACATTAAAAACATACAGGGAGGGGGAAGGGGGCACTGAGGCCACAGAACATACAACAAAAAGCAGGCAGACAGCCTTGAGCTATGAGCTCAGCTAAATAAATAAATAAGTGGAAAATCTCATTTTAAACCAGTACCTTTGCACCCCCTCTTGAAGCTTGCTGCTCCTCCCTACTCTCCTCCTCCTCCCTTTTTCCCTGATCAATGTTTCATTCTGGAAAAGCACAAAGACCGACCACCCAGCATCCATTTCCTCCACTCCACTCCATCCAACCTCTCATAGACCTCCAGAGACATGGACGAGCAGCAACGAGTTGACTGTGCTTTCAGCTTTATTTATTCCCAGGATGAATTCCTGTAGTACCTTCAAACCCTGCCATCTCCACAGAGGGGGCAGGGTGGTCTGACTATTGTATGTGATTGTGTGAATCTGATGTAACAAATTCAACTACCTCCATCTCTTATTCCATAGTTGTTTAAGTTGGACTTTCAGGTTGTACAGAGATGCCAATTAGAGATAGGTCTGAATGCCATGGGAGCTTATAAAGTCCGGTCCAAAGACCACAGTCAAGCATACAATCTTCTCGTTTACCATCTGTGCTCAAATTGTTTCATCTGTATTGCTCTACCGGCATAGGACCACAGCTCAACACCTCACTTTCTGAGTTGTAACTAAATCCATATTGTGTTCTATTGTGTAAATACGCAGAGATAAGTAGTGGCTGTGGGCATGTGGATTGTGTGGGTGTGGATGGTGAAGAAACATAATGGATCATGGGTGTTTTGGCTTGTAAACACCACACAGATGGATGAACATCCTGCCCTGGGCTGGGTAAATCAGAAGGATTTGGTCAGATATGACGCATACATCTTAAACACAGCACACACTGTATCAAAAAACACAGATAAGAGAGAATGAAGAGGTATTGGGGGGAGGATTAGTGGGAAGCAAGTGAAACAGATGATACAGATAATAACTGCCCTTCATCTTTGTGGTTACGAATAGATGGAGGGAGTCCTTTGGCCTTAATTACACGGGTCAGTGGATTGGGCGGTGATGGACCCACATGGATGGGATCAACAAGTCAAAGAAAAGCACAGGCATATAGCCTATATTGGCAGTCAGCTCATTAAATCAATAATGAGGCCCTGCTTAATAAAGTCAAATCTACCAAAATGCAAATCACACACACATGTGTAAGTGTATTAATGCTTTTCAGTGATGATTTCAAGGTATGAACCAATGCTTTTTTTCAGGAGCAATATCAATTTTGATTAATTGATAAAATATAGAAAGTACAACTGTATACTTAATAGTAAATAAATGAGCAAGCCTCCATTATTTCAATGTTACAGCTTGTGATGTGTGATCAAGACCACAGAGCAGTCAAGTTAGCTGTATCAGAGCTTAAGTACTGTAGTGTTCAAATTACTTGTTTGATCAAATATTGGATAAGGAAATACAGATACTGCTAATCATAAAATGTTCTTCTTTTGTACAAAAAAAATACAAAATAAAAAATATGTATATATATATATATATATTTATATTTGGTCCAATAAACAGCAAATGTGGCTGTTTCATTTATACCTTTTTAGTGGAATGTGTATCCTCTCATTGAGGTGACTGTACATTGTCATGATCAGTTACCTACAAACAAGGATTGTATCAGTATGACTACGGTGTGCAACTGACAAAGAGAGGAGAGCATCATGCACACCTGCTCCAGCATCATCATGGTGGGTTGAGAGTGTAATTAATAGCAGAGTGTAAATACAGATTATCCCACATGCATGTAGAAACATATAGCCACACCTTAACACAGGCAACAATGGCTTGCTGGGTTCGACACTGTAGGTCCTTCACTACGATGCTCCAGAACACTCACTGATCCAATTACAGGTCAGAGGTCACAAGACAGTCCCGTCCTACTGCTATATATAATAGGGCCTCCCCCACTCATCTCTCCCCATCCTCCCAGCATTTCACTCATTCATTCATCCTGATCTCTTCACACCCTTCTGCTCAGCTGTCATCTCTCACTTCGTCTCCTCTAAATGGCTATTGACTGTGCTCACAGAGCTTTCATTCTTTGTCTGTCTCCATCACAAATGTGTCTGCCAATCACAGCCTTATGTTCTTTGTATATTCACTCCCACTTTCCTGACCAACCTTATATCTAAGATAAATGGCCAACTCTACTTCCTCATGTCTAATGTTATCTTTTTATCCTAAACATCTTACCATTAACTTGCTCCCCTCCTCTGGCATTCCATACATCACAAACATCATTGCTGTTTCTCAACTAATCTATTTTCTCTGTGGTTGCCCTTTCTCAATCATTGCCCTCTCTCCAAGCTTTCTCTCCTACGCTCCACCCACTGTTGCTTACTATGTCTCTCTCCTACTCTTTCCTTTATTCTTCTCTTTTTTGTCTTTTTTTCTACCCTTCACATGCTCAGTCTATAGCACTTACCCTCAGGGAGACTGTCTTTCAAGGCAATGGACCTGCAGAGAAGAAAAATCTATTGCATCCTCTGTGTCCCTGCACTGTTTGTTTCTGGAGAAGTTGATCCTGTCTGATCCACTCTGTGTGCTACTGTGTTAATATGTCAATAAGAGGTAGCGTTTGTAGTGCTGTGTATGGAAACACTAACTTATGTTCACTGAAGGGTCCACAGAAAAAATGTTGCCTCTCCTTTTGTAAATTACAAGTTTATGTGGTCCCAACAAAAGGAATCGTCATTGAGGAATCAATTATTCAGGTTTTGCCATAACTGAGTGAAACTTAACCTGATTCCTCTAAGATCTTTTTCATATTAAGACAATAGAAGCCCTTCATAAGGCGTTTCCATCACGGGATAGTACTGACTTTACAGAACCTGAACACCATAACAGTGTGGTGTCTGCTCAGGGAATATTTCTGACAAACTGCATTTTGTGTGTTGTCTCATCTGAATTTTTTCATCACTCACCAAGGACTGAATCTCCTGGACTATCCAGGGTTGTCATTATGTGCCACTGCGAAACATGAAGGGAAGGAACAGTCATGTTAAGGTAGCAGCAGTTGACCTGATCACAATGATGTAATCAATCCTGCTTCGGTCAGGACGGCCCACTTAATTTCATCTAAACTCTTCCATTGAAATAGAATGTTTCCAAAAAAAACTAAATGTTTTAGTCCAGTCTAGAGGGTGGAACCGGAGGAAAACTCCAGCCAATCATTGTATTGATCATCTTTACAATGATTGATTTGCTGATACGTCGATCAAATATCAGTCCATAAAAGACCTCCCTCATATAAAGACCTCCCTCCCCCTTCTGCGCTTTCACATAAACAGCTATGGCGGAAAAGACGACAGTTTAGCTCTTGTGAATGCTCGTGAATCTCCGTGATCGCTCCCAGACAGCATGCATGTTGATGTATTTTTGAAGGCATGGTTTCGAGTGGTGGGCTGACGAAGAGGCATGGGTGTGTATACTTTGAAAATGCAGCTTGCAGGAACCATTTTCCAAAATCTCCTACCCTACCTTTAACTTGTCTTTCAATATGTTTTTGAAACTCAACAGGGATCTACACTGTTTGTGGATTTTCTTTTGTATTAAAACTGCTGACTTCTAAGGTCATGCAACAGATGAAGTGTTGTTTAGTTTAAAAATCACTATAGTCATTGCAATTCCTACCTTTTTTCACTGATTCAAAGTGAATAACTGCTAAAAAGTTAGTCATAATGCATCTATAATGAAAATCCCAATAACTGAGAGAAAAATCACATGAAACGGAGATAGGATGGGAAGCCATGGGTGAAATAGTAGGATACATAGACAAGGACATGCCTCATTAATCTGTCACTCCAACAAGCACCTTCTCACACCCTTGTGCATTTTCTCCACCAGGCATTTGCTACCTGTCCTGCACGAATGCCCCAGATTTATGACCTCTCTTGCCACAGGCCGAGGGCAGGTTGATCTACAGTGGGCAGTGAAAGATAAAAAAAGACATAAAAGGAAAGGGATGTGGGATGAGAATAAAGATTTTAGCACACTGTTCTATGAGTACCTCATCTGATGAGTTTGGCTCTCCTGACATCAGTCTAGTAAGAGCACAGAAACTCATCACCTCTCTGGGCAACAGCAGAGGTAATTATGAGTAATGAAGTGCAGACTTTTATGGCCAAACATGGGCCTAACTGCATTTTGTGCTCATAGTGGCATACAGAGATATACACTCTGCTGCACTGGCATAAACATTAACCAGACACAGAATCAAGGTCATCCTAGCAGATTAGCACAGACTGTAAATGAGTTTAATTAAACACGTTGCTAATGACTGCCAGCAAATGACCAAATCCAACACTTGCATCTAGTGTATGAAGAGCAAATACTTTGTGTAACCTACAGTACTGACTGCACCTGTTAATCATCAATACTGCAATACATGTACGTGTGTAGACATTGTAAAGGCATGTAATGTTTCATCTAGTGAAACATTCAAATACTCAGTAGTACTCATAGAATGCAGGGAGGTTAATGACAACAAACATAATGACAATGATATCCAGCTAAATACAAATCAGTCACTCTCACACACTTACTTTGAGACCACTTCTTACAGTAAGAGGAGGAGGCAATATTTTGATCAGCTAAAATCTTGTTCTAATAATTAAACAGGAGTAATGAGCATCTGCATAATTAACCTGCTCCAAGCTACCGTCTTCCCTATTAAAATGAAAACCAAGAAAGCCGCAGAGACTCAGTGATAAGGATGGGATACATAGTGTTCACATTACAGTTAGTGAGACCAAGCAAACCCATTTGCTTAGTCCAGGGTGGAATCTTTCCATGCAATTAAATTTCAATTCCAATCATAAATTGGGAGAGGGGATCTCATCATCAGCAAAAGCTGATGGATTACAGTCATGATCTTGAGCAGCGGTCACAAGGCCAGGCTATACACATTCACCCCCACTACCCCTTTAGTCATGATCATTTATGCCAAGATATTTAATAACCCATTATGCTATCTCATTACATTTGACGTCAAAGTACAGTGTTTGACCTGGAGCAGCACAGGGGCAGTGAGGTCAGGGAAAACCCAACAATTACAGATATCATTATGAATGATCATCTGCCTCTGAACAAAACATAAACAGATTATCAAACCACTCAAGTTGAAAGACTAGTTAGTTTTAAGGGAGATAAGAAAGCAATGAAGCAAAATAATGTTACATATTAATCAGCAAGGCTCTGCTGAAAGATATAAAACATCACATACACAAGAGAAACTACAATGTAATTAAAGGCTACACGTCATCCCAGAGCCTAGATTAGTTGCTTTACAGACTATGACTCAAACTAAAGCAGTAGAAAATATAATTTAAACATTGCACAGGGTCACCTTCAGAGTCATGTAAACTTTCACATCGATTTGTATCCTCCCATTAAAAGTTTATTTTCATGAAAGATGATAGAACGGTCAGACAAAGCAATTGAAATATTAGAGTTCTTTACTTATGTTGTTGATTGACACATGGTCTCAAGTCCTGGCTCAGGTCTAGAAAGTACAAGCAGGGTGAGCTCCCAGTGACCAGTTCTGTCAGTCAAATACAAGTCGTAACCCTGTCAAAGATAAACATACAATGTAAGATTCAGTGCAACTTACACTTCAGAAGACATCAGTACAAATAAAAGTATATTCTCTGCTCGTAACTCTACCTAAAATTCCTACCTAAAGTATCATTGTGTTTTTTTCTGTACTGGGTAATTAGAATTCAGATAACATTGAACATATTCTGTGAACGTGGATCAGGGAAATTCTGGATTCAATTAGGTGGGAAGTAAATAGACATGACTATTCCTTAGGTAATTACTGCAGTAACTGTTTGAGCTATAACAAATTCTTTAATGCAGCGAGTATCTTTTCATTTCTTCCACAATCACCAGTTTGATACAGAATATAAAGACTGAACTATGTTTCAATAGAAAAAAATCATGTGGTCTGATGAGTCCAGATTGACTCTGTTCCAGAGTGATGGACACATCGGCGTAAGAAAAGATGCTCAAGAGGTAATGCGTGCCAAGGGATAATCGTAAAAACCCTTTTGGGACAATGTTATGATCTGGGGTCACTTCAGTTGGTGATGTCCGGGTTTAACAGTGTTGTTTTGCCAAAAAAAGAAACACCATGACAGATCTAGTAGTCATTTTTCAAAATAATTGTGCAAAAATGTGATCATGCATATCTACAGGTGTTTTTCAATGTCATCTGTAAAGTTACCTTAGTGAACAGTGGAAAGAATAAAACCATGACTCTTGTTCTACAAAACAACAGCAGCTTTTCCATCTAGTCAATGTGTCACTGTCAAATAGAAGTCTCTGTTTCAGTGTTATGTCTACAGTGGTGCCAGGTTTCATTCTCTGCCTTTATGGAGATAGAATTTAGTCCAGTGGCAAAAATGTAGTTTAAGTCTGATCTTCAGCCAACACTATACTGCTATTGAAGACATGTAGCAAAAGTGTGTCTACACCAATTAAATGAGCAATACTAGTAAACTTTATTTTGGATGGTTGCGTTATCTGTTATACACATAAATATAAAGCAGCAAAGGTAGATTGTTGAAGCAATTTTTTTAAGTACATGCCTTTAGCAAAACTGGACTGTAGTTGGAGGAACAGGAAGAGTCACCCTGTGCTCTTGTCCTCTATGCTTTCTTTCTTAGTTGCTTTTTGAGGCCAAGGCAGGGTTGCTGTACACTGGCTCAGCAGCAGCAGGCCTCTCAGAAGGAGCAGTAAAACTAACCACCAGTGGGAGGTTAAGCTACTCCAGTGTCACTCTGACAACCCACAGTGATGCCGACACACTTCCTCTGCCAAGTTCTGAGGCTGAATCCCGACAAGGACAAAAATGTTTCCCAACTTGTCCACTGGGGTCTGAGTCTCACGCCATGGATGAACAAGCTGAATAAATCATACAAGTATGACTGAGAGTGTGTAAAGCCAGAAAGCCTGAAGGAACAACAGAGTGGGTTCTGAGCTCCTTTCATATTAGCAGACTGCTGGCCGCATGGCTGGGGGAGCAGAACCCTTCGAAGCGGAGGCTGTTGTGAGAGAAACACTGAATTATGCATCTGAGAAGGGAGGGTAGATTGGATGCTGGCTCCAACACCACCCCCTCCTCCTTCACCTCTTTTCCTATTCACTGACAGATAGATGAGGGCATCTAGATGAAGTTTCACAGGAGGTCAGTGCTGCAGACTCAAGATTGATAGACACTGTGGGGCGTGTCCCTCTTTTTCCAGTTTTCTGCACCATTTCACAGAATTGGGGGAAATGCCACTCTCCGCCCACTTATCCAACAGGGGGGACGGGTAGGGAATATCTTGTCGCCTCTGGCGAAGACGTATGCTCGATGACACATTGATGACACATTTGGGCCTCTGAGATCGGCTGAGGGTGGTTATAAGGCCTGCTACATTGATTCTCAAGGATGAGGTCCATCTCCTGCCACACCTACGATGAGCTATGAGATCAGAAGGTCAGCCTTTTTACCGCATTCCCTCTCACTAAGAAAATCAATTTCTTATTAGAACTTCATCGGCATCAGAGAAGGAGTGGAATTACATTCACATGAAGACAGACGATGTTCACCAGTATTAGATATGATTATGGATGTTTTCTGGTTTCCCTCCTGTTGTTATGGTGGAATTTCTGTGGGTCGCTCCCTCTTTCATTAGGTGGGCTTTTACTGTTCCTCCTCCTCATTTGAACTTTTTGCTCCATGTCTCTTGACAGTTCATTGCCAGGCTGTTGGTTCTATTTCTGTCCATTGCCGCAGGCCATACATTCTGCATATTGTGCATGTACAGATGAAACCTACAAATGAAACACCTGCTTTCTTCTCACACTGTAAAGTGGTGGGAGACGGGCCTTGTATTTCAGGGCAATCTGGAATGAAGCATCTTGGCAAGGTAAAGAAGAAATTGGTTTCAAAATCCTGGTGAATTATTAAGAGGGTAAAGAAACCTGCTGGTGTAGCTCAAAGACATTAGGGATAGCTCTGCTCCTTTGCTATTTCATTGATTATTATTTGTCCACCTTGTAAACCACATTTCTGATGTCCTTCAGTGCAATTGCTGTTTGTGAGAACAGTACCTCTGGCTAAATGGGGCTCACAGATAGACAGCATTACAGATGAGGGCAGGTCCCTTAATGGATACCCCTGACTGTCATAACCAGCCAAGGCCTGTGGCAGAAACATCCTCCCGCTGTCAATTTGACTCCTGAAACTAGAGCAGTGGGCCCCTCCCTGTCCCTGTCCTCTAGACTACCTCGCTCTCCCTGACGGATGGCTGGCAGTCGGCGATAAGCTGGCCAAGGCTACTAGACACTGCAGACATGCAATAAAAGCAACCAACTTTAAAGGGACAAATAGCCACAATAGAAAACCTCACATAAACTGTACAGAAATAATGAAAATAAAAATACAGAAATAATGAAAAGCTGCAAATCTATATGATGGAGGTGACCTTAAACATCTATCAGGACAATTCCCTTACAGGCGTCCCAGGACATTAATATGCAAAAATATCTATGGAAGTACTGACAGTCAGAAACATATTTATTCATTCATACATTGATCTTCCCATTCATTAACCTCCTACTTCAGATTATGGAAGGTCATAAAGGAGGGACATTAGGGTACTATACATTAGATCAATTAGCCCAACGAGTACTCATGAGCTTCTACAATCTGTGACCAATCTGCAGACACAAACAGCTAAATGAGGGCATAAATATAGATGACATGCTCCAGGCTCATAGCAGGTATGTGCGACTCCCTCGGGCTCTTGGTCATTTTCTACAACTTCCCCCTCCTTGAGCATTAACATTTGCCATATATGTTGTGTGTGTGCAATGGAGAAGGAGTAGGGGGGTTAAATCCTTTTCCTGGAGTCATCTTATGATGTGAATAAATGAATGACGGCAGATCTTCATGTCACATTTTCAGAGGTCTTGCTGTACTATTGCTACAGAATGCATTTTTTTCCTCCTCACATATAGCATCTCAGTTTATTGCGGCACACTATAGGGTTAGGTGAATGCACAGAAAACATCACTTCCTGCATCTTTTCAGGCAATACACGGTAATCAGTATGTAGTAAACAAGACAAAAAGCACATTAAGAGACATAAATGTTAACTACACATTACATATACAGTCTCTACCTTCTCTTCACTTTCTTTTCACTACATGTAAGCAGCCATTCCCCATCTGGTTTTCCTTGGCACAATACATATTCTGGTAGATAGTGAAGCCCTTGATGAATTCCATCATCTGCAATAATGTGTCTCTCTTACAAAGGCTGTTAGCATTTCACAATATTGACTTTGACCTGGCAGCTGTTTGAAGAGCTGTGGAGTATGCTTTGTCATTCAGGTGAACAAGGAGGGGAGATGAGGTGATAGGTTAGATGGCTCAAGGGGAAGATGAGGTTCTAACAGGTTTTCCAGAGAGATGCATGGCAAACTCCCAGAGGGCTACATTTAATATTTCTTCCTGTATGACTACAATTTAAATAATTTCATGGGTATTCTAACCTTCCTGTGGACTTTCCACCTTTATCTCTCGATCAAACTGTTCTCCTTCTTCTTTATTCCATGTATTATTTGTGTGTGATATTTCTTGAAAACACTTATCATTAATTGGCCCATTCCTACTGCATTTTGGTATGTCAATCCCATTTTTTCCTCGGCTCAAAACTGTCTTTCTCCATGTCAGAGTCCAAGCCCCCGCCCTCGCCACCTTCCATGTCATCTCGTGACTTCGACTGTTGTGTCCTGCTAAAAGTTTACCAGTACGTATCGCTGAGAAATGACTGATCTTACATTTTTCATGCGTGGCATTAAAAATTCAAAAGATCCGTTCCCCTTCTTTATTCTGAGACTCAAGGAAAAAAAACAAGCCTCAATAATGGATGAGAGAAAGGTTTGCTAAGAAAAGCGAGCCAGTGTGGTGTGATTGAGCTGAGGGGAGAAAAAAAAACAGAGAGGAGTGTGGATGGACATGGCTGGAAAGATATAGTCAATGATTTGCTGACCAGTGGATTTGATGGCCTCGAAGAAGGAGGGTCTTAGAGTAAAACGTAACTATGGTAAGTATGTTGAAGGTGAACTGACCTGGTCTGGTGGAACATTTATTTTGGATGTGCAGGCTTTGTCCAGGGGTATACGTACACAGCTGCCTGCTTCTGGTGGTTTTCTTCAGTCACGCAGAGCAAACACACCCGTCCTATGCCGATCATTCAATATACGCACTAACACACACAGAAACACATAACTCTCACTACCAGATTGTCACAGGCCATATATTTGTAACTATAAAAGAACATTCATTGCTCAAGAGCTTGTTTGTTGCAGGAAAACTCATTGGAATTCCCCGTTTGTAACATTCCTCAATGCTCAACACAGCTTTTGTGAGAGGCTTGTGTAACAGTGTTAACATTTCTGGGATGGATACACAGAAGTACATAAAGACAGAGAAAGAGGACAAAAAATTTCACTTGATTTGATATCTGCATATCTGAGGAAGCTGAGATAGTCACAGGTGAAAACCTTTTACTTTTCTATTCTATTTAGAAATGTACGCACTATGTATGGGAATCAGGACATTTAACCAACCAATGTTAAGTACAGTATACTGTATGTAAAATTAACTATTGCAATGTTCATGGCAAGAAAAATGTCCATTTAATTTGTGTTTCAAGAAGTGAAATAAAAAACAATATATCCTAAGCAAAGAAAAAGAAAGAAAAAAAAAAACTTTTACCTCAAACTGTTACAAAAAATCTAAAGCACATAATACATAATAAGAAATGTTAATGCATACATGAACTGCATCTCTATGAAGGTAAGCATTTTTCCTAATCTCCCTCATGAAGGTAGGCCTACCCTTTCATCAAAACATTGCAGCTGGGGTGAATGAGGCCTCTCTCAGGATGCCATCTAGTGGCACATTGCAAGGCATGCAAGAAATGTCTTGTGCTTTTTGAAATATGAAAGACAAAATAGTGGATAACCAAATACATTTTTGTTGGTAAATTTTGTACATTTTGAAAGACACAGATTCAGTGTTCACATATAATCTCTAACATCAGCTTCATAATTTTGTACACTGTTCCAATTTGAAAGCTTTTACTGTGAAGAACAGGAGTGTGTGCATTCAATAAAAAGGCCTTTACATGAATAAGAGGTTTTGCATTAAGCATACACTGAAGAAGAGACTACTTCATTAACTGTCACTTCAGAGTCAGAATAATTGTTTCATACTGCATACAAATGCATGTTCATTAAAATGTGAATGAATATTCTACTCCTTACAGATGTACAACTTCACTATATACTCAGGCACACATACACACTGACACACACAGACGATACTACATGGCTCATTAGTATGGTGCAGGGTGTTATCAGTCTAATGAGAGTGGTGTAAACATGTCTATCAGAGGGAGCGAGTAGTAGATCATTAGAACTGGGAAAGCACACACAGAATATGCTGTGCAAAAAAAAATCCCAGAAGGAAGGAGTGAAGATTATGCACCCATCAACACATTGTACACTGGTATGCATGGAGATATGAGTGCAGTGGTATAGTTTTTATCTAAAATATATTTCAATATCTTACAAATGTCAAAAGCTCCTGCAAACTTTTGAAAATAAGTATTAACCTGACTACGAGTATCTGTCTGTTTAGGCTCTCAAAATTGTGGTTCGATGAACTAAACTGTAATGGCCTCAATAATCACCAACAGGTAGAGGTTCATACAATGTGTACACATCCACAGCTATAATTTTGTCACCAGCCAGAATCAGACAGCACAGTATTCAAACCACTATTCAACCACCCCTCCCAATGTGTTGATTTTGCTCCCTCTCCAGCTTTCATTTGGGTGTTTTATCTTTTGTTTACTGTTGGGTTTTATTCTCAGTGGCTCAGGGAAGCAAAGTGTTGGCAGTAGCTCAGTTTGATCTGCGGTCGCGGATGAAAAGCACCAGTGGGAGAAAACAAGGGCATTTTGGAAATATAAAAACACTGCCATGTAATTACAATGAAAATACATAAATATGAGTTCTCCTGACAGCGAGGGAAAGTGCCAATGTCAGCATTGTAATGGTAAACAGGCTGTGAGGGAGTGTTTGTGCGACACAGTGGGGGTCACCTCTATAATAGACAAGCCTGAGTTTCAACTGCGCAATAAAAAGTCCGGAAACTTCTTCCCAATCCAACCGGCTTTTCAAGCGCTGAGGCTGTGAGTCGGCACTCAGCAGGTTGGTAGTGAATTAGCTTCAACAACACCACATGACAATTTTGATGTTGAGGCAAAAGCATAAACACAAAGCACAGAGAACAAGGATTTGCCAGGATTTAAATGAATGTCTTTTTTCATTGAGCAAATGAGCTGATTCGCCTATGAGCAAAAACAAAAGAGAAGATAATCATCACCACTTTGAATGTTTGTTGGATTTCAACATAATACTCATCAATGAATAACTTTGGACTGAAAATCATGGCTGGGGATTATTTATTTTTATCAAATTAAGTACAAGCACAACCTTTATAATATATATAATATTGAGGCAGGTACTCTTATTCATTAAATGTTTGAACAATATAATGCATTCATTCACTTCATTAGGCCTTCGCTGCATACCACTTTGGGTGCAAGGCCTATTGATACTGCTTGCAGCCATTTGAGCTCTAATTTGACCCCCTGAACATGCATGAAAACTCACCAAATTTTGCACACACATCAGAAGTGTGAAAAATTGCAAGTATTTACAGGTTTCATAAAAACCAGTAAAGAAATGTGTCAACAGCACCCCAGAGAAAAGGTGAAATAATTTGTATTAGGCCAGATCACACCCTAGTGAAGTTAGAGCTATGAAAATCGGTACACGTGTTTGTCATATGATGATGAACAAAAAAACCTGACGATGACCACGCCCATAAACCAACATTAAAAATGTTGAGTCGTCAACATTCTGATTTTGTACTATAGCGCCCCCTAAAAATGTACTTTTATTAAAATGGCTGTAGTTCGCACATACGAACACCGATTTGGCTGAAATTTGACTCCGATGTCTGTCTCCCAGGTCTACACCTGTTTGTCAGATGAAATTGTTATTTAGCACTATAGCGCCCCCTACAGATTCACCAAATACACTGTTAGTAATATGGCAGTAGTTCGGACTTGCGGTGCCACGTATGATTTGTAAAGTTGTATTAAATGCATTATAATGTATTGACCCTCTTATAAGAACAACCCGATTACAAGATTACCCCACTTCTTCCAGATTATTTTGAATGAAAACCTCCACTACATTAAACTTTTCACTTATATTCAGGTCAATGCTGTGTGTATATTGGTATATGGTGGTTGGCTTGACAAAAACATTATTCATTTTGTGTCAAGTATTTTAATTGTTAATTACAGTTATGTCAGAGTTACTGTCATTTGTGACTATCAGCAAATTACATGTACTTTGTTGTATATTTATATGTTCTTTCAAAGAACACAGTTCTTAGTTAATCAAAAAAATAAATAATTCTGTTATTACGATATTTCTTCAGGTGAGCTGATTGGCATAAAAAGATAACTGCCTTTGTTTTTGTCCTGGATTCGAACCCATGACTTGCCACACTTTCTTCACTCTTCTCCCCCTCTCACCAACCTCTGTGGCTTAGGCTGGTAGAATGTATGTAACTGAAGAATGTGGGTTCAAATGAGTTGTCATTTTTTGAAGGGCACAACCCAAAGAGTAGACTTAAAGTGTTTAAAATAAATACCTTGGTCACCAGCTGCGGTGGCGCAGGCTGGTAGAGTGCTTGGTAGGAAACAGAAGAATGTGGGTTTGAGTCCTGCGAGGTTCTGGAGGTAAATTGGTTCCCTGTGAAGGGGTCAGAGGGGGTGGGCTCTGCCCCTCCGAGGAGGAGGTGAACGCTGGGGGTTATGGAAAAGAAAATGAGAATCCACTAAAACTTTACATCATAGTAATATTACATTAATGTAAATGGAAAGATTTAAATTGATATTAATAAAATATATAATCAATATCCATATATATTTTTACATAGTGGCGCCCAAAGAAAGGAACAATGAGTCACGGGCGCATGGTGGGAGATGGGGAATCGTTGGCTGTGGGCCTCTGTGGCTCCGCCCACAGCGTCATAGCAATGGCTTCCTCAAAGAAAGAAAGGAACCATGAGGAGTCCTTTAATAAACCTGACTTGTGCCTACATATCAGCGCAAATCCCTACACTATTAAGTTCAACAAATACAAGATATTTTCAGACTCTGCAATGATGACTTATTTATTTTGTTTCTTTTATTTGTTTTTTTTTTCAGACATAGTGCTTTTTTCTGAAAGCATAATACATAGAAAAGTATTAATTGCAAATAATTGCAAAGTGCAGTTGGACGAGTAGATATTGCACTAGTAGATCGAGCATACAGAATACATTATTCAGTGAGATTTTTGACTGGATTATGGACAACAATCTGTCAACAATTAAACAATAAACACAACATTTGTAACCAAGCAAGATTGTCTTTTCTAGGTCCTGAAATCTATTTTTTCCGTTCACATTAAAATAAATATTACTTTGGACTTTGAGTCAGAAAAACAAAGACATCCGTTGCATCTCTGAATTGAGACAATCAATAGATTAATGGATCATTAAATTGTTAGTCACTGTTATGGCTAGATGAAGTTCTAATATACATAAATGCCATTGGTGGTTTTAGCTTTTCTCAGTTTAATTATATGAAACTCTAAGCATGTACTAAAAATTCTGACACAAATACAGTCTTTATTTGAAGGAAGTTTACATTACAAATTCCTCAATAACATAAGAGAGCAGATGTGATCAAAACATGGCTAAACCTACCAGTCCTGACCATTACAAAACATATTTAGTCTTAGAAAAAAATTTAAATGCTTCCACTGTGATTGGAGTAAGCAGCAAAAGAACAGAAACAGGCACCATTCCAAGTACAAATAAGATAAGAGACTCTGCTGCTCACAGTAAAAAGCAACAAGCAAACAATATTAAACAAACTTGGAAATACATAATCTGAGAGAAGTAACAGTGTCTGCAAAATGAGACAGAGCAGCAGACTGAGGGGGAGAGAGAGAGTGGTGACGCTTATCGAGAGTGGCGCCACTGAGGGTTGATGTTTCAAAAAGAACTGTCCAGCCCCAAATCACCAATCAACAACTACTCACAACTGTTCTGTGCACACATAAAGATAGTTGTTTACACAAGCACACGCTCATAGTCACAAACACACACAGTGAATCCCATAAAAACAACAGCAGCCCATTCTTATCTCAACCAATACAGGCATTCTCTCTTTGGCATTCACTCTCTTTCTTTCTCAGACACATGCACACACATATGCACACAAGCCTATCTTTCATTCCAAAATTCAGAGGCAAATCTCTCTCATCCTTTACCAGCAATTCTTTCTCTTCAGCTCTCACAGGCACAACTCTCCTCTTCTGTCCCAGTATTGCCTCTAAATTCTGCCCATTTTTCTGGCAAGCACTGACCAATTACTGTCAGAAAAGGGTTTGTGTCCTCCATTTTCTCTGGCCTTTCTTCCATCTAAGATCATTTTTGCTGCTAAACATTTGCTGTATAACATAATTAAATTAACAAAATCCATGTAGAACGTGAAAATGCTTTTGTGTGATGAGGGATTGTTAATGGTTCAAAAGATGTGGTTAAAACCGTTGCTGCCTTTTTAATTGTCAAAGTGTTTTAAATGTCTGATAGCACACTGATTTTTTGGGGTATGAGCACAGGTAAAGAGAGTGCAGGCAGTGAGTGGACATGGAAGTGAAAAAATAAAAGCACATTTATTGATGAAACCGTGGATCCATGGTTGATCAATAGGCAGTTTGTTTTATTTTGAAGGAGCTTTATATCCAGCCACAGATGTCACTGACCAACATTGGTGGTGTGTGTTTTAGCAAAAAATTAAGCCCTTAAAAGTGAGTTCCTGCATAGATAAAGTGTTTAATCACGAGTCCAAACATGGTCAGGACATTGACATTTTTGTATGAACTGCGCAAACACTGAATTTAGAAAACATAGCATGAAATAGTGACTTAATAACTTTATAATCTTCTCAATCAAACAGAGTAGTGGAGAAAAACTGATGCAATCTCAGCATCAAACGTCATTCTTTTACTTCAGCTTGATCTAGAAGCAATGCTTCTAGACCTTTCATGGTCCCCTTGTTTACTCTCAGTGGTTTTTTTACTAGTTCTCATTCTGAGTTCAGTTTTGATGTTGGTTTTCAATGCTACGAGAGACCATCTGAGTGACTCCTTAGTGCTTTTAGTGGTCACATACATTCACAGTGACACATTGCCCCATGGCTGTAAATAAATATAGTCTATATCTCTCCTTCTCTCTTCTTACATCACAGCTCTTCATTGTAAACATTATCATGGTATGGGGAGGCCATGGCTCAGTTGGTAGAGCAGGTCATTCATTAATTGAAGGGTTGGTGATTCAAATCCCATTCTGTATTAGTCTGTTGTGTCCTTGTGCAAGACACTTCACCCTCCTTAACTCCAGTGCCACTCACACTGGTGTATTAATGTCTGGTGGTGGTCAGAGGGGCTGGAGGTGCAAAATGGCTGCCCCAGGGCAACTGTGACTACTAATGGAATTTACCACCACCAGAATGTGAGAGTGAATGAAATGGGTCATTAATGTAAAGTGCTTTGAGTGGCCAAAAAAGTGCCATATAAATCCAAGCCGTTATTATTTTCAGTTCGTTTTATTAAGAAAGATGCTTATACATCTCCTACACTACATTATTGTGTAGTTGAAAAGTACAAACTCAAGCTAATTCTTCATTTTTTATTACTTATTTTCTTTCTATATTTGGCTATTCTTTCACATATCTCCAGGCTTAGTGTTCAGGGCCCAGAGATCATAGAAACACTGCCCTTTATATGTGGGCCATGACTCATACTAGGATCAGAGCACAGATTACAGGAGATTAGTGACATCAGTCAGCATTGTTCACAGCATTTTGGCCTTTTCATACCACAAAAATGAGACTTCAAAACACTATCAGACTATTTAACCAGTCTAAGACACTCTTCTTATAGCAATTGAAGGTCAAATAGTAAATATCTTTACAGAATGACAGTGTCGAACCTCTCCCCTCCCTTAACTACAATCTAACCTTAGCTAATACTGATCCTTACTGGTCAAATGAAGTACTGCAGTGAATAA
Organism: Siphamia tubifer; assembly: GCA_020466265.1. Lineage (NCBI taxonomy): Eukaryota > Metazoa > Chordata > Actinopteri > Kurtiformes > Apogonidae > Siphamia > Siphamia tubifer. The sequence continues at coordinate 25,347,479 of CM035788.1, read as the reverse complement.
CAGGATTTTAGTGTAAAAAAAAAATTAAGAGATGATTTGTATAAATGGTTTGATTTTAAATTTGTTAGAAATAATTGTTCAACCCATCATTTAAAAACAATGGTTGATATGTAAACACATTAAAGAGGCCTACCTGAAAGCACAAAGTTGTTTCTGTAGGCTCATTCTCAAAGAACACAGCACCATCTCCAGGTGAAACAATGACATGTTAAAAAAAAGGATGAAAACAGGTTAAATAAATGTAGTGTAAATATGTGTTATATTTCCATATATAGTGCTAAGAAGGTAAGATAAAATAAAGAAGTTAAAGTTTCTTTATAATGCAGAAGTTTTCCATCACATACATAGATAGCAGTGATGCACAGGCTAATACGAAGTCGCCCGTGGTTATCCGCAGTTACGGGTCATTAAAAAATATTTTTATTGCTATTCTGGTTGTGGTCGGTCAGGTCGTTTGTCGTTTGGGACAAACATTTAAATAACCTGGTAAATACGCTTCATTAACTGAATGTCCGTGAAGGTGACGTACAACGTCGTCAGTATCCTACAGTATGGAGGGAGCAAGAGAGAAAGTCAAGTTAGGAGAATGGAAGCTCCGGTAACATACAAACAAAAAAAGTTAAGATTTGGGACACATTCACTGAGATTTTTAAAGATGATGAGCAGCTCCCAGTGTTTTCTTTTCCATGGAAACTGGGTTCAAATGTTTCTTTGGATGTTACAGGTTGCCAACCCCAAAACAGAAATAAATGCAGGTATGTGAATAAGGTCATTTGATGTACATAAAGACCATTGATTAAATTTTCAAAATGTGGGTCGAAAAGCAGCTTGGGTTCATTCTTTTCAAATATATTTATTGCGGTCCGAGCCGCGGGTGGTTTAGTTAAAAAAGTGGTTTGTTGCAGGTCGTTTATACATCAACCCACGCATCATTGATAGATAGTATTGATTATGGTCACATGTCCATTTTAATGTCAGTTTTCCTATGAGTTTTAAGGGTCTTCTGTCCTGTAATGTTGAAATGACTGTATACTGTGCATTAATTTAATTTAATTTCACATCTTAGACTATTACGGCATTTTACCAGTTAGTACACTGTAGATTTTGCAGTGTTAATTTGGAGACAATGGGACCAAATACACTCTAGAAGAAGTTAAATAAACTCTCTAAGTGTTGATTTAACACTGCAAAATTTACTGTGTAGAAGACTTTTCTGTTTATTCTCAAGAAAATGGTATGGCATCCAACAGAAAATATATAGTTACATAATTTTGCATTGTTACATTGCTATATTTATTTGTGTAGAAAAATGTGTGACAAAAACAACACAAAAAACTAAATCGTCTCTACTTGGGATATACACATTAAAGTTGTTATAGAGGAGAAAGAAATAGCTAGAAAACACACACACACACACACACACACACACACACACATACACGCGCGCGCACACACACACAGAAACACTCAGAAAATGATGGACTGATTTGGCTGAAATTTTAGGAAATATTGATTAGAACAATGCAAAATTATGCATTTTGTGTTGGATGTCACCTTTTTTTAATAAACAGAAAAGTGTTGTAGAAACTGATAAAATACTGTAATGGTCTAAGATGAAAGTGAAATTAATGCACAGCTTATTAGTTTATTGTACACCTGAGCATATCTGCAAGATAAAAGGTAGTTTCTTATAAAGACAAAAAAATAACTGCTACATAATTTTAGACATTCTCTACAGTTCAGAAAACATACATACAACATTCCAAAGAAATATACAACATACTATTACATTAGACCATTGTACATTTGTACAATTGTCTAAATATTCTTACCTCTTTGTTTTTGGATGCATTTCCTGAGTGCTGCACCCTAAACTATATACACAGTAAATTTTGCAGTGTTAAATCAACACTTAGCGAGTTTATTTAACTTCTTCTAGAGTGTATTTGGTCCCATTGTCTCCAAATTAACACTGCAAAATCTACAGTGTACTGCAGTAATGGCGTCAATTAATGGAATTAATTGCACGTGCCGTCTGTACTAATGGCTAATAATTTAGCTAACGATGAAAAAATAAAATACAATGAGAAATAATGAACTGAACGAACACTGCCAGTATATAATATAGTTTAGTATAATCTAAAACATTGCTTTCGCATTTGAGAATGTTACCTTTAAGCTAATGCTGCCCGGAGAAATGTATATTATTCTATTTTCCTCTGGGGTTGATAGACTCGTTACAGACCCACGTAAAAGGAAATTAAATATTTAACTTACATCCAAAGTGACCAGAAACATGACTCCAAACAAACGATGTTGTTTCTGTAAAACTTCTGGATGTTAAAATGGGCAACCGTCAGCGAACACATTGGTCAAATTAGCATACAGTGATTAGCATGTAAAATAAATATATAAACACCAAAACAATAATGTCAGACATAAGAGCACTTGTCGTAATGGGAAAAGTGTGGAAAATCACCTCTGTCTTCCATGGTCATGTACAGCAGAGGGAGCCCTTGACACTACTCATACAATTGACTTCACCATCATTTTATAATTATATTTCACAGTTAATGAGTTGTTTTGTTTGTGGCAGTTTGGGAATGGAGGACATTTTTATAGCTTTTGTTGGAATGTTATGAATGCTGATGTATTTAATTAATAATCAACAATAATGTAGAGCTATTGGATTATACAGAAATTAACAGACCCATGTATTATCTAAAACTATTGCATGCTACATTGGCTTTTAAAGCAAGCGTTAAAAAAGGACAATATAATAACTATATTAAATATGATAATATAATAAAGTTAGAATCCTCTCCCCATGAATTGATTGTGGCAGTGTGATTTCTTTGGCAGATAAATAACTTTGGAGTATACATAGGAATGAAAAGAGGAATGTGCCTATAATTAAATTAATCCAACTTTCCAACACTGTCTTTAAATAATAATTTCAAAAATCTAGTATTAACAATGATACCCTCCATGAAAATGATTTAATTGCATGTCTCTGGCTTTTCTACAGCTCACACATTTGTGGGAAACATTTTTATATAATGAGGGAATGTTCACAGCTCTGCACAGTGTACTTATGTATTCATGCATATTTATTTTACAGAAGAAGAAATGTGGGTTCAGTTTTGATACTACAGCAAACTGATAAGGCATGCAGGATTGCGCATTTCTAGAAATACTACATTAAACATGAATGTGACACTGCTATTTTGACAGTTTAAAATATGCTATAATCAGTGCTTGAAGTGGAAAAAACAAGTGCAGGAACCCTGATTTTCTGACATCCTTCTAATTTTAAACTAATACAAACAAGCCATTGCAGCATTACTTAAAGTTTAAAAAATAAAAAAATAATAATAATAATTAGTGCATGTATTGCAGGAGGGAACAGAGTGTGCTTTCTGATGCTATGATGTTGTCTGGTTTGCACAGGTAGTTTTTTTTTTTTTTTCAAGAGATGACAGCAGAGAGGGTGTGATTGTCTCTTCCACCACTGGAGTGGGTGAGGAGTTAGGGTTTGGGAATCAACTATTTTCAGTGAAAGCAACAACAAATGGGACTTAACAATTAATGATTAATATTCAGACCTACTGGGGGTCCAGTATAAATGGACTGATGGAATCATGTGACTGAAGTACTGGTGCCCTGGAGTCCTGCAGGGTTCCACTTTACAAACCCATACCCGCTTATTTTAGACCCGTAACCCAAGCCATGATTAAACACTCTCTACCCAGGAGCTCACTGTTTATTTTTCAGTTTAAACAGACACCACATCAGTATTGCTCAGTAACATCTTGCTAGTACGTGTTCACACTTAAGGAACTGGTTATGTGTTGTCCTGTATTTTGGAAATCTGTGGGCAGATATAAAGCTCCCTTTAAAATAAAACGATTCAGCTGTGTGGCTCAAATACGGCTCTGCGGTTTTATCCTTGAATATGCTTTTATTTTGTCACTTCCATGTCCGCTACCCACCCACACTTTACCTCTGCTCTTACCTCCAAAAATCAGCAGATAAACCCTCCGGTTGGAAGTTTTAACATGTATACATTTCTTAGAATAAATGCTATGACATTGTTAAGCCACTTGGCCACAGATATAATGAACAGAATTACAGATTGGTGACTGGACCTCAGTTTGGGAACTGTACAAAAGTCACACTTGGTCATTAATCATTGAAAGACAAACACAAAACTGAACTAAAGGGTTCTAAAAGTTCAAGTCACTATTCATTTTGACCTCTGACCCCATGACAAATAGTAGCAGAAACATTTGGAAACACGTGACATATGTTTAATGAAACCTAAAAGACCAGAAAATGAATGTAATATTATCTGAATAAAAAGGTTAAATAAATATTAAGTGCAAATTGAAAAATGCATATACAGTCACAGAAAAAAATATTAGACCATCAAATGTCATTAAAAACAGTGGTTATGTAATCAATAACTAACTTGTGTGTATCATGTGACAAATAGAAAAAAGAAAATGTGGAATGCCTACGAGCAGTGTTTTAAACAATTGATGCAAGAACTTCAATTACTTTTGGTTATTATCAAGTTTGTACTTCTCTCTTTAATAAATTAATTATTTTTCTCCCCTTTTCCTCTGTCCAGGTGGGTCAGTCCACCCAATGGTTATAGTGGTTGACACCATAGTTGTTATTGCCACTGTTGGAGCTTTCCTCTGGGGTCTTCACACCCCCCCCCCCCCCCCCCCCCCCCATCAAACCCCCTCTATTTTCTCCTCCTTCTCCTTCAGAACACATTAACCTGAATGTGGACCATCACTATGCAACACCCAGTAATAGAACCCTTCTCTGTTTGCCCCCTTGCGCACACACACACACACACACACACACACACACACACACACACACACACACACACACACACACACACACACACATATGAATATATAATGATGAATATGTAATTATTATCTGTCTTTGTCATGTTTTCTATGCTGTCGTGTCTTCCACGTGTTTTTTTCTGTTTTCAACACTAAACCACTCAGCTGGTTTGTCCCACTGTTTGGTCTCATCTCGTCCTTGTGCACTTTTGGTTATATGAGCCCTCCCTTCGTGCATAATGTGTATCTGTATGTATATGTATATGAGCAAGTTGGAGATTATTACTTAAACACAAGTTGTAAAGAATAATAATTAAAAAAAATAGTTGTTCCCCAATCATACAACATTCAGACTTGCATGTACTTGAAGATAGATTCTGTTCATTTAAATGTTATGTTGTTTTTATTTTAGGTTTCCTCGTTTTGGTTTATTTGCATGTTTGAAATAAATTAAAATGAATGAATGAATGAACAAGAAACCCATGAAAAATAGATCGATACCAGCTCTGAAATTAAACTCTTTTGAGTTATTTTTGCTGTTATCATTATATTTCTTGACATAAGTGCACATTTAGCAGTACCAGGCATTAAAATGAACAAGAAAATGAAGAAAACAAGAGTGGTCTAATATTCTGTATGTAGTCATTAGAATTGTATTAACTAAGAAAACCTAATATTGGACATTTGCACAGACGTCTGCTTCAGCCCCACAGGGATTTCTAACAAGAACAGGCTGATCTTTCATTTGAATGTGTTGTAGCTGATCCAGCCCGTGTCTTTTCTGCAGTTTCATGAAGTATTACATAACCTCTCGGCAGCAAAGCAGAGCACTTCATTAAACCAGGCAGTGCTGGTTGTGTCTTTAACACAGCAGGTAACGCTGACACTGACTACTTAGAAGCCATTTTACCCCCACACCCCATTATTATTATTATCATTATTATTATTATTATTATTATTATTATTATTATTATTATTATTATTATTATTATTATTATTATTATTATTATTATTATTATTATTATTATTATTATTAATAATAATAATAATAATAATAATAATAATAATAATAATAATAATAATAATAATAATAATAATAATAATAATAATAATAATAATAATAATAATAATAATAATTGCTTTTTTTTTTTTTTACATATATAATATTCCAAAGACCACTGTTGTTTAAAAATGCAGAGAATATTGTCTTGTCTTTGGGATGGTTAATAGTGTACTCATGTTTAGTTCATGTGGTGGATGTTGACGCAGCGTTAGCCGGAAGGTGTGTGTCACTGTTTGCACATCACGGGCTGCCTCTGCGTCTACAGTCTGAGCCCCTCCCTCCAACTCAGCATCACTGGCAGCAAACCGGCGATGCTGTCATAAAAACGGAGAATAAATTCCCGTTTAACGATCCCGGAGAGGCTGTCATATTTCCTAAACTGCTATCACGGTGAGCTGCATTAATCTGTAACTACTGGCCTATTATTATTATTATTAATATTATTATTATTATTATTATTATTATTACTACGCGTTAGTGGTTGCGACCTGCTGTGGACATTTGATACCACCTGATTGTTATTGGCTGTCGGGGCTGGTGGGGATAGGCTATGTGCGCATCATATACCGTCAGTCCGATATCTGGGTGAATAATAGATAGATATTTTTTTTTAATCGGTGTTTTTTTTTTTTCCGAGGTTCTCCAAGGGCATCATTGAGCGACACGGTGCGGCAGCGATGAGCACGTCTGACGGATAAACGGAGCAAGTGGGAGGCAGCCTGTTTCTCCTATAGCCGTTGAGTTTTTGCAGAGTTATCGGTCAGATCAGGGTCCAGGTAATCTGCTTTGGAGGTTTTCATTTCACTGCCTGAATGTTGGGGTGCAGCGTCATGAGTTGATCGTTCTTATCAGTTGTATACACATAGATTGTCCGCTTGTTCTCGCTCTTTCAGGGGATGATCGTGTAAAAATTAAATAAATAAATAATAGCAAAAAAAAAAAAAAAAAAACTGCTCACCTTAAATGTTCAGTTTTCGCTTTGTACTCGGGCGAATCGCAACATTCATTTAGATTTCTGGATTGCATACAATGATACCAGGAACTGCCGCATCAATGCTACCATCTGCAGAAGCTGCGAAATTATACCAGACCAATTACGTCCGCAACTCTCGTGTCATTGGACTTCTGTGGGCCATCTTCACTATCCTGTTCGGTATTGTTAATGTGACCATTTTCTCACAACCCTATTGGATCGGCGATGGCGTGGATACGCCACAGGCCGGCTACTTCGGCCTTTTTCACTATTGCATCGGAGACGGTATCTCCAGAGAGCTGGCCTGCCAGGGGAGCTTCACTGAGTTCTCCGCTATCCCCTCTGGTGCGTTCAAGGCCGCCTCCTTCTTCATTGGAATGTCCATGATGCTGGTCGTCACCTGCATTGGCTGCTTCAGTCTCTTCTTCCTCCTCAGCACCTCTACCGTGTACAAAATCTGTGGCTGGATGCAAGCAATGTCAGGTAAGTGTCACAGGTGATGGTTTGGTAATAACTACTTCATTGACCAAATTATTTATTGGCATTAGGTAGACACAATGTAAACGCCCCTCTATCTTTCAGAGCACTTAGAGTTTGTATTAATATCCCTAGCTCTTATCAAATGAGTGTCTCTTTGGACACAGGTCTGAATTTGATTGATAACCTGATTAGATTATTAATTAGTGTGATCATCCCATGTGAAGATAAGCAGCAGTGTCCAGGTCTAAACCAACTGTGCTGAACACACAGCGCTGTCCATGGTGCTGAAGTGCTGGCACTGCTTAGTGACAGAAACACACCTACTGTATGCATCTGATGCCAACAATAACTTTGTGTTGCCAGCTAAAGTGATTTAGTTTCAAATCTTATATATTAAATTCCTACTTTATTATTATTTTTTACCTCTCATCTGTAGTCAGACCTACATTGTCAAACAATAGTACCACTGGCTTATTTTCCTTTTTATCAAATTACTTTTCTTTGTCCAGAGTCATACATTTTTCTTTAGACACATTCATTTAATGAGCACCACCAACTTCTCAATTTTATCATTTTTAGCTCTTTTAATTCTCTTCGTTATTTATACACTGTTGGAATTACATATTTTCACCTCTTCTCATGAAAGAACTGTATGTGATTTATTTTGCTTTGCACTCTGCATTGTTCACACACACATAGATGTATACACATACATGTCTATGAGTTTATTTATGTTGAAGATGCGCAAGTGTAGGTATATGTCAGGATGTTCTAAAATATTTGATTATTTTTTTCTTGGTCACAGTGATGTGACCAAGAAAGGTGTTAAGGTTCAAGGATCAATTTATTGTCATTACATGTGTACACATAGAATGAAATCTGTCCTCAGGACCAGCAGTGCACATCACAAATTCCATAAAAACAATACTAGTCCTATATTAGTACATTCATTCAGTATCCGCACCCGCTTTATCCTCACTAGGGTCACGGGGGTCACTGGGGGCCTAATCCAGCTACAATGGGCGAAGGCGGGGTACACCCTGTATGAGACGCCAGTTCATTGACATACATAGACAAACAATCACTCTCACATTCACACCTATGGCCAATTTTAGATTAACCAATTAACCTATCAGTGCATGTGTTTGGATGGTGGGAGGAAACCGGAGTGCCCGGCGAAAACCCACACGGACACGGGGAGGACATGCAAACTCCACACAGAAAGGTCTGGTGTGGGATTCGAGTCTTGCTGTGAGGCACGAGTTCTAACCACTGCGCCACCGTGCCGCCCTATATTAGTACAATAAAATTCAATTAATAAATAATGTATATGTATGTAAAAATAGTGCAAGATTAAATGTGCAGATTAAAAAGTGCAGCATGTACAAATACACACTATTATCCATAAAGTTAGAATCACTGTGTTTTCAGACATGCTCTTGTTTTTATTCTTATTTCTAAACATTGGTGAACACCTCTGGCCAGTTATAATAATTACATGAGTCTCAGTTACACTTTATTATAATGTCCAAAATAATTCTCATAATATGTCTGCAAATGTGTTTAATCTCTTTTAACACTGTTGCCCTTAAAGTTGGAAGAAAATATTGTTCCCTTTTCTCATGAAATTATTGTGACAGTGTTATTTATTCTTGACAGATAAAGTCCAACTGGGATTCAATATGTAATCATTGTACCAGGTCACAGGTGATTACTGATGTGTATACATGGGAATAAAAAAAGGGATATGCCTGAAAACCATATTATTCCAACTTTATGGGCATCAGCAGATTTGACTTTATTGAGAAACATTAATGCTTCACATATTGATTTAGTCTGTTCATTTTCCCTGTCTCTTTACAAGCATGAATTCATAACATATAAACTTTATTACTGTTTTATCAGCCACCAGGTGTGTATAAGTCCATGTGAGTTTTTATTTGATACGAACTGAGGATTTTTGATGCCGTTTAAATGTTATAGAGGTCAGTGGTTTCAGCTGCTGGTACTGGTTTGTCACTGTATCTGTGGGCTAATGTCATTCAGTGTGAGTGGAGGCTTCCATCAAATGCAGAGATTCCAAATGTTGCCAAACATCAGTCCTCTCAGCTGTACCAGTGTTCAACGGGCTTCCTGTGTGCAACAAACATAAATGAAGGGAATTATTTGGAGCAAGTCCAGCTGAGTGTGTTATGTTGGGCTGAATTAACGCAATAAGCCTGTCTAATGAGGAGACCGCTGGGCTTTGTGCTTCTGCGGCTAAGAGATGAAAGAGAAAGCCAAGAGGAGAGACCCTGACCATGGCAAGCTGGCACAGGGATGCCTAATGAGCAGGCCTGGCTGCTTAGCACTGTCAAACTTCATTACACTTAGCTGAAGGTTAAACTCACACTGCCTTCACTTTCTAGCCCTGCAGAGGACAGGTGGCCCAATGGCATCTGTAATAGGCCCCTTACTGTCAATGGATGTTTTGATAAGGGAGTGCAGAGCATTTATAGGATGGTGATGTATGGTAGGTCTGACTAAGGAGCACTCAAATATATTATTTGCATTTGATTTTTTTTTATAGTCAACCAGCCTATTTAAATCCATGATGGAACGTCCCATGTAGCTACTTAGAACCACGTTAACTTATGCATACAGTAATGAAAGAGATCATTTGAAGCAATTTTTCTGTGGTCAACTTGCTTTTCAATATATAGTCAATGTCATAATCTTCATGTTTTTCAAAACCTAATCATGTAATTTTGTTTTATCAAAGTTGACAAGATATTTTTATGACCAAACACAAAAACCTAACCCAAAAGATCGAACATAAATTTGAAAATTACGAGTAAAAATACAAATCCCACATCTCATAAAAGAATTGAGCCCTTTATATCCCTTACTTCACATGTAAATGAAGGTAAATAAAGGTAAAAAAAACCAAACATTCTATATTTAATCTGTTTTTGGATTCAAATAGCTAAAGCAGTTGTGTCCTTTGTTGTCTTTGGTTGAAAACAGAACCCAATTTGTTTATTCTTCATTCACATTTGTGCACAGAGATACATTTATGCAGAAACTGACTAATATTGAAATAAAATGGATACGGTTGGATGCTACTGGACTGGTCCAAGGACAAGAGAGACAGTACTATTCAGTATTCAAAGCACTGCTCTCGCCTCTGTGGCACCAGTCGTTGTCTCTGCTTCAACAATCATCATTACAGGTGATTTTGGTATTTTCATTTTCATATCAAATTGCATAATTTTTCTCTTGTCTTTGGTCTTCAAAGATTTATACTGGCTACTTCGTGGAACGATGATAAAACAGCATATAACAGTGCCATGGCTCATTAAGTGTAGTGGCGACTTAGATGCCAAGGTCACACTCTACTATCTGGCCAAGTATACAGTACATAACTTAAGTGATACAGGCTCTTCTTGAAGCAGCGTTCAAATATCCCCCTGGGCTGATGACTAGAGGTTGTAGACATTCACTTAACAGCATAACAAATTCACAACGTTGCATTGAGATCCTCTCCAGTGAATTAGTTGGTGTTACAATGCACAAATCTGGCTGCAGAGAAAGTCTTATTATGGAGCCCAGGTAAAAAGGTTGAATGTTTGACGAGTCGACAAAAACACCAGGACACAAGTGTAATATTGGAGTGATTCTCAAAATGTCCACCAGAGCCACATGAACTTGAGTGCAGAAGTGCTCCTACATCTATCATGCCCTAGAAGGACTTTTATCCTTTTTTTACTTTCCTCACTGGAGCTATTTCTGTCGGTGCATCTGCTCAAGTCCACGCCATGCAGATGTAAGCATGTGATTTTTCTACTCCGCTGAGCACTGCAAGATGCATGATGCATAAGCATCTTTACTTTATATCTTGCTGTTACCTTCACATACCCTTCCGTGTATCTTAACTGATTTCACTCACTCATTTTGACCATACTTTATCTTTTCTTGCATCGTATTCTTCCCTTCCCTTCCCTTTTCCCTTCCCTTCCCTTCCCCCTACTCCTTCCAGTCTTTTTCTGTTGACAGCTTTTTTTCTGTGTGCACAGTATTTGCTGTCCAGTCCTTTTTCCCTCTTTTCCGCCTTGTGACTAAGGTTCTTCAAGGGTCTTTTCACCATTTAACCAAGAGAAGGGTGAGGTCAATGATAATTATGTTAGCACTTTAGTCCTGGTCTTCACACTCTACCAGGGATACTAGCCTTTTTTTGTATTTGATATGATTATTTCTTCTCAAACAGATATGACTCAGACCTGTGAGTAAGCTAGATATGAGCTCACAGAAGTGAGTAGACAGTGGTTGGCCTATTTGGAAAAGCTACAAACTGGATGCTTTATCAATGGACTATATTTCTATTTTTCCCACTTTTTTCTTCAGTGTGAGTTTGGGTGCATGGATACAGCCTTTATGAAATAATTAAAGGGGGATCCATTAAAATTCATAGGCAAGTAAATCGACAAAATTGCATTTGGGAACGTTCTCTGCTGCTTCTTTGATGTGGTTAGTAGTTTATACTTCAGGGATAACTTTTTAGTTTGTGCACTGGTCTGTGCTTCATAAAGTATTTGCATGACTTCTGATGATGATGATGATGAGGGGAAGGGAAATTCAGTGTGACAGTTTTTGGTCCAAGGAGTTACTTTCACAAACTACATTTTTTTTTATGCCTCATTAATTCAAATGTAGGAGTTTTTCTGTTTTATATCTTAATGCCATTATGTCCTTATGAGTTCACAAGTATATTGGAATTATTAGATAAATAAATAAAATGTTTGAGTTTCAGAAAGTTTTAGAAGTTAACCCTCTTGCTGCTTTTTGTCTTAACTTTCTAGCAGGGTTTCATTGACGTTATCCATTAATCCTGTTGAAAGAAATACTCTGAAAGGGCCATTAAATGTTCGCTGAATGCAGAGGTGGAAAGTGATGAAGCTCAAAGTGATAGTCCCTCACTTTTCCCTGCAGTAGGGCCAGATCTGGGTCTTCCAGGTCTTTTGAGTTAATGCAGCAAATGGATGCTTTTGTCTTTTGCTTCCTCTTTGTGTGTTGGTGGGTTTGTTTCTGTATGCTTCACATCAAAACTTTTAGTCCTTTCATTAGCTGTAGTATATGCACATCCTTTATATGCATTAGCTGTCTTGGCCATGGCTTGATTAAATTTACTGTGCATATATCTCAGAAACAACTTCCTCAAGTTACCAGTCCTAAACAACATTAAGTTATGACAGACATTAGCATATAAATGAACAAATTGTATAGAAAATTAAAAAACAAACAAACACCAAAATGTCACTTTAATTATATGAAGTACAGATGAGCTTTATAATTGCCTTGATTCCAAAGCAGTGGGCAGTGATTTTACTTACATACTAAATTTCAGCGAGTACAAAAGTAACTTTTTAAACATTTTTCCCCCCATTTATCCTTCATTGATCTCCTTCACATTGCAGTAGTTTTGGAGAGTAGAGTAAACTTGACCACTTTTCACAGCTACTTACTCTATGTACCCTGAAGAATGAACCTAGAATATTGAATTGAAGTGAATTATAATTTAACCATACTTCAGTTCACTTCACTTTGGTTTGATTTTGAAGATGTTACTTTGAAAGATCAGACAAATACCCTGAGGTAAAGTGTAGTGGGTTTTTTTTTATTATTTTTATACAAAATTACATTATAGCTCAATATCTTACTTAGAAACTAGAAACTAAAAAGCATACAAAGCAAAAGGTTGAGTACTGACTTAGCTGTTATGCATAATAAGTGGTTGTTTAGTCAGTGCATCATTAAAGTAAAAACTATGACCTTTGGCTAGATATCTCTAAAAGCTCCACATTCTGTCTTCAGAAATGTAGGTTTACAAACAGAGGTACATGTCAGTGAGCACAGAATACTGTCAACTAATATACCAGTTTGGTCAATACAGTGCAGGACAGGAGTTGTTTTGCTCTGGTACAGTAGTCAGTGACCATTTGGACACTGTTATAATCAGTGTTATGCTGGAAGCAGTTTGGTGTCTCTGGTAATTTTTTGTAGCAGCTGCAGTTCCATACACTAAAGGGGGATTTGTCTCTCTACTTCACATTAAGTCAGATACCCACTGTGTGAGATTTGTAGTGAAGTAACATGTGACAAGACTGTCTTCTGCCATTACAGTAAGATGCATTAACACCAGTCAGTGAGCCTTTGCGAGTACATGAGACAATGGAAAACACAGTTCCTTTGTCATAATGAATAACAATGACAAGACAAGGGGATTTTTATGTAACAGAAATATTTACACCCTGCAGAGTTGCTAACAGTTCCTCAGATGGCATCAGACTCTTTAATCCATCGTGACTGCCTGGTGTGACATCAGCAGTCAGATGCTAAAGAGATGTGGAGAGGTGAGGACAATTGGCTTTGGATAAATTATAGAGCCCATCTGTATTCTCACTGGGTCTGTTCAGAGAAGTTCTGAAAGTGAATGTGCTGACCCACAACCTTTTTCAATCAAATCAACTTGATGCACAATGTTGCTTTTTTCATGGTACCTTTGTAGAAGACATTTTAACATTTAAAGGTGAGATAGGGGTGAACTGTGGAATACAAACTTACTGCTGTACTGCAGCTCTCATTCTGTCTGTTTTTTACACTCAGTACTCTCTCTTCTTTTTAATATGCATGAATACCAAACATTTGTCCTTGTATGTATCCAAATAATCACCTCTTGCATGTTTATAAAATAATGAGATGGGCGGCCATTGAACCATCTAATTACAGCTGGTGTGAGTCTTTTTGGAAACCATCTGTAATGTAGTTCAAAGTCCTTCTGGTGACAGAGAGGGTAGATGAAGTATATGAACACACGTGTCAGCAGTGGATTACATACAGTGTTCATGTGGAGTTTTCATGTGCATGTTGTGACCCATTCACTGGCTTATTCCCAGGCAGGCACTGTGAGGAAATGTGTTACTTTATTTATGAATGCAAATGCTTTAATTTAAACGCCCTGAGATCTTTCTTTTATACATCAATCCAAACAGATCAATGCTGATTAATTAACCAGTACTTTGTGACTTTCTATGGAATGCTGTAGAATACAAACACCCATGGAGTCATCCTCATGGTTCTGCTGTGTTCAGAGTCCTTGTGGCCCTGCAGGATGTGAGCTATAGATTTGCTGGAGTTAATCCCTATGATCTCAGAAGTGGCCTGGCTCGGGCCAGAGCGCAGGCAGGAAGGGTTACTGAATTATTCCACAGAGGAGAGGTAGGATGAGAGGGTTATAGCAAGGACATTACGACACATGAAAAAAAAAATTTGCAACCTGTAATGGACAGTAATAGTATGACTGCATATTTTTGGGTGTGATGTGTGTAAATGCATGCACAGAGAAGCACACTCTGCCCACTTATACTGCAATAGTTTCTGTCAGCTGCAGTAATTATTGCGTAACTTTGCACAGCCTTCAGGGTTTATGTATTAGAAAGTACAGACTTGAGGGAAAATGTATATTTTAACATTTTGAAATATTCAGCATTTTAATCTTTTTTATCATTTCATTTTGCTGTTTTCACAGAAAATGCTGTTGTAATTGTTAGGTTTGCTCAGTATGGTGCTTTTCCATATCCTTACTATTTATGTGGAAGGATGTGCTCTGTTGGCTGCCATAGTGGTGTCCAGTCTAAACTGTGCCTCTTTACTGCCATCATCCCTGAACTGGTGGCCCAGTCAGTGTTTTGACTTAATTCATAGGTCTCTTTAGATCCCCACTGCCCTTGCCAATCTTTATCCTCTGTGGGGTTATAGAGGACGCATCTGGACCTGTTACGTAAACCCTCCACCCAAGCCTGACTCCCTCCTGCTCTGCTCACTGCAGTTTACGCTGCACTCCTCCCTCTCCCTCTCCCTCTCCCTCTCCCACCACCTCTGCTTTAACCTGAAGTGTTTCATCTATTATTGAGACACATGGCTAACTCCTATGTCAAGCTCATATCACTGGAGTCACTCTGTGTTTTCCCAGCATGCTCTGCCCGTGCGACTATGTCCTCTTTCACCTGTGGGCATTCTGAATTCGCTGTTACAAGTCCAATCAATGTGCAATAATGAGGCACCGATTCAGAGAGTGATCTGTGTGGACATTAAGAGTCAGGGCACATAGTCTGTCTGAATATAAAGCATTTGGCAAGTACCTAAGATTTTAAAAAAAATCTTTTGAAGTTGACAATACATTGATTATAAGCATCAAGGAGACAGGGTCAGATAGATAAATAGATAAACTTTAACTTAACCTTTATTTAACCAGAGAAATATATGTTTTCTTCAGTAAGATGTTTGTAAGATGTGATGTATGTAATGAAATATAAACATGTACAAACCATAATTATAAACATACATTATTAACAAGTGATGCCAGGCACAGCAAACCTCACACGTATTGCAGCTTATTTGGGCATTAGCTGATGTCATCATGTCTGTGTCCACTGATGTTAGCATATCAATTGCTTCTATATGTGCCAATTTTAAGTAAATCAAAACAAAGTTGATGTTTTATGAACATTTGAAATGTCTCCTATGATAACAAAATGGGAGAAGAAAAAAACAAAAAAATAAAAAATTTAAAATTAGAATTGAACTTTGACCTATTTTCCCCAAAATGTAACCACATCTATTCTGCGCCACCAGAAATCTGTAAACCTAATTTAGTTTTGCTGTCACACACATGTGAAAAGTCAGCCACTATACGTAAATGGGGGGAAACAGATTTGCAAAAAATGTAATTAAATAAATTAATAATAAAAAAAACACTTTACCTTTGACCTACTTTTCCCAAAATGTAATGGAATCTATTCTGATTCACTGGTAATGTAAAGAGCCAATTTGGAATTAATTCACCCAATAGTTTTCAGACAATCAAACATTTTCGCAATACAAGTGAAAAGGAAAAAAAGATTCTAAAAATGTATTAAAAAATTAATTACATTTGGACCTATCGTTTCTAAAATGTAATCAGAGCTATTCTGTGTCACTGGGGGATAGTTTTCACTCAGTCAGCACAGCATGCATTACATTAACATGAAGGTTAATTTGGGACAACATGATGTCAATACGCAAGTAAAGGTGAGAAAAAAAAAAACAGATGAACACATATTAGTAGCTTAATGAACATTCCATTTCCAGAATTACAACATGGTTCCAATGTCTTCCATAAAACTATCCCTGGCTGGAGACAATAACTTTATTAAACAAACTACTTCATGGATTTTTACCAATGCCTGAATTCAACTGATATGTAAACTATTAGTGTTATTGAGCAGAAAACTGGTGAATATGTTGACAGAGGGAGAAAATATGTCTGAAAGCTCTTTGCTCCCTTCTCGCTACTGCAACTTTTTGCCGACGACTGAAGCATAAATAGATTTGGACTGTAGACAGCTCATCTGAAGAAGCATGCTCCTCATCTTCCAGGGGAGATAGTTGGAGACACTTTTAAAAGTTTCTTCTGCTCCAATTTCCACTCCATTTTTGACACATAGGAAATATTTTTTTGTTAAGAACTGTCAGAAACTTCAGTTCAACCAGCTGTCAAAAAGAACGTTCAGCTCCTGTATAATGTGCTTCATGAAATTTGTAATCTTTTCCTCATTATAATCATAAATACACCACCTACATAACAAAATAAACTATTTTCTTTTTCGAGAATGCAGTTATCTGTCGGTATACAACCTTTTCTTTGTTCTCCATGAGCCGAGTAAACCCCCTATATAGATCATACATTCCTAATTGCCCCATTTATCTGGATGCAATTATGGCCTATCATTGTCATATTATAATCCTTCTTTGCTCCTCATTCACTCTTTTTTGGAACCAGATAGAAGTGTTAATTGTCTGCAGTTAAGAGATGGTTGATACTGCCCACAGTTCATTAAAGCCTGGACCAGCCATGGGAATGAAGGGATTAATTTATCACTGAACTACATGCCAGTGGAAAGACTCATTTGGTGAAATGGGAAATGTATTTTCCCCAGAAATGAATTAAAACAACGCTATGAATTGCAAACAAAGTACAATAAAAAATTATAGCAATGATGTTTTGTTCTTTTGGTCCTATCAGATGCAAATATGTCCTTAATTATCGGAGCATTGTGTTCAAAGGAGAAGTTCCGACCTTTATTGAGGTGTATATTGTTTTGTTTTATTTTCATTTATTTGTTTTGCGCAGAAGAAACATTAAGCACATTTTATGTATAAGGAACTAATGGTGGAACAGATATATTAATAAATAAAGATAATCAAGATGTGATAGCAGTTGCCATGTACACTAATAAGAACAAAATAGGTTAAATCTGTACTGCTCAAAAAGGAGTGGGAAGAAAAAAATTTAACAACAAACGTAACTTAATGTAACATCTACCTAGAGTCCTAATAATGTAAATAACAAATACTAAACAGATTAGGAAACGTAATATAAATAAATTACACAGTAACTAAGTGACAGTCTGTAGGAATCATACTACAATATATATTAAAACAATGATTACATACCAGTAATGGTAATATAAGTGACACATACCAACATAGTAAACAATGATTTAGCTTCATTAAAAAATTTACCCTCACATCACACTCCCCTACATTGGCTGAAATACCATTTTCTTTGTCCATTCTGAAAAACACATCATTACCAAATCCTTTCTAAAAAAATTAAAAAAAAAAACCAAAATAATACAATAAATAAATAAATTAGTTAAATTGCAAAAAAAAAAAAGCAACACACTTTGTGATTCAGAAAATAATGTGCAAACATAAACTGAATCCATAAAAAAATGCAAACAATTCTAATGAAATAACTTAAAAACAGAAAGCAATTGCATCACTAAGAGGTTCCATTTGGAACACATACACCTTCTGTGATTCTCTCTTTTTGATCCAAAACAAAAGGCTAAATGTTAAGATGATCTGATGTTATTTCATGCTGTGATCTGTAGATTTTCCACATCCTGAAATCTGCACGTCTTCTCAGACTATTTGAATCTTAACACACTGCTGTTAAAACATGCAATATGATGGACTCCATAACCTGTTCACAGCTCAATCCTCGTCTCGTCATCTGAACCCACTCTATCCTCACTATAGGGTAACTGGGGCCTAATCCAGCTACAATGGGTGAAGGCGGGGTACACCCTGTATGAGTCTCCAGTTCATCACTCTCACCAATGGGCAATTTAGATTAACCAATTAACCTATCAGTGCATGTGTTTGGATGGTGGGAGGAAACTGGAGTACCTGGAGAAAACCCACACAGACACGAGGAGAACATGCAAACTCCACACAGAAAGGTCTGGTGTGGGATTTGAACCAGGGTCCTTCTTGCTGTGAGGTACGAGTGCTAACCACTGCACCACCCTGGTTCAATCCTAAATAGTAAAAACAGGATAGTTCTTTTTTTCATGATTGCACACTGAAGAAAAGAATTCTGAATTTTATTTTCCATTTCATCACTGGAAATCAGCCTAAATCCCCCTTAACGCTGTTACATTGGACCTTTAACTCTGGTGCAAATTCCATCACAACAGCTGACATTAAGGCACTTAACTCTGAATAAAAATGAAAACAGGATAACTTGATCTTTTGGTAAATATATATAGATCATTCCCAAGTAATATAAATAGGGTGATTATTGTGATTATACACTAATGAAAATAAGTTATGAATGTTTCTACTCCACTTTCCACAATCACCTCCCCCTGAATTTTACACAGTGGACCATTACATTTGTGCCAGCGTGAGCACCTTTTGAATGAGGTGCACTACAGGTGTAATTTTCATCTGCTTGATGTTTTCCTCATCTACTGAGCAGTAAAATAAGCAAGATTTGACACAATAACTCCCCTGTGTTGGTGATGACTCATACAAAGGGGATACTGTTTATCAGAAATGTCAAGTATTAAAATGTGTTACCTCTCATGTCATCATTGAGACATTAGCCCCTTTTACACAGCACTTATGTTGCAGCAATATAGGTAAAGTTAAAGTTAAAGTAGTTTATTTGTCATTATACATTGTAAAATGAAATTTGTCCTCTGCATTGAACCCATCCTTCATGCCATTGGGACCCTGTAAGGAGCAGTGGACAGCCATGTGCGGTGCCCGGGGACCCATAACTAGTTGTTTTTATATAGAATATTTCACCTTTATTCTGGAATAACATCTGTGTAAAGAAAATGATGGGGTCATTGGCTTTCACCTTTGTAACACTTGTGGAGGTAGGAACAGAGCTGAGATAAAGGTGGAATCCTAATGTAAAATTATATTTCTTGTTCTGCAAAACAAGATGTGACATATTGATGACGTGCTTTGTGTGTGACCGGGGGGATTTAAAAACCAGCACAGGTCATGTGCAGTAAGCAAGCATATTAATGTGACCAAGTATCTGTGAACTGTTGGCACTTTGGGTGGAGGCTGGAGCGCCATAAAGGGGGGTAAATGTGACAAATCTTACCAAGTGTTTTTTTTTTGCATTTCTAGTCAAAATATCAATTCACACTTAAAATAAGACATGATTATGTAAAGAGTAACTTTCCATATAAAGAACTTATTTTTAGACAATAGAGCTTGAAAAGCTTATTTAAAGAACTCTTACCAAGATAATTTTCACTTGTTCCATCAGTAGATTTGAGATATTTGGAATAGAAATGTAAAAATGCATTTGGTAAGATTTTATTTATTTATTTTTTTAATTATTATTACTTTCCCAGTTTTTGTGCAGCCTATAGAGCAGTGGAGGGGGTCCAGTGAACACAGGTTAGGAAGTCTGAGGTCCACTGTGTAATAAAGGCATAGAAGCTGGGAGTTGAACATTAAAAATATATTTTGTTTCACCTTCAATTCGTGCTAGAGTTACTTGCATTAGTTATGAACCGCATCCCCACAGATATAACTGCTGCCCCTACCCCACATATATACCCCCCACTATATGGCGGTTTGGACAAATTGATAACATTTTGAATTTCATAAAGGATCCACAACGTTTAGACTTCATGGTGCCCACAATGGCTAGCACTCACCCAGGGTGGAGGAATTTATCAATACTAACATTTGTGGAAACTCTGAAGAGGTAAGCAACAGTACTATGCTCAGGGTATTTCTGACGTGCAAGTTATACTTCACACTATATGCTGTGCTGCGTCACTGCCCCTTTGAATCCGGAATGCAGGTTTGCTGTGGAAAAATCCAGTCTGTCTGACCTCTGTTACTTCTTTGGCTTGGCTGTGAAAATTGGTTAATGGTGGAAAAAAAAAAGAGGGATCACCTTCTCATCTTTTCCTGGGACCCTGTGTAAAAGTGGCTTTTGAGACTATTGCTGCCGCTCCCATCTCTGTTCAACAATGCAGTGCTTGGCATGGGGCTTCTTGTTTCCACTCTCAGCAATGTGAGACAGTGAAGTACGCAGCCTAGGACCTCAGAGCTTATGCTAAGAACAAACAAGAAGCATCAGGGATGGATCACATCTTATGGGGCAATAGACCACACCACCAACCAAAGAAGAATAATAGGAAACTGTTGTTTTGTTCTCTGTGGATGTGAGTAATAATGTTAGTGTCTACTTGCGTCTCATTACTTGTGTTCCGAGGTTCCCATCAAAGGGTTTCTCAAAGAAAAAAAGCTGTTAAAAGGCTCTTTGAAGTGAAATAAGTGATTTTGCTCACATTCAGGTCAGTATTTAACCTGTGAGAGGATGGCTGTTACATTAAAGCAAACCTACCTATGTATATTCATGGGAAACCCCAGTGGGATGGACACACAAAGCTGTTCTCAGTATTTCCACACAAATTTTCTTTTCGGAGTTGATTTTGAGTTTGTTTTTTTTGTTTTTTTGTTTTTTTCTTTGCCATCAATGAGCTCATTCATTCATTCACTCATAAGTCAGCATGTGCCTTAGAAACACTTCTATTTAGCCACTTAACCCTTTAACTTCTAAGACTTTAGCAGATCCACAGTAAAAAAAAAAAAAAAAAAATAGAAATAAGCAACAAAATGAACAAAAACAGCCAAAGTGATCAATAAAAATGAACACAAAATGAATAAACCAACAAAAATAATAAGTAACATCAACAATGTAAGACACAAACGGAACAAATTTGAAGAAAAATCTGAAATAAAAAACAAAATGTAGAAAAAATAAACTATATAAGAAACAAAATGCAGCAAATAAAAAATTGTATTAAGAATTAAGTTTAAAAAAAAAGATAATAAAAAGAAAGAACTTGTATTGTAATTTGATTACAATAGTTTTAGTTTGTTTTATGCTTTTTTCTAAATCACTTGCTTTTTCACATCTGTTTATCTCCATAGCTCAGTCAGTTCCATAAACAAAACTCAGTAAAAACACAAATTAAAAAATTAGAATTTTTCTGCTTATTTAAACTAAACAATCCATTCAGAATGCATCAGCGCTGACACATCAGGGGTTAAAGGGTAAAAGTCATTGCACTGTGAGAACCGACAAGTGATGTTGAACACATGAGATGTTGTGTCTCCTCTGAACACAAAGACAGGGATGTTTACATGTAAATATGTCTGTGAATGTGCAAATGCTAAATTGGGTCCATATGCAGCCTGAGATAGAACAGTTTGGGATGTGTCTATGCATAATTCAGTTTGTCACAGCTATTTAAACAGAGAGCTGGAGAAAATGGGATTCACAAAGGACTGTAGGAGTTGAAAAATGAATCCTTTTTCATGGCTTGTTACATGTGCTGCAGATGTTTAAATGATGCTAAGAGTACACGTCTACCTAATGTGCATTACCATCTGCCACCCATGATATATGTATATCCAACGTCTGATAATATAAATTGATTTATAATGTGTTTTTTATGTTAGTAGTAAAGCACCCTCAGAGGCTGCTTCCTATGTGAAGGTCTGATAGTGTTGTGAAGGGAAATGTCGCTATAAATTCTAGTATTATTTAGTTAATAAAGTTTTGGATCATTTGTTTGGGTCTATTTTAAAAATTAATTTAACCTGTATAAGAAAAGCTACTTTAAGCTTTCCGTCCAATATGATCTGTTATGAAATATTTGTGTGATTATGTGAAATCACATGTAATGTATTGTGTTGAAGCCTCATTTCTATGACATTTATACCACATTAAACTGCATGCAGTAAAACGTTAATACTGTAGCTATGAAATCTATGAAACAATGTCGTTTAATTGGGTCACAATGCAATGTGAGATCATAGAAGTTGTTCTTTTCACTGATTAGTGTTGAAATATGATCAATCAAGAGACTTAATCATTTTTCATGAGGCAAAGCAAATGTATTTGTATAGTACATTTCGTGTACAGGGTAATTCGAGATGCTTTACATAAAACATATAAGAAAATTAAAATGATTAAAATGCATTAAAAGACAATTAAAATAAGTGACGTGAAAACATTTTAAAAACAATTAAGAATCTAAGTAAAAGCTCCAGTAAATAGTAATGTTTTCAGGCCTGATTTAAATGAACTGACAGTTTTTCCCAGACGTCAGGTAGTTAGTTCCACAAGTGAGGAGCAGAACAACTGAATGATGCTTCACTTTGTTTGGATCTGAATTTCGGAACACGCAGTAAACCTGTTCCTGATGACCTATGACCTCAGGGCTCTGGATACTTCATAGGGAACCAAGAGGTCTAAGATGTATTTGGGTCCAAGTCCGTTTAATGCTTTATAGACCAGGAATAAGATTTTGAATTCTATCTATTCTATTCTATCTGGTTTGTGCGTAGTCTTGTCATGGGGTTAGGGTCTTTTAAGGCTGTGCTCATACTTATTGTATTTTCCTGTAAAAGAAAATGAGACAGAAGTATATTTTCTGATTTAAACTCTACAAAAACAACAAAGCTAGAAGTTTCGTGAGACTGTTGCATTTTGCTAGTTCCGACATAGCATCAGAAATGTCGAGAAATAACATTAACTACAAAAGCACTCTGAGATCGCATCCCCCCCCACCCCCCCTCCGATCATCACTAAAATCTAATCATTTCCACATCCCCCCATTACCAACATACCCTGAAAATTTCATCAAAATCCATCCATTAGTTTTTGAGTTATCTTGCTAACTAACAGACAAACTCTGGCAGAAACATAACCTAGTTGATTGGAGGTAACAATTCAATCAAACAACTAAATGTAACAAGCTGTTACATTGAATAAGCTTACTTTGATCATTATTTGACCATATTTAACATTTCATTGCAAAACTGTTAATATGATATTTTAAGGGCTTTTTATTGACAGTTTGTGTTGAAGTTGGTTTTGAAATTTGATGCCAAAATGTTCATTTTTACAACACACACTGTATATTGGCTCTAATATTAGCTAGCTCATACAGTATCCGAAGTGAAAAAAAAAATGTCTGTAATATTATAGAGACCATTCAAAGGACTGCAGTGTATGTGATTTTTTTTGCTCTGTAATCCAGATTTCCTCTATCTTGACAAATCCAGTCATGCTGTTGCTTTGGCAGTTGCAATAGATGTCCACCTACAGTACATCCCTTACAAATGACACAAAAAGATTAAAAGAGCCAAAGGGATTTTTTTGCAATATCAATGAGATTAAGCCGTCTCTGGGAAAATAAGCCAACATGCTCCTAACTAACCGTGATACTGCTCTGAACCATTTGTATTTGAGACTCTCCTGCAGTGCTGTTTGCACCATATCTGCCCTACCTACTGTCTATTACATAAGTTGCTGTTCGCCCGGCAAGCATTTCTCAGTCCAGTTTTCCACTCGCATGATCCCAGTGTTCCTAGGAAGAGGAAGAGACATATAGGTGTGTTTGTTTAAAAGACACAAATGACTGAAAATAGCTCTGCCAAAGGGCGCCAGCATATGGTAACCAATGCTCATGATAGAAACTGGCAGCAACATACAGGCTCCTGCTCAGCACCTTACATGGGCTCTGTCTCTCACCACCCTCCTCTCTCTCTTTCTCTCTCTCTCTCTCTCTCTCTCTCTCTCTCTCGCTGCTGTCTGTCTCTCTACCTTGCCCTGCTTCATAATCTGTCTTTCCTTGCTGTTCCTGTCTGTTGCTCCCCTCCGCTCTCCAGAGAGATGGCGAGAAGGGCAAATCTGAAAGACTAGGATAATGCCGCCAGTTAATATCTCGTCTCTGCTCCGACTGACAGCTGCATTCTGTCAGGTGTGCAGCTATTTCTGTTGCAAGGATTTCGAACGAACCATTTATTTATGCGGCATCAAGTTATACTCCAATGCAGTGTGAGTGGGTGAAGACACCAGTAAATAATGAGATAATATTTAGAACAGGGATACATTAAGTTTGCACCATAAACAGAAATATTCTGAATTTTCCAGTTTGTTTAGTTATTTCCACATAACTCAGTATAACTGCCTCTATAAAAAAATATGGGGATTGATGGTGTACTTGTTAACCCTTTAACTCCTGAGACTTTAGCAGTTCCACAGTAAGAAAAAAAAAAGATAAGCAACAAAATGAACAAAAACAGCCAAAGTGAGCAATAAAAATGAACAAAAAATGAATAAACCTACAAAAATAATAAGTAACATGAACAATGTAAGACAGAAAGGGAACAAAATTAAAGAAAAATCCTAAAGTAAAAAACAACACAATGAATACTTTACAAAATAAAAAATACTATGAAACAATTTACAGAATAATTGAGTAAAAAAAAAATAAAAGAAAGAACTTGTATTTTAATTTGGTTCCAATAGTTTTAGTTTTGTCTTTTTCTTTTTTCTAAAACAGTTGCTTTTTGATATCTGTTTCTTTCTATAGCTCAATTTCATGAACAAAACTCAGTAGAAACACAGGTTTTTTCTTTTAAAAATTTAATTTTTTGGAATATTTAAACTAAACAATCCATTCAAAATGTGTCAGCGCTAACGCATTAGGGGCTAAAGGGTTACAGACACCCAAACTATGTGATTTTGAGGTATTAACTGAATTCCACTGTGCTGTAAACGTCTTAATGATCAGGTTTATTGCCATGTTGGGTTCAATATCTGTGATAAGAAGAAAAACAAGAAGCAGCAACATTTGCATTGCTAATAGTAGTGCAACAGTTTTATGGATCTTTTAATTAAACACGTCCTTAAATGCATCGTATCCATTTTCTGCAGCCAGCACCTCTCAGTAATTTGATGATTCATGATCCAACTTCAGTGGCTTAAATGAAGATCTCCATAAACTTTCACTGCCTTTCTGGCCCACCTCCATCAGACCTACACTCACTCTCACCCCTACAGTATCCTCATCAGAACATTTCTACTGGCAAAAGAAAGCATAAATCATAAAGGAGTGATATTTTCCTCTTTTTAAATAAAATCATACATTTTAAAACATGTCCCTGTAGTCTACATAAATTGTAAATGCTAACTTTGGGTCTGAATTCTTAAAAATGTTCAACCCTATTTCTGAGTAATGATGCCAGAAAGGTTGTTTTGAGTGCTGGACCTTCAAATGCATATGACCACACCCCTTTGCAGGCTGTTGAACATGTACCCTGTCCTGTTCATCCACTTGTGTTTGTTAATAGAACCTCAATGTTTTAGGTAATCAGTTCGAAGTTTGGGCATGTTTTCAGTTTTTACTACAACTGCTGCTACTGATAAACAATTATGTCATGTTCGTCAAAAATTTTGACCTTATATGTGAAAATATCATGATGTAACTAGTCATAGATGTACAAAACTAAGCAGGATTTAATATTGTTTGTAGAAAGCCATAGCTGGGATGAATATAGAGATAGCTTTGCAGCACTTGGACGGTTTTGAAGTGTTTGGGCCCAAAAACACAAATAAATAAACCAAAGACTAATACAAGTAAAATAAAAAGGGAGACTTCCAAGGGAGACCCCCCCCCCATCACCAAAATCTAATCATTTCCAGATCTCCCCATTACCAACCTACCCTGAAAATGTCATCAAAATCCTTCCATAAGGTTTTGAGTTATCTTGTTCACAAACAAACCAACGAACGCCAGCAAAAACGTAACCTCCTTGGTAGAAGTAATGATGACCCCTTTAACACAATCAATGCAATAGCTTTCTTTGACATTACACCAAAACGGTGGCATTCTCCTCCCACTCATAGTTATTCAAAGAACTCAAACCAGAACATTCTGTTTCAAATTTTTACGACGTTCCTTTTAACTCGTGTTTCTTTGTCTACTTTGTATTTTACTACTGGTTTTATGTGATTGAAGTTGACCTTGAGTGTTATGAAAGGCATCATTAAAGTAAATACACTGTTACTAAACAGGAACATGGGAGTTTTTCTTTTACAACCATTGTCAGTGAATACCTATCTGGCAGAAATCATATTTTATTTGTAGTAACATGGACCTGTATTGTGGTTACAGTAAATGGGTAAACCAAGTTGTAGGCAGAGAACTTATTTTGACAAGAACTGAGAGGTAATATACTATTTCATTGTAACAGAATCATGCAGCAGCAAAGGTGCTTTTCTGCTATTTCAGGCCAAAAAGCACAAGCTCTCAAAAGGCACAATAATTCTCTATTTTATTTTTTTTTTATCTTTATCTAAATACTTTGCAACAGTCAAACAACTTATATTGATAAGAAGCGAAATGTTATTGTGTCATTACAACATCAGTCACAGCAAAGATGATCTATTGTAACTAAAGAAGGTTTCAAACTGGGCTGTTTTAACACGAATAAAAATGTCTTGACTCACATGCAACAGTGGTATACTAATGTTTGTGGTACTACAGTGCAGATTACTCAACCTGGGATGTGCTCAGTGAGTTTGAACACTTTTTAAGTTACTTTTTGATGACATGAAGAAGAAAATGGACCTTTAGCTACATTGGGTCCACTGTGCAGTAGACCATGGAGCTGGCACAAATGGGTCCGAGTTATAACAGCACAAAATGATCATCTTCTTACATTTTATGAGGTACTACTCTGAGAGATATTTGATTGTTATGAAGCCAAGATGTTTGCAGTATTTCTAAAGGAACCAAACTACTTCTTCCATAGGACACCCAGGGTTATTACAGTACATGTTTTCAGTTTAGACAATCTCTAGCTGCACCTCAGTCATAATGGACAGAAAGCTGTTATAATTTATTTTTTTTTTTTTTACCTTTTCATTATATAGTTCTTGCTGTGGTGCTTTTATGTGTATGGGCAAGTATTAACCCATAAAAACCCAAACATCCACCACTGACCAACAACATCTATTAATCTAAAATGGTCAATACTTTTTGATATCTTATTATTCCATGTAAATAATTGCTGCGTAATGCAGTTTGTCATCTTTTCATGGTCATCAGATATGGTCCATTTGGATGTTTAGAGGCTCTGCAGTTACCATGAAAACAATATAATCTGCTACAAGCAATAAATCCCATGGAATTTACATAGAGATGGTGATACTTCATTTATGTTCAGTTAAATTTTACTAAAAAAAGTCATTATTTCTTCAGTTCTCTGTTTGTGATATAATAACCCTCCACTTTAATCTAAGCTTTTATGACCACCTATATAATCAAATAATTATATATTATAATAATAATCAAATAATTAAATACTGGAATGTACCCGATATTCAGAGGAAAAGTACAAAATACAGAGGATTATTTTTAAAAAGTAATTGTGGTAAATCACTTAGGAATTGTTAAATAAATATTTGGAATTACCACAGAATTAGACATAAGTCTTTATGGGTTGGTTATGAACGGTGGCTGTGGCTCAGTTGGTAGAGCGGGTTGTTCAATGACTGAAGACTTGGTGGTTCATGTCTTGGCTCTGGCTGTAAAAGTGTCTTTGGGCAAGACACTGAACCCTAACTTAGGTTCTCAATAGGTCCAAAGGCCCTACTGAGCCCCAGTAGGCCCGGACTGGCACACGGGAGGACTGGGACTTTTCCCGTTGGCCTGCCTGCTCAATGTCCTGCCTCTGCGGAGAGAGCGGAAGTGATTGGTAACGGTTTTTTTTTTTTTTTTTTTTTTTTTTTTTTTTTTAAAGAAACACATTGTGATTGCAGTGTTTCCGCTACAGTCATTTAGTAGCGGTAGCCCGCCGCGTCTTCAAATTTCTATACATTTTATGTTTTTTTACAAATACATCACTGTCGAAAACAAAAGTAGCCCAAACTACAGATAATTATCTTGAATCATATACTCTTTGCCAGAGCGCATCTTGGAAGTGACAGATCAGCTAATCACACAGTCGGAGTGTATCTGTGTGATTCGGGCAAAAAAGGATATATTTATTACGGTAGTTAGAGATAACTCATCAAATAGATATTTGCCAAATATTGATAGCCAGCTAAAGTTACGTAGCATAACAGTTAATTGTGTGCGGTGCCAACTAAGCTAAGTTATAATATAGCATTAAGCTAATATCTTCACGAGCTAATGCTAACTCCCGATGAGTTTATGGAAGTATTTCTCAAAAAGGCAAAAAAATTGACGAAGATGAGCCTAGACAGGCATCAATAACCTTTTACTAAGTCATAGATTGTCATAAGTTATGTTCACATTTGGAAAGGAAAGAAAAAGGTCACTCAAGGAGGAGGAGGTGATATTGTTTATTAAACCCAGCAGCAGCCAGAGTGGTACTAATGCTAACTCTACTGTTAGCTCTGGATTTATATTGTGCTTTTTTTGTTACTTTTTTGCTATTTAGCATGATTTCAATTTATGTTTAGTTTGGCTAAAATGTGCCACCTGCTGACCTTTTTGGGAAGTTTTTTTTTAATTGATCCCATATTTTGATCACAGCAGGGCTTTTGGACTTTATTTTACCTTATTTTCATTATAATTGTATTCATGATAATTGGACAGTTGTATGATTGTTTGTGTGTATGATTGTGTGTGTGTGTGTGTGTGTGTGTGTGTGTGTGTGTGTGTGTGTGTGTGTGTGTGTGTGTGTGTGTGAGAACAGTTTAACTTTTTCTAACTAAAGGTTAGTGGGAGTTGACTTTGTTTTATTTGATCAATATTACAATATGTTGGGAAACTGAAAAAGAGAATAGTATATATGAGCACATATTAATAAATGTAATGCTAATTTTAATGCATACAGTATTTTAATGCTTATGGGTAAAACTACACAGGTGGGCTGCAGGAAGCCTGAAAGATTTTTAGACTTCACTTTAACATTGAATATTAGTGTTTATTACTTATACTAAGATGGTAT
The DNA here is from genome assembly GCA_020466265.1 of Siphamia tubifer. Lineage (NCBI taxonomy): Eukaryota > Metazoa > Chordata > Actinopteri > Kurtiformes > Apogonidae > Siphamia > Siphamia tubifer. Next base: position 25,317,910 of record CM035788.1, on the reverse strand, counting down.
CTGAAAAGTTTGCTGTCAAAATAATACAAACATGTTCTTAATAATACATATCATGTAAATAACCTTAGACAAAAGTAAATATGGTGAGGGCAGGGAGAGGATGTGAGAACATTACTGTACTGTACTGGGCTGGTGTCATATGCATTAGTTTAATAGTGTGGTGTTGTGTCACAGCCAGTGGAATAGTATTGCTTTAATTGCTATAAGGAAATTAAAAAGCCCCCCCCCCCACCCTAATATCCAAAGGTGTGGTTTTTGGAGGGGATTTTTTTTTCCTGCCTCTGTGGTGTTGAAATTGGCCTGGATATTGGCGGGATATATACATTGCAAACGTCCAAATCGATAAGTATTTAGAGACAGTATATGTATCTGAATTGTGTCTGTTGTATTTGGTTGTGTTGTTATGGATTAGTTGACAGCAGGATTACTGTAACAGTCGATGGAGAGGACATGTGCTTCTCCTCTTACCACAAGCTGCTTCTGGAAACAGGAGTGGCATATGCGGTATCCTCTGTTGGTTTAAGCCTGGCCAGTACATCCCTCAGAGATGTTGATTTGGAGACACAGCCTTTGTAGTAAACAAGGTTGAGCAGTCACTGTGACAGATATTTTACTGCTTCTGTGCCTCTTGTTCTCTTTTTGTCATTTTCCCAATGCAGTATTTGGTGGCGCACACTTCTTTTATTTGTCTTATCCACTCTCAGTCACTATCTCACCTTCTCTGGAGCTATTTGCGACTCTTATTTTTTCCTCCTGAGCCTCGATGTAAAATTCATGATAGTGATGAATCAAGCTAAAGCAGTCACCCAGAAGATCTAGAAAAGCTTTTGCTACCTTTGTAGTAAGTGCATCATGAGGGAGAGTGGATAGTATTATGCATGGACTATTAAATGCTGCCTGGTCTTCCATGGCACTCCCTTTGTGATGTGAATATTGTTACATAAAGCCCCATGACATACATAGCATTCACACAGCGCAGACTCTACCTTTTCATGGGGAAAAAAATATTTTAGAGCAATGCACTGCTATGTATGAGTATTAGACATCCTCCCACACAATTCATCAGGTAATATGGCATAATTTGACGGAAAATAGACCTCCAGGGAGCAGATTTAAATCATAAAATGTCAGTAAATATGACAAAAGGGTTTCTTTTTTTAGCACATAACCTATAGGTACTTACTTTTTTGCATAATGAGTTTTAAAAAATGGAAATATTCAACTTGAAGAAGCTTTAACATGATAATTTTGGCACTTGTCTTAAAGTAATACTAAGCCTCATTAATCCATCTTAAAACAGAGGTTTTTCAAATAGCTTCCAGCTAATTGTAGTTCTTGTGTTTAATTGCAAATGTATTTATTAATTGTACTAGACAATTTGGTTTTGCTCTGTCAATACAGGACTGTATTTGACTTGTTAAATCAGAAAACACAGCAACACAGCTTTAATATGATCAGGTTTTACAATGCAGCACATCTGCTGTCTATCAGCTCTTCTCTTTCAACCAAATCAAACCTGCCAACATCTTCAGTTGTGTGAAACCAAGAGTCTATAACCTCAGAGAGACATAATCAACGTGCATTTGATGTCAAAGCCAAAGATGTGAACAAGAGGCTTTCTCTGATCCTTTCTTCTGCAGCGACTGCACAAAACTCCTCCACAGATTCCTCTATGTTCGGGTGGAGGTGGTTGGTTTTAAAAACTTTTAGACGCTAGAGAAAATCAGAGCTGTAATGTTTTGTGCTAAAAGAGAATCACTGTATCTGTAAAAACTGCTATCTGTAGGTATAGGAATAATGACAGAGCTTTAAAATCAGTCATATAGCTAACATAGAAAGGGGTGAAAAATAAATAGTGCTAAAAAATATACAATGTAATGCAAAAATGTATGTGCAGGGTATACAAATAAACCTCTGGAACTGTCACATTATGAATCACTTCACATAAAAGAATAAAAAGCTTCATTTTGGTTTTAGTTGTGCACAACAAATTCATAGTTAGAGTTTCAGAAAAAATTCTGAAACAATCAAAAGTCAACAAAAACAATGGTTATGCAATCAAGTGTGTATCATGTGATGAAAACAAACAGAAAAGAAAACAGAATGAATAAAAGCACTGTTCTTGTCGGCATAATGCCATAGTTATTGATATAACAACTGAAGTGATTTTGGTTATTATCAAGAAAACCATGGAAAATGGACCGATATCAGATATGGAATTAAACTATTGTGAGCTATTTTTTTTCTTATCATTATATGTGTCCAAACAAATGTACCTTTAGTTGTACCAGGCATTAAAAGTAACAATAAAATAAAGAAACCAAGTGATTTTTTTTTTTTTTTTACATCTATGGTCATAATCCGTCTCGATACTCAACATAAAACACTAATCATCTACATTAACTGTGATCTAAAAGAATCCCTCTCTGCTATATGGCTTGAGCATATCTAAAGCACAGAACTTCATACATATGTCTTGGAGACTTCGCTTTTATGCTGGCGGTTCATCTGAGGAAGAACAAGCGACTGAGTTCTTGCTGAACCACTGCGTCCATATGAATTTATAATGAAAAGCAAAACCAGGAGAGGCATAGGAGGAGTCTAGGGGATGCTATTCTCTCTTAGGTATGTAGTATATCTGCAGCTTATATGTCTGTAAATGCTGTATTTCTCATTCTTTGCCCCTAATATGTCCCTTACCATCCCCTTTAATGACTATTAAAGGCTGCAGAGTTATTATAAAGACAATTTTGCGGTGTAGGAGAATAGAGTAGAGATCATAAAACTATAGATAAGCTAGAGATGAACTACATTTAAGGATATTTAGTACAGGAAGCACATTTAGAGCAAACACACCAAATTAATATAAAAAATGTTCATCTCTAAACTGTAATCCACAACAAACAACACTTTTCAGGGAGGAAACTGCTACTGTTTTTTTTTTTTTTTTTTTTGGGGGGGGGGGGGGGGGGGTAAAATGTGGAGTATGTTTTATTATTAATGTACTCTAGATAATTGTACAGTCAGCTTTTTATACCAGGTCTGGTGCTCTTCTACTGCAGCATTACCTTGGAATAGAAACTCTCTGAAAGATGAGAGAAATTATACCCCCAGGGCAAAAGAAAAACTAAGAAAAAAAAGAGAGGATGCTTAAAATCCAAGAGGGGAAAAAGGCTGCAACTCTGCACATTTTCTCAGTTTTTCTTCTTTTACTGTGCCACAGCATCACCCCAGAGAAGAAGAGAAATAATTTACCCTTTGGACAAAAAGCTGCGAATGAGGAAGTCTAATATTATCACTATGTAAAATCCAATGGAGTGAGATGCGTAATGTTTCTGTTCTAAATGGGGTTATGAATTTGGGCAACAAACACAGTGAATATTTGAAAATCTGGGACAGCGTCAGTATTATTCTGTCTGTCCATGACTATTACTCTGGTGGTTTATAGCCGTTTACACTCCTCTCTTCCCCTGGCACACATTGTGTCTAGACACTTAGTATTCCCACCTAAGTGAAGAGATGAAAATCATTGTGATAAATGCAATAGAAACACAGTAACGCCATTGAGAAATAGAGCACTAGAGATTTTTTAAAGCACTTGAAACGATTCTTCTTCTTCTTTATATCTAATTTTTTTCCCCACAAAATCTCATTATCCCAAACGTCATTTATTACATTCCCCCCAAACTCATTTTTTGTTCTACTTATACCTTTATGGACCCCCCCCCCCCCCTCCCCTCGCCCTTTTTTTGTGTCCTTTATATGGTCCCTTCTCACACATTATGTCTCTCATCAGGTGTCTGTCTGGTGCTGGGGTGTATGATCTACCCAGATGGCTGGGACAGTGACGAAGTGCGGCGGATGTGTGGAGAGCAGACGGATAAATACAGCCTGGGGGCCTGCTCAGTGCGCTGGGCCTACATCTTGGCTATCATGGGCATCTTGGACGCCCTCATCCTCTCCTTCCTGGCCTTTGTCCTGGGAAACCGGCAGGATGGACTCATGACGGAAGAGCTGCTGGCAGAGAGCAAGGGTGAGAATGTACCCTCGAACTGATGCCAAAGTGATATTTTGTTAGATGATGTACTTTACTTTTGCACTTAAAAGCAGCACACGTCTTAATCATGAGCCTCATTTAGGAATATTTATGTAGTATGTTTCTATGGCATGTCATTAACCCTTAAAGACCTAAATAAGTATTGGTGATCAAAAGCATCTGCTGAAATCTAGGTTTAAAAAAATATTGAATAATTGTCAATCCACTAATCATATCAATAAGTGTCAATAATTTGGGGTAAAAATCGGGTTTCGCAGTTTTTCATGATCATCAGATATGATCCATTTGAATGTTCAGAGGCTCCATAGTGAACAATGAAACACTGTCATCTTCTGCAACACTGACTCACCACAGAAAATCCACATAGCTTGACAAATAACCATGCTTGTATATGTTTGTTTTGGCATTCAATTATCGATGTGTTTATTGTTCTCTTAAATTTTTGTGTGTGTTTTGATCCAATACCTTTTAAATGAACTCTGAGTTTTCATGAACATCTAGGATCTAACACAAGATAGCATATGCCTTTATTAATTAGACCCACAAGGGGAAATGTCAGGTTTACAGCAGCAAAGTCCAAAAGCATAGAAGAGCAAAAGAAGTGCAAAATCAAGATAAAAACAAATCAAATAAGCTATATATACTAGTTGCAGCTGTGTACATGCTGATCACGCCACAGATTTATTGCATGGTTTACTGTACTTTTTATTGCACTGTTATTTCATAGAATTTTGTGAATTTTCTGTGAATTAGATACAGCAAGATACATGATTTAAACAAAATACAGAGGATAATTTTAATATAAATGCTGATAAATCACTTAAGAAAGTTTAATTACAGCAGGAAATTAATTTGGGAACTGCCACAAAAGGAGCACTGGGTCTTTATGGGTTAAAACGGGTTTTGTAAATAATAATTGTCTGTGTTTTCTCATGTATTTTGGTCCAAGGACAGAGGGTTTGGAATACAGATTGTGCTTGATGACTTTGGGCGATATAAATAAAACTGACTCAACTCAAATAGCTGTTAACATCAAAATAAACCACTACAGTTATTCCCAGAAATTAACAGTTACTCCGAGTCTTTAAAAGGACACAGGATCATAAATACCAGAGGAATCGATCCAGCTTCATTGGCTGGGTGGCACTCGTCTAGAAATGCATTTGCACTTAAAGGAAATGTGAATACTTTAAAACGTATTTTAAGAAGAAGCACTTGATTTATCATCATAACTTGTGTTACTTTCCAAAGGCATAAAAACAGAAAATGCATAGTCCTTTAAGTTGTAAAGCAAAGAGTGCATTTTCTGGCAAACACCCAATTTGGGTGGAATTCATAAAAGTACCTTTTTTTGAGAGCCAAAATGTTAATCTAATCAAGTTTTGATGCTGCTGTTGTGAAAACAATGTAGTCTGTTAGTAATAGTTTTGATATTCTTAAATTAAAATTAAATTAAAACCAATGAACAACACTGCTACCCATCAATGGACTTCTTATCTCAGGTTTCACGTTCCCATCAATGGTCAGTTATATCCAGGGATGTCATGTTTTAGTCATGGAAGGGGCTTGGACTCCACTGTCATCCTTATATGATACAGTCTTGCCTCCATCACAGGTGTACTGTGAAAAGACATGGGTCGTGCAGTGTCTCCTGAGTTCATTCCAGTGGGAAATGGGATTAGTATGTCCATGTGCTGTAGGCTGTAATTGAAATGGACAGGCATGGGCAACCAACAACCCTGTAAAGTGGAGAGAGAAGAAAAGAAAGCAGGCGAGGAGCAGAGGACACTTTGAATGATAAACACATCCCTGGGTTTAGTGTCATTTTATTATCACTTTGTAAATAAATTATTTTGATTTCCCACATTTGCTTTATAGTGCCATTTAACCCACTCTCAAAGGAGAAGTATGTTGTTTCTGCTCATCCCAAACCAATAGACCTTTAAATATAATAAAGTAATAAAGAGACAAAGTGAAAGCCCTATAGACAATGTCATGAAACAGATAGCTCGGATAGGATTAACAGTAGCTTTATCAGTCAATAAATAGCCTCATGGTGCAATATGATGATGTACCATTCCTTAGTTTATGTCTCTGGAGAACATCATTGATGAATAATTCAACAGAGCTCGCTTGTTTTTTCCAAATGCACTCATCCCTGGCGCCATCTGCTGGTGTTTCTACGTATTACAGCCAGTCACTGAAGGATGCATGCATTTGGCAATGTGCTAACATGGGAGTCTATTAATAGCATGACCTTGACAACAGTGTTGTAGCACTTTTATATATTTCTCTGTCTTTTTTTTTTTTGCAGAGGGGGGCAACGCCTAAATATAGCTACAGGTAAGTAAAATACAAAGTTACTATTGAACATGAATAGTGAAATATATATGTATGAATGAAAAACAAGAGAACAGCATAGATATGTAGATTTGAACCACACTGAAAATCATTTGAATGTGATCAAAAGGACAATTAATTCATTTTTGCACCAGAACACTATAAAAATGGGTGGCAAACATGTGAAAATGAAAGGAGCTGAGATAGAAAAAGGTTTAGCAAGTCCACAAATTATTCATTTCTGAACTAATTCCTGTCTGTGTTAAAACATCAGTGTTACAGTGTTTTCTGTGTCATGCAGTGTTTTCTTAGCATGATTCAAGGCCCGAAAACACTGTATTTTTCAATAGTTTAACATTTTTTTAGTTTTCCCTTTGCAAATAAATACCCTTAATTACAATATATTGTTTTCAATAGTTTATTGAATAAACTCTTTCATATATATTTAGTAAAACAAGTGGGTTCTCATTTGTTAGGGAGCCAGATCTCAATATACATGAGTATACCATGATTCACAATATGTTTGTTTGTCAATAATTTATAAATGCTATTTCTGTCCTTGTGTAGGCGGCATCTGAAAAAAAAAAAATCAACTTAAATCTTTCATGTGATATTTGCACTACTGCAAATCATCCCTTGTTGTCAACTTTGAGGAGGGTAATAGATTGTAATAAAATATAATAGATTATATTTATGTTGTATTTTCACATGCCCTCTGCACATTCAGGTTCTTTCAAGTAGAATATTTACAAATCCATTATATACATGTACATAAACCACCATATATGTCGAATAATCAGAGGTGGTCAAAGTACTCACATTCTGTACTTAAGTATAAGTACAGCTACTTGTGTGAAATAATACTCTGGTAAAAGTAGAAGTACTGATTGGCCGCCTTTACTGAAGTAAAAAAAAAGTATAACTTCTCAATTGTAGTTAAATCAGTATTATTTCATCCATAGCAAAAAAAAAAAAAAGTTTGACTTTTTATTTTATTACAATTAAGAAGTTGTACTTTTTTACTTTTACTTCAGTAAAGGAGTTGAATCAGTACTTCTACTTTCATCAGAGTATTTTTTTCACATCAGTAGCTGTACTTCTACTTAAATACAGAATATGAGTACTTTGACCACCTCTGAATGTGAGGTAGAAATGTCCTTGAAAGGATGACACTTCACTTTTATACTTTGAGGATATTTCAGAGCCTCTACCTTTTCAGTTTTGCTGAACTACCATTTTTACATATCTATACAAATACTTGAGTGCAGAATGTGTTTCCATTTGTGTTCTTTGATCTCTTCTTTCTTCCTTCAGGTTCCTGAATCTCCACATGTCCGTTTACATAAATATAGTGGGTCACCATCATCTAATAAGAGCGAGGCTGTCCAGGTCTGTGGAGGAGAGGGATACACTGGAGTCTTTCTGTGGAACCAGCCAGCCTGCCTTTTACATCTTAGCTGCCAGAAATCCAATATAACCCAACCATGAAGTCATCCAATCTGCTTTTCGTCGTTACATCGTGCCCAAGCTTCCCCCTTCAGCACTTCGACAGAGACCAATGCACTTTTATCCCTGTGTGTGTAAACCCTTGCACAGTATTGCATAGACCATGGCAGGGGCAGAGACTGTTACCCAAATGAGAAATATGGACTACCCACTACCTACCTGACAAGGAACAGGGTTGATATTATACACTTGCAACATGAGCACAGACAAAAACACACACACACACACACACATGCATTTAACACAAACACACACATGCAACACATAAACCAATACACCAACACTCTGTAATTACAAGTATTAAAACTATGTTAACACTTAGCTGTGTGTACCATCATCAGAGTGTGTGTCAAGTTTTATTTGTGAAAAGAAGAAACTGTTCGTTTTCAGAAAATATTGGGTTGATGTAAAACTATTGTGTTTCATTTGTAAGGTTTAAAACGGAAAGTTAGTTTCTTATTTTGCTCATATGCCCTTTTGTTCCTATTCATTTACTAGAAAAGATGTTAAAGACTGTTTTCTAAGAATATTATCATGTAAAAGAGATAAAAACTTGTATTACAAAGTATGTACAGTGAATATTTAAGACGTTCTAGGAATTTTAACTAAATCCATTCAATGCCCTGCTAGCTAACTTTGCACAGCGCTTCAGTTTGAGAAGAATAATGATATTTTATAGTCTGTGGTATCTACACTGTGATGGGGGTCGAAGGACTTGGTGTGTTGCAGGACTTTTAGCTGCTGTGTGACTATGCTTCTGGGTGTGTGTGTGTGTGTGTGTGTGTGTGTGTGTGTGTGTGTGTGCGCGCGCGTGTGTGCGTGTGTGACTGTGAGTGCATGTTGGTGAGTATGTATTAATGTGTCAACATTTTGTTGGGATCGTGAACAAATATGCCAGCCTCACACAAATTTGTCCTGCTGTGTAGCTAGATCTGTATGTCTTTAGTCTTTGTTTCCTGCTCTCTTGTTTTCCCCTTTGTTTAGTTGGGACATACAGGGTAACATGACGGCGTTTTGGTTTTAGAAGCTGGTGTGCCTGAGGAAGGAGTAGAGTAGTAAGGCCTGTCCCAGCCTCACCTGTGGATATGTTCTTGTGTAAATAGATATTCTATAGATACCAAACAGTTAGAAAATATGGAGGAGATTAACTTACAGGAGTTAAAGAGGTTCCTTTAAGAATATATGAACACTTAATAAAGGTTTTCACTGTAAAATTTGCTTGTGTTTATGTACATTTTGTTAAAGCACAACATTGACACACTTATCGGCAACAGCATCTATCTATCTATCTATCTATCTATCTATCTATCTATCTATCTATCTATCTATCTATCTATCTATCTATCTATCTATCTATCTATCTATCTATCTATCTATCTATCTATCTATCTATCTATCTATCTATCTATCTATCTATCTATCTATCTATCTATCTATCTATCTATCTATCTATCTATCTATCTATCTATCTATCTATCTATCTATCTATCTATCTATCTATCTATCTTTGAGTAAGATCATTTGCAATATGAGCTCTGTCTGAACAGCCAATAATACATCTATAAATACATTATGTCAAAAACCACTCAGAAAAACATGTAATGATGTCAAGATTCAAGATTTCTACACTTAATTTCTTGATGTACAACTTTATAGGGAAAGACTTGTGTCTTATTGTACTGAATGACATGCTTTCAGTGTGCATTCTACTATTCAATCCCACCAAAATCCTGTATGACAGTTTATCATATGACAGGTAGACAGGTTAAGGCTTACACTTTCTTCTTATGGGCAACATAATACAGATTAAAAATAAATTGGAGATTATGACTGATTAGTTTGCCACTCACAAGTAACAATGGCCTTGTTATCCAAGTCACATGTTTGGACCACCAGAAAAGACAAGAATGTTGGACAGAGGATAGAAAAATGCAGATATTTTAGTGTGCCCTTTTTAACCACCAGACTGTTGTATGGGTTTGGTGGGTTATTAATTATCTCAGTGTAATTGAGAATGAAAATAAATAGTTTGCGGGTTATTTATTTATCCGGAGTTTTCTTTTTAAACATGTTAACTGTCAGAGGAGTCCTTTGTGGTATCCAAGGGAAAGAGGAGGAATTATTGATCAGTTTAATTGCATTTCCTTCTAGCGGATGAGTTTCATTAAACCTCTTCCACTGCTGATGAAGCAATTGTATGGAAGAGTCATTGCAAAAGGACTGTTATTATAAAGTATACTTGATTTATCTCGGGGAAAAAAAAGTTTGTGTGGTGTTCCAATACATACAGTGCAAGTTTTTATGTTTGTCATAAATATTATGGTTACATATTGTGTTTATGACTTACCTCTGTTTCTGATCATTGGTACTTAATACATCTCAGTGGAATTAATGAAGGGGATATTTATACTCTTTTCTAATGACTTCTGGAATAATTAAGATTCTTCTAGAAAATAATCTATTTGAGTTGCAAACACAGAGGAAACATAAGGCATAACAAAAGGCAATTAGACAGAGTAAAGAAAAAAGATGTAAAAATTTAGTGTTTATAGCTGTCACGACCTTTCCCCCAGTTCTCACCAGCTTCACCTGAGCCGCACTGTGCAGCTGCAAGTCATCACTGATCTGCAGCTATTTAAGGTGAAGCTTGCAGTTGCTGGTACAGGACCATTCAGTATTGTCCTTCTCCATAACCTGGACAGTCTGCCAGTACTCTGCTCATTATAACCTGGACATTTCATTCTTCACCATGGACACTGGCTGATCTACCCCCAGGTTTTGTTCCTGTTTATTCCCTGTCTCTGTCTTCATTTTGTTCAATTTGATTAAACCTGTTTTCCCTTCAACACTAAGCATCTGAGTCCTCTTTCTCCACCTCAGAAAACACCTGGGAGACAAGGTTTTAGCGCTCTCGGCACTAAAAACGCATCTTGTGGACACAGGCCTTTACGTGTAACAACACAAGGGGCATTCCCACGAACTCACTAAGATTTCCTATCTGGATCGCCACTCCCCACATTAGATGCTTTTGTTGTCAAACAAACTTGTCTTGCAGATTCTTCCTCTTCCCCATGCACTCGATCAAATCCATATTCACACAAGTCATCTTCAACAATAACGTTCGTGTTCACAAAACAAGACAGAAGGGACGCGGAAGTGTGTGATGTGGGATGTACATTTTCTAGGAGGTACGTGCAACTTTCTGCGACTGGGGCTAAAGAGTCTACGACATAGACTAGAGATGCAAGGGTGATATATATTTTCATCCGCAATTGCTTCTTAACCCCCCCTTTCGCATGAATGATTTTCCCCCAATTTTCAGACCTGAACCCACCCCCCATCTGCTGATTAGATTGTAGGTCTAATGAAGATGCTTGGGCTGTTAGGACTATGTCTATTGTCTTTTTCACACATTGTTGTTAAGTCTTTGTTGGAATAAAAAATCTAACTTACGGTGATTCCAAAATGACCTCCACCCACTACACAACGTGAACGCAAGTGGGTATAACCTTATCTTTTAAAATGTTTTGAATTTTATGGATGCTGGAATATTACATCTGGCCCGGGGACAATGGTTGAAAAATAGCTTTTTTTAAATGCCAATACTGACACATTTACAGAAATTTTCATTAATATGTGGTGTGACAGCAATGACAACAGGCTATTGTCTGACTAAATAGTATTTGTCGTTTTTGTTCATTTGTTTACCTTTGGAATAATGTGCTTCAACCACAACCCACCTGAATTTAAGTTAAATATTATTTTTCATTCATATTTTTCATCCACCCAATCCACAGTTGATCTGCACCACCTCTCTGTTCACCTGACTATCACAGACTACTTAGCTTCGGAGTTTAAATTGGCCATACGTAAGCTAGGTGTTTCTTTGTTTCTAAAATTAAATGTATGTTGCCCAGCTGAGTGGGTATTTTTTGTAATAGGTTCATAACAAAATGTAGGTTATTTTTAAGTCTAAAGATAAATAAAAACACTCAGGAAAAATATTAAGGTTCACATAATTCATACATGAAAGGATTAACCATAATTCAAATGAGTTAAATGTCGTCGCGTGCTTGAGCAGATCTGTTGTACCATTTGTGTGTACTGTCCCTTTAAGAACTGGCTCTGGGAGGGGAAATGGGATTCAAACCTTTAGCCCCGCCCCTACCCTATTTTTCCGGAAATAGAACCCAAACACTCACAAAATGGGTGCATCATTGGACACCCCTGCCAGGTGTCCCCTGTGCAACGAACTGACCCAGGACCCCGTCACCCTGAGGTGTAACCACCGCTTCTGCCAGCGCTGCATCGGGGACTTGTGGAGTGTGAGTCCGGACGGGCCGTACCACTGCCCGGAGTGGAGGTGCAAGACATCCTACCAGACCCTGCCGTTCGACAACAGTTTGATCCGACGGCCCACCACCAGCAGGCGACCACCGCAGCACCCCAGACCAGGTATAAGACCCCAACCATACCAACAAACTACACCAGAGACTCACACATAAACACAGAAGTGACTCATTTATCCACTGGTTTAGTTTCATATAATGGACATATACATAGAGTCAGACATAGGAAGCTGCCACTTCCTTTCATCTTGCACTTATTAAAATGTTTTTCAGTGTTTTATGGACCAAAGTATCAACCTAGGAGTTAATTCACACGCGGTTTTCCTTAGTAAACATGTCCCTTGTATTTTCAGGGTAAAGGTCTTAATTATGTTTCTAACCATGTATTAATATACAATAACTATTACTAAAATTGTTGGTCATATGAGCAATGAATGAGATGGATAGATGTTTTATTGCCGTTACACATTTCTATACAAAAAATAATACTGTTGCCATCACAGCTGCCATTTAGTTCCAACATTCAGACAGAAACAGTCCCATTATTAGTCCTGTATTTCTATAAAATAAAACAGATCTTCCACCATCTAAAAAAAATCTATTTGGCATTTTTAAAAACAAAATGATGTTGACTGTGCAAGCTCTTAGACTAATTGCTTATTTGCACATCTACCTAATGTTAAGATAAATTAAATAACTAAATTGTATGTTAAAGTTGTGCTGTATGTTGTGCTCACCATTAATAATGACTAATCTATAATAAGATGGGTTCATGGCCTAGTTTTTCATGCCACAGCAATTCTTCATCTTATGTTATTAAAAAAATAGATAAATCAAGTGGTAAGCTTTATGTAATGATGTGTACAATATTGTAAATTGCTTATAATATAGACACATAACAGGGATAACTTGATGGCCTAGTAGAAATATCACATATATATGAATCCTCTCCTCTCTTTCCCACATTCCTTATTTCTCTCTTTGTGGAGTCTAACAAAAGCACAAATTGCAAGAAAGACTTTGTAAAAAAAAAGGAACATTACAGTTCATGTGCAAACAAAAAGTGCATCTGTGGTTGCCAAATGCAGCTTTCAGGTGTTCATGAGGAATATTAATAGAAAGTGTCAAGTCAGGTATTCCTCTGACCTGTTTTATTTTGCTTATGTTCTTTTATTTGAAGACCCTTTGAGGAACGATGAACAAAACAGACTTGAGTCCACCTTGAGGAGGCCCTCTCTCACCACCCGGCTCCTGGGAAAGAGAAAGGCCAGCACACCTGTACCAGAACAACCTGATTCAAAGCGATCCAGTCTGCAGTCTCACACTGACTCGGAGACTCCCAGCACTTCTTTGTCAGATGATTTGGAGACAGCCAAAGACACAGTGTGCCCAGAGACGACTCAGTCTGAGCGTGATGGCGGTGCCTCCACCAGTGACAACTCTGACAGCAATACTGTACCTGCAAGTGATGTGCAACAAGGCGTGTCAATCCAACAGAGTGAGCATAAATCAGAAGCGCATGTCAAATTGGATGATTCTGACAGCTCAGATGAAGTCGATTTGTGTGATGCACCTCTTTTTGCAACCCCCAAGAAAGACACACAAGGAGCACAAATCTATGCGTCACCAAAGACACCTACTGCACCTGCCAGCTCCGGTTTCTTTCATGGGGTCTCACCTCCAATAAATGATAATTCCCCAGTACAACCTGTTGGCAAGCCTCTTCTGCTGATCAGCAAAAAATCAAGTACTGCTGCTGAGTCCTCCAGTCCTGTTGGCATGTTCAACAGACCTGAGAGCAAAAAAAGTAGCCCTGTGCCGTGCCATTATTGCCCTAAAATGCATTGTCAGTTTGCTGTGAAGACATGTCTGGTGTGTGGAGCCTCTATGTGCACAGAACACCTGCGTCCGCATCTGGAGTCCCCTGTGTTCCAGAATCACACCCTGGTTCCACCCATGGAAGACATTTCCCTCTTTAAGTGTCAGGAGCACCAGGAGATGAACCGCATCTACTGTCGGCAGTGTGGAGTGTGTGTGTGCACTGTTTGTACAGTCATAGGCTCCCACCGTGACCACGTCTGCATCAGCATCAGGGAAGCAGAACGAGAACTCAGGGTAAGAGGAAAGAATATTTTAGATGTACAGGAGTTGCGGTTATAAGAAAAAAAAAAACCCACCATGAAACCCAGAGTCATGAATGTGTGTTGTTTTGTTTTTTTTCTGTCACAGGCAAACCTAAAAGATGAAATCAAACAACTGCAGGAGATTGAACAGCAAGTGAAGAGCAGAGTCACTGAGTTTACCCAGAAGAAAGAGACCTTCAGAGTAAGACAATATGACCTCCTACCAAACAGAAGAAGTAATGTGTAGGGTTGATTTATTTTTTTATTTATCATAACACAAAGACTTGTTCTGTTTCTCAAGTTAAAGATTCAACATGTAACATGTGAAAACACTAAATGCATTCATTACTTATTTTATTTCCATCTAGGTGCACCTTAAAGAAAAAAACAAAACAAAAAAAACCCCACCTCTGACTTTGCTGGTGTACATATATGGTATCAGTCTGTTGCCTGATATCTATTTTTATTTATTTATTTTTTTAAACCTGCATACTTTAGAACCCCTTAGGCACCCAGAAGAAATGCACACGGTCTTTGAATTAACAGGAAAAAACAAACATGAAATGCAAAGAATAGCAGAAGAAGGAACAACTAGGCAGGTTTCTGGTTAAGTCCACATAGTACAGTTGAGAATACACCTCATGATATCTATTTACTCCAGATGGAGTTGAGCTATTCATCAATAATTTGCCTCCCAGGTGTCTAGACAGATACTTTATTAATCCAGTTAGAAAAATTAGGTTGTCCCATAGCTCATACCTACAAATACACACACAACATGTATGTACAATAAATACGTTGTGGATAAAAGTGAGCTGAAATGCAATAAAATGGCCTAAAAACAGTTTAGAAAACAAGTTAAAAAGACAAAGGTGCAGTAGTGGGGTAGCGTCAGTGGTGGGGCTGATACCTGAGTGACTGGGTTAGAAGCAGACCTATGTGAGAGAATACAATCTATGAAAGGTAGCCATGTATGATTTAATTTGTTTAGTATCTACCTGTAAACTGATTCCAATGTTGAGGACTTTTCCACAAACATGCAAAGAGTCTCAAAGATATTCAGCGCCATGCAACAGCAACACTGTCCCACATCAGCTATCGATAGCTTAGAAATAGAGTATGGAGACAACAACCCCTCTAACCATGATCATCACACACACATTGTGTCAATTCAGGCATTTTACATATCATTAAAAGGCTTTGATTCTTCATATTTTCATGGAAATCCTGACCACTAAAGAATAATTCATCATAAAATCAGGACACATGTCACGGATTATTTTTATTCCGTTAGCCCAGGGGTACTTAATTATGATTTAGGAGGTCAGGATTGAGAAAATTTCCTCATGTGCAGGTTTGCAGCATCATCATGTTTAAGTTGTGTGATAATTTAGTTATACATTAATTTATATCCTCCAAAGCATTTTTGTGTTCTGTAGGTGACAAGAGTTTCAGAGCTTTACCTAAAAACTAAATCAATGCCCACTGTAAAAGACAATTTAAAAAAATGCTTCTAAAATGCTATTCTATCATGCCATTTCCAATCAAGGCAATTATTTAATATAAAAAGGAAAATGTTTTACTTTTCTGCATCACAAAAGGAAAGTGAAGTCGGTGAATCAGATCAAACAAAGCTATAGTTCAATGCCCTTTCAACAATATTTATTTATTTAGTGGAAGTCTATACTCAGGAGGGATAATTATTAACTTGGTAAAACCTGCAGAACCCAGCTGGATGAAAGAAAACCCAAAAAACATCATGTGTATGTACTGTGCCGACAGACTTGTAATGTTTGTTAGGTTGAATCCTCGAAATATATCTTTGCAAATCGGCAAATTAGTTAAATATCTATCATGTTCTCCTCATCCAGTGCCTGTTGACATTGTAGAATGAAGTAAAACTGAGGAAACATTATGCTTGTTTTCAATTTTCCACCAGGAGTCCTAGAACTACAGTTATTTTTGGACATCAAATCCACTTTAAGAGCGTTTTCCTAATATTGTTTTATCCATCCTTGATGTTCAGGTGGTTTTACATAAGGCACATGCGGGGGTGCAGCAGCAGTATGGAGCCATCAGAGAAGCCCTGGAGCAGGAGGAGCAGACGGCCCTTCAGTGTGTGAAGAAGGAGGAGAGCAGGGTTCTGGGCGGACTGGAAGACAAACTTGTGCACCTCCAGACCTCTCTGCTCTCCATCCAACAGGGCCTCTACATTCTGGAGGGGCTGGCAGATACCAAAGGAGACAAACGCATCCAGGACCAAGCTTTCATTATGGTGAGAATGCATGTAAAAAGAAACAAAAATATTATTAATATACTGTACCTGCTACTGGAATATGAACTGGAGTTGACTGTCTCTTCCTTTTCATGTCATAGGAATACAGCAAGGTAGCCCAAATGTAAGTGACGCCTTTTAAAACTAAACTTTGTTGCATGAACTATGCACTAAATAGTTTTAGTTTAGCCTTCATATACACCTTCCAAAACCAAAGATCTCATATAGTATAAAGTGTTTTTTCTTGTAAACCATGAATTACTAACTTAGTTCAAACCACAGCAGATCTCATATCATATAGTTGAGTTTTTTATTTGCAGTTTTATTCTTTAAATTCCTGTTTTATTGTTAGATTTTATTTTTTTTTTTGCATATACAGTATATTTATTCAACTGCTACTTTAGGTATTAATTACGATTATTGTTAATAATAATAATACTTGGATCATTTCTAGGTCTAGTGACATTGGAAGTGTGGCGCAGTTTGAAACTCCAGAAGAAGTTGACCAGGCCCGGTTGCAGTGTCTGCAGAGCTGGACTGAGAAACGGTTGGACTCTGTTGTGATCACAGTGCCAGGCAAAGACAGAGACCTCTACAGGCTGCTCTGTGAGGAAACAGTTTTTATACTTTGTGCTCATTGAAGACACAGAGCTTCTTCACTTAAAGGTGGCATATTCAATTAGTCTGGTATATCTTCTCATCTGTTTCTCCTTGTCACTTTCCTTTCCCTGAGAACAGATGGTGCTGTCCTCTCCTTGGATGCAGACACTGCCCATCCTAAGCTGCGACTATCTGATAACAACCGTGGGGTGACCTACAGCGAAGCCCTGCAGACCTACGTGGACCACGAGGCTCGCTTCAGCTCCTTCCCACAGGTCTTGGCCTCACGTGCGCTGAATGCCGGGCGCTGGTACTGGGAGGTGACCGTGTCCATGGACGACGGCCGCTGGAAGGTGGGGCTGTGCAAAGGTCAGATAGAGAGGAAAGGTCAGAAAGACAGCTCTCGTCTGGGCTTCAACTTGTACTCCTGGTGCCTGGCCTGTGACAGGAGGAAGGTGGAAGCGCTACACAACAAGGTGTCTGTTCCCGTGGACGCTGACGGGCTGCAGAGGGTGGGAGTGTTTCTCGATTTCGAGGAGGGTGTTTTATCATTCTTTAATGTGACACCAGGGGGCAGTCTAGCTTTAATGCATTCTTTCAAGCACAGCTTTACTGAGCCTGTTTTCCCAGCCTTTGCTGTGTCTAAAACACACCTGGCCATCTGTGATCTGTTTGAGTCATGAACTGTTGGATTCGTAGAGAATATATTAGAGCTCTGTGCCTTTTTTTATATTTGAAAATTCATTCAGTATAAATGTGCTATTGAAAAGATACTGTTTATTACATTCCTGCATCTTTTTACTGTGATTTAAAAAAAAAAAAAAAGTAGTGGAATTTACCATTTGATCAATGTTTTCATGCAATCCTACAAATGATTAGAACATAGTTGTTAGCAACAGTATTTTAACTTTTATATGTTTTTAATCAGAATGGTTAAGGAAAGCGTTCATAGGGGTGAGGAAACACTTCAAGTGTTAAAATATTATGCTTTTATGTCTCTTTCCTGATTCCTCTTTGAGCCCGACCTCTTGTCCTACTTCAGAAATAAAAATGTCAAGTTTGAAAATAAAACCTGTATCACAGCTTGTTTCAATACATCCCATTTTCACTCAAAATAGAAACACAGGTGGGTGAGTGTGTGCTGCATTTCCTTTCAACAGGTGACAGTTGGTGTGCTAACTTTGAACTGTTGCTGCCCCCACAGCATGTGAGATTTACAGACAACAAACACTGCCTTTGGTGCAACGTCCCTCTGGTATCACAGATTACTGTTGTTGCTAAATTACCATACTACTTGCAAAGTCTGAGGCTCATTTATTCTGAGTGGGGTCTGAGGTTGACGTCACTTGGAGGGATGAAAGTGATGTTTACACAAACTCCTTCTGGATGATTGCTAGAGCACTAGCATGCCAGTGGTATGAGGACAGCTGGTCATGGATCAGAGTTTATTCAGTCTATTTACTGATCGACTTAAATACAAAATCCTAAGAATCCTGAACAGTAAAAGAATAGTACTTAAGATAAATATCTTGTAGTGCAGTTGGTCTTGTGTTTTAATACTTTAATAAATAAATATATATATTTAAGTCCTCAATATTTTCCTGTAAACTTTAATTTGGGATTATTCCAGACCCTTCATACAGGTGAAACCATCGAGCGCAGACAATTTCACACTCAGCCATTTAATCTAATTGGAGTTGGACACCCTTTCCGGATTCACTCTTTGCTTTACTCTCTAGTTGGCACAAGAAGGCAGAATATAAGACATCAGTGTCTGCGAGAGTGGGGTGGAGGCTCTAACAGTCAGGATAATTAAATTCTCCTCTCCCTGTCCATCAACTGGTCTCTCACACTCACCTTTCCAGACTATTTACCGTTAAATTACAGAATATATGCAGAAAATGATGTGTCAGATGGTTATTAAGACATACAATGTATGGAATGTGATGAAGTATTGATATGTGTCGACAGTTTTATTGGTTTCTAAATGGGTATTCCAACAGACATGCTCTTTGTCTCTCCTACATCCTTAAAGATAACGGTCAATGTGTCTACTTGTCAAAATGTCCTCATGTAATAGGCCATCCCTGCCTGCTTGTGGCAACTGTGTAGAAATTCACTCTGGTAATTGTATATCACTGGGACGTAAAGAATCAACTCCTAAATTGTGTAGTCATGTAGACTAATGGATTGTTCAGTAGATGTTGTATTGCCTTGAAGCATGTATTATATAACATTGACATGATCTAAAATGATTTGTTGATCTACAGTATCAGATAAAGGAATAGACAGATATTTAAGACACTGTTTAAAGGTATACATCCAGAAATATAAGTGGTATTTGCTTTTAAAATGAACATTTAATCAAAAGTAAT
This sequence comes from Siphamia tubifer, assembly GCA_020466265.1. Lineage (NCBI taxonomy): Eukaryota > Metazoa > Chordata > Actinopteri > Kurtiformes > Apogonidae > Siphamia > Siphamia tubifer. Next base: position 25,298,285 of record CM035788.1, on the reverse strand, counting down.
CCAAACGTATTCACAGTCACTGGCATTAATGTTCTGTTGGTCATGTAGAATGGACTTTTCTTTACCTGTATTTTCTGCACTGAATCAGAAAAGTAAGTAACCCCATTTGCAGAGCGTTCCAGATAAGCACTCTGCTTAAGATTGCATGCTTTTACCACTTATTGTTGTGAGCATGGAAAGTGGAGTGACTGGAAATGACTGAGGTCACAGACTTTCAAGCTGATGGTAGGCAGCAAGAAAGCATTACTCTTGTTCACTATTTGCCTTTTTGATTTATCACTGACTATTTCTTTGAACGTAAGCACGATGATATATGGTGTAATTAGATCCAAGCCTTTTCAGTACAGAAGCAATCATCTGTTTTTGGTAGAGGTGATATAGTGACAGCTTTGGAGACAAATTGAAGATGATCCTCCTGAAGTCATCCTGCTGGATCTCGATCAGACAAAGTTGATGATTCACGTCATGATAAGTCCTGAATGAAAGTTGGATTTACAATATAATTAACTAATAAGACATTAAGAGTCATCATTTTTTATTATACAAAAACAGATGGCAAACACTGTACCATCAAAGTACGAATGTTCTAATAATACACTGAAAAAAAATGTAGAATTAACAGCAAAAAATTGTAAAATTGCAACATAAAAAACTAAGTGAAAATACAATGCAAAATTGTTTACTTGTGAAGATATTTGTGTTAATGATTAAATCAGATGTACCTGTAGTTTTTACAGGAAGAGTATGCTAACAACACCAGATTTATGCAGTATGTAGAAATGAGGCATTCCTATTAGAATGAAACTGAATTGAAATAGCAAGACCACAATGTTGAAATAATAGCCTACGTGTTTTGTTTTGTTTTTAGAAAAGAAAAAATAATAAAGAAGAAAGCATTAAACAATTTAAGATTTTACATCTGTAAAACAACAGGTGGTTGTGGTTCAGTTGGTAGAGAGGTCGTCTAATCACCAAAGGGTTGGCAATTTGAGTCCTATCTCCGGCGATTCACATGCTGAAGTCTCCTTACAAAAGTCTGAAGATACTCAACCTTAAATTGTTTTGTGTTTGTAAAATGCTGTGGGCAGTATGCAGGTCTATGTAAGTGCAGTCCCTTTGTTTTTTACATTCAATGTTATATTCTATGTTAAATCTATATGTTTAAAATGTTAAATCTACATGTTTCAAATGTTAAATCTACATGTTTTAAATGTTAAATCTACATGTTTAAAATGTTAATTCTACATGTTTCAAATGTTAAATCTACATGTTTAAAGTGTTAATTCTACATGTTTAAAATGTTAATTCTACATGTTTAAAATGTTAAATCTATATGTTTAAAACGTTAAATCGACATGTTACAGTTTGTTGCATTTCTTACAGTATTGTTCTAGTAACCACATCCGCCAGTTTTTTTTTCTTCTGTAAAACCAATGTGATTTTTTTTTACAGTGTATAATTTGCTCATAGAACATTGTAGCTGGTGGAAGAAGCCTTGAGCAGGGGCTGTTGGGTAAGTGGGTGTAAAACTGAGTTGTGCTCATTGTAGACCATCTTCTCATTGGCAGACTGGGCAGCATCCGCCTTCCTCCAGAGAGGGTAGAAATAGATGCACAGTCCATTTCACCAGCATGTCAGTTCATAGAATGACAACCATGCATAATTAAAGCATTAACAGTCATTATCATCTGTGTGTTATAACGACAGCTTTAGTCCTGAACATTTTTTTCTATACATACCCTCTATAAGAAAAATCAGACATTTAATGTTATCAGCACTGCAGCAGATGGTCTCCCCCTTTTCTTTTATTATCTATGCATATACAATATTCACAATGAAGCTGTTACCATTTTACAATTTTTATTGTCAGCAAATTTAATTGGGAAAACAATCATGTTTTGTTTGACTGGTAAATTGTATGCACCTAGTCTAAAAATGATTTTTGTGACATTTCTACTTTTAAAATGTAATCTGTCATTGATGTGTCACATGTGTACATTTTAAAGCAAGGCCAGTTTATTTGTATAGTACTATTCATACACAGAGTAACTCCAAGTGCTTTGGCTTTTTGTTTCCTAAACCATGCTGATTTTATTGGAGCATCTTCCACCTTATGCAGCTATGCCTTGTGGCCATCACTCCTGTTGACATGGCAACGGTCGGCGAGCTCAGGTGAGCAGGGAGTCTCACGTGTTTGACCCAGTCACCTGTCAGACTTGGCACAGTGTATGGAAATCTGAGATGGTGCAGGCAAAGGGTCTATTGTTGAGTGATGGGCCTATTCTTCCTCCTTCACCTTTCTCCAGGCTAATCAATTTACTCTTGGCTGCTCAACAAGAGACTCATGTGTGTCCCTCTCTGTGTCTGTCAGAACTGAACTTACACAATGCAGTTCAATGTAAAGTATTGGTACACTATTATATCACATATCCTGTCTGCTAGTGCAGGTTTAATTCTATCCAGCATCAAATTCAATGTAAATATGTCTATGGAATAAAATTATTATACGATCAAAATGGTTAAGTTAAGTGCAAAGGGACTCACAGAAAATACACCCACTTAGGTTTATAGGAGCTATTGATGAATGCTACACAAAGTTCAGAGATTGAGAAATGCATATACATATATACAGTCACAGGAAAAATTATTAGACCATCAAAAAGCATCAAAAACATTGGGTATGTATGTAAGAACTAATGTGATTTTGGTTATTATCAAGAAAACCATGGAAAATGGATAGATATCAGTTCTGAAATGAGCTATTTTTGTTGTTATCATTACATTTGTCCAAACAAATTTAACTTTATTTGTCCCAGGCATTAAAATAAACAAGAAACTGACAAAAAAAACAAAACAAAAGTATTTGAATAACTTTGTCAGTTGACTGTGTCTATTTCTCCTTTCTAGGTGGAGGTATCACCCTTCAGTCCTTCACCTACCATCTCAGTATGATTAGGACAAAAAGGCAACAGCATCTATTTCAAACATCCTCTACTGTCGACCCTGGTGCCTGTCTGTCTCTGCCTCCTATTTCTCACATCCTTTGACCCTCATCTGTTATCTGTCAGAACATTGTCTTCGTTTTCAGTATTGTTTATTCATTTATTCGTTATAATGGTCATCTGACTTGGCCCCTTTGACAGAAAGGTCAGTGTTTTTGGCTCTCAGGAGCTCTTAATTGAGAACATGTGAGCACAGAGAACCCCTGCTCTCCAGCTGTAAAAGGTTGAAGCCTAATCTTAGTTACATCCTGCGTATTACCTCTGATACAAAGCAGAGGAGATATAAATGCAACTGGCCATTAAAAGTGATTAGTATCTGTTTTATTTCTAATGTAGGAGGCTATAGTAGACTTGTAGCAGTATAAATGGATTCTGTTTGGTTGTTTTTCTAACCACATCCTGTGATCTTGTGTTAATTTGCATCATCTATTTTCCCCTCCTCTGTCATTTTGTTTTTAACAACAATTATGCTAAGAGGATCTACTGCACCATGTATTTGGAAAAGATTACTGGATTAATTTTATCCTGGTGTTTGACTGCAGTCCATGAAGATAATTGGGTTAAATGTATGTATTTTTTTATTTACTTATTTATATCTGTTTACCCTTTTGTTTGGCCTCTGAGACTCTTATGTTCTTGGGAAAATAAAGGTGACCCCCCCCCCCACACACACACACACACACACTTAAATCCAGACTCAAAACTCACCTTTTCTGAATGGTTTACAAACTCTAAAAGTTTGACCCTCCATTTTATGTTTTCATGTCTATGTATTGTAATTAAGTTGTTTTGTTTTTTTTTTTTATGTTTTTTATGTTTTCATTTATTTTGTATGATTCTCATTAGCAACTGGGGTTTTGATGCCATTCTGTTATTGTTCTTGCCCCCCAGGGTACATATTTAATACAACAGTCCAATGCAATAATTAAATAAACAAAATAAGTGCCAAACATTTACATTCATTCACCAAACAATAGCTGCCTGATACAAATCATCTTATTATAATAAGATAAGACATCTTTCAATATTATCAATAATCTTTCTATTTCATGTCCATTGGGTAAACAAAAAGTTAAAATTTTTTTGGAAAACATTTTCTATTATTTTGCAGCAACAGAAACCCTGGAAATCCGTGCTGATTTGTTCTACCTAAAGTCGAGTTTCACTGTCTTGTCTTATACAATAATTATGTTGATGTGCAAAAAAATTACAGCTGTCTGAAAATAATTTTTGGAGTTTTGTTTATGAATAAATTACAATAAACTATATTTCATTCGAGGTTTTGCAGTTAACCATGCCAAACTCTTGTGCATTGTGGCTATTTTACTTTGAATTTCATACATTGTTCATGTCACCCTCTGCTGTACGGTGCCCTTAGGTGTTAATAATTATTATTATTTTAAAGAACATTTTCCATTTTAACACATTTGGGACTGTTCCCTTTACTTTCACCAGTAAATGTATGTCTTTTCTGTGTGAAACTACTGATTCCTCAAGCACCATTTTTATCCCAAACAGAATCACCACACATACAGAGCTTTGTATCTTGTTCTTTTAATCCTTTATCTCGATTGTATTTCAGGGATCATCGACTGCTGTATCTTTCTCTGTTCTGCTTAAGGCAATGTTATACAGTTCGCCCAAACTAACACATGTTTCACCTAAAAAGCTATTGATAAAGCATTAAAATGTCAGCCAAGTTCACTGTGTTACTGTGTGTGGATATATTGTATGAACTTAATCATGTGTGTGAAGGTTAGCTGTGTCCCTTGAGTCTTGCTGGTGCTTTCCTGCCTATAAAATCAAATCACTGACACTGGTTGTTAGTTGTACCAAAGTCGCTGAATTCTATGACCCATACCATGTAGGCAAGTACACTTCAAATAATGACTATTAACTTAGGTCTGATGCACAAACCAATTTTCATAGTCATAGTCTTAGTCTAGTTTTACATTGCTATGTTTGTTGAGTAGGCTATTATATGGAGCCAATGCAAACCCCAAGGCATTTTATGTTTTTATGTGTTTATTTTTATTGTCCCATCTGCTTTGGTTGAAAGTGATGTTGGGAACATGTGTGAAATATAATTTTTTTCCTATATATATATATATATATATATATATATATATATATATATATATATATATATATATATATATATATTAAAACGAAAGAACAACTGTTATGAAAATATAGCACATATATTTCTGTTGGAATGTTAGCAGTAAAAGTGAGAAGTTACTCATACTCTTGTGAAGATAGTGATGATCTGTAGATGATGAAACTGTTGATCCAGTAATCCCATTAATTGTCAATAATTGGTGTAAAATGCAGTCTTTTATGTTTTCATGGTCATGGCCATTTGGACATTCAGAAGCTCCATAGTTACAATGGAAACACTGGTATATTCTACAACATTGATTCACCAGTGAAATCCATGAAGTGGGATCAGTTACAGTGGATGGACACACTGGGTTTGTGTTCAGTTAATGACAGATTAAACTGAAAAAGATGCCTTTTCTTAATTTTTCTTCATTTCTTTATTTAAAAAAAGTTTGATCTAAGCTTTTCATTAACATCTATTTACATGATGGGAAATAGCCTACCTGATTTTTATTGAAGAAATGCAACATACTGTACAGAGTATAAATGGTGATAAATCCCTTGAGAAAGGTTCATTTGGGAATTGACACTAAATTTGTTCTGGGTGTTTATGGGTTTACTTTACACATGTGATCATACATACTACAGTTTCTCACACATGAGACTCTTAGAGAGGGTAAAGAAAAATAATATCTCAAATTTTAGAATGTCCATGTGTGAAAATGTAAGAAACTCAGAGCTAAATAATCTAGAGACAATTAGAAAACAACTGATATAAACAGTCACAAACAAAACTAACTACTTAAAATTACCTGCATGGTATTAAATTGTAAGTGAAGGATTGGATATTATAAATGAAGCCCTTTAGGTAATTACCCTGAATCTATTGTGTGAAAGCAGCATTATAAGTTCCAATGGCAGCTGTGGGAGATATGCCATCACATTTATCCTTTCTGTACACCATCAAAATGTCAGCCAGGAGAGCGCTTGACCCCAAGCAGATGTACAACCGCTGATTATAAACATGGAAACATTTGGCATTTTCATACATTCACAACAAGCTTGTATCTCACTGCTCTGCCCACAGTGCAATCAGCTTGGTTTGCTGCTAAAGTATTGCATCTTCAGAATATAATCATCCTACATTTTCATTTCCCCCTGCGTTCCTCCTGGGCCTCCTTTCAGCTGTCTGGAATGTTTTCCTATCACTGATGCAGACAGGGAGCTTTATGGTTTTCAGAGTAATTGCCATGTTAGAGTTAGAGCCTTTCAATGGAAATATTACATGAACACATAATATAAATGCATACATTTTAATCAGCATGACTGAAGCTGAGGTGTTTTAAATGAGTGCTTCTATGAAACTGGTCCCTAAAAACTAATATTATGAAGCACTTTGGGTCATTTTTATATTATTTTAAAAAACAAAACTCTGTATGTAACATGGTCAAAAGGACACAAAAATAAGCCTTTTTTTAAAAAAAAAACAAAAAACATTTGTCTCTGTTATTCTCTCACAGGTACATTTTGGGAATTAAACTAAATATGTAAGGGAGAGTGTTTCACAAGAACAACAGATCTCGCAAGATCATTGATGATTTATGTTTGTTTAAATGGGCAGGTTCTGCACGTAATGCCAGTGGACATGATGAGTTACAGACCAAACCTGGAATTAGACTGCTAATTCTTGAAAAACCCACATGTCTGGATTAGAAAAACTACAAGGATCATCAAATTTAACACAGTGTCTTTATTTATAGATGTATGTAAGACTATTTCAAACAATGTGTTCCAGAGCGAATGCACTGACAACAAGGTAACTTTTCCTGTCCCAATTTTGGTCCCATTTTTTGCCCCAATATTTGATTAAAAATTCTTGAATTTTGGCATCTATGTTCCTACTCTCACCTATGGTCATGAGCTTTGGGTCATGACTGAAAAGACAAATGTCTGAAATGAGTTTCCTCCGCAGGGTGGTTGGCTGCACCCTTAGGGATAGGGTTCAGCGTACAGCTGCTGCTCCTCCACATCCAGAGGGGCCAGCTGGGTGCCTCAGGCATATTTTTCAGATGCCTCTCTAGGGACATGTTCTGGGCATTTCCTGCCAGGAGGAGGCTTTGGGGAAGACCTATGACATGCTAAAGAGACTGGCCTGGTAACTTCTTGGCTCCCCCCAGATGGACGTGTCTGGGGAGAGAGAAGTCTGGGCATTCCTGCTTAGACTGTTACCAGGCCCCAGATAAGCAGAAGAAAATGGATGGACAATTTGAGGATGGCTCAGAGCAAGAGTGTATTTTTTCCAATTATCTGAGGTCTTCATTACATCCTGGAGGAAATATATCTAAATGTCTCTTTTTGGAGGGTTTTAAAAAAGCTGAAAATATACCCAGTTTAGAAGCACTCATGTGTTAAATATGAGACAATTTGCTGGGGGGGGGGGTCATCCCATCCTCTGGTTTTGGACATCACTGCTGGGTCCTGTGGTCTATGAGTCTTTGAAAGAAGAACTTCACATACAGTGAAGTTTTGTCAGAGGGGGCTGTAAAGATCACAGCTGGACCTGTGAGCCACCTTCTCCCCCTGGGGGGCAAAGGGACACGGTGGCGAACAGCCCCAACCTGACTCCCACTGGTTCGACCCCTGGTACCCCCCCTCCAAACATGGCCCACCCAGGGCTGGGTCTCGTGCACTCTGTTTTTGCGTTCAGAGAGAACCAAACCCCGGCCCTGGGTGCTCCTCTGTACTGTACCCTCACACGCTGGCAGAAAAAAAAACAGTGAAATCTGGTCTTTCATGAGCAGATGAACACCACATACACCCAGATGACCCCCCAACAGGGAATACAATAGGCAACATGAACTGCACCATCGGAAAAAAGTGTTGATCGGAAATGTTCATTTAGTGAATTGAGCCTCATTTATGTTATTCATGTGGGAATGAGGGTCAGAACATCCAAGGCAAGGTTTATTCTGTGGGAAAAAAACACACCCCCTTTGGTTTTTTAATAAATCACACTCTGTATATATATATATATATATATATATATATATATATATATATATATATATATATATATATATATATATATATATATATATGTATGCCCATTAAACTAGATTCCATCACTTTTTCTCCTTCACACTCGAAATTATTTTTGACCCATGATGTATTCCCTCTCTCCGTCTGTCTCCCCATTTGCCTCAACTGAGTATTTGCTGACTTGAGTGATTTATTGTCATCTCAAATTTAGTCTCACAGTGAAATGTGAATAACACCGTGTCCCTGGGGCAGCGGCCTCATCACACCTGAATACACACAAAGCCAACTTTTCCCTCCAACCCCTGTCATGTACACCCCTATTTTATTTCTGCTGACTATAAATGACCTCAATGAATATTGTACAAAAGCTCAGTTTTCAAGTTCAACAACATCAAAGTGTACTCCAGTTTTCAATAATGGCTCAATTTTTTTCCCTCTACTTTTCAGAATGGTGTAAATGTGTAGGTGGCTTTAGCAACAGAGTACAATTGACAAACACATCACAAGTACCTCAATGGTGCATTAGTGGGAAGATTTTATGTAGAAATGATGTGCTTCACATAGTTCTCAACCAGAAAACATTCACATTAGTGTTAAAGTGTAAACAGAGCTGTAATGAAGATGAGAAGCCTCTCAGTCTGTGTTATTTTATACTCAGACACCATCTTACTAGTTTGTTTGTTTGACAGGCAAATTCAGTTTAAACAAAACATATATTGGGCACACATCTTTAGCAGAAAATTATATTTATTTATAATTATGTTTACAAAAACCTTTCCAAATAGGGTTTGATACAGTGAGTTATGTTGAGCTGAAATAGCTTCTATAGCTGATCACTTTGACTTTGCTTGGAGTGTTGCGAAGGTGAGCACATCCTGACCTGTACATACATGAAGAACTGAGAGAGCAGCACAAAGTGTAAGAGAAGTCGCCTGATGTCTGTCCTTCTACATGCCCAGTAGCTCAGAGACTTGAAGAGTGTCAGCCTGGCTCTTATTTCAGTTCCTGCTGGAGACCACAGATACAGTCCCCTCAGTCCTCTCCTCCTGTCAATGCAGCCACTGGCCTGTCAGCAGGATTATAGCACGAATCAATATATGTATATGAGAACACCTTTGATGAGCCACGCTTACCTAAAACGTTTTTGATGAGACACCAGACCACAATGAAAGCAAGTTCTCCTCTGACTTCTCTTAAAATAACCTTGGTTCGAGGTGTGGAGCTCATTTCACCACACCAAGCTTTTTTTCCCACCTGGACACATTTCTACTCGCTTATCTCTCTAGGGTTCATTCATTGGTGTGGAAAAAGAGAACTGATTCTTACACTTATTTATCCTCCTGCTCCTGTGGGCTGTGTGGTATTTGCTGAGGTGTGGAGTCTGATGAAGACAATCATGGTTCCCACTCACAACTGTAATCTTTCACTTTGCTTGAGATTCAGTCCATTCATTTTCAGAAGTTTAAATCCTCCTTCTTTATTATCATGGCAACCGGGCTGGACTCTCTAATCTATTTTTCACGTTCTGCTGCACACTTATCTCCCTATGGACCATAGCTCAAGCTGTTTGTCAGTGGGTGAGGTGATTTGTCCTATTTTCTACTGAGGTTCAACAAATAATATCCCTTTACAATAATGCATTTGCAGTGCACTGACATTAATTACATCAGGGCAGAAGATGCAGGACTATTTTGGTTCCTGCAGATGTTTTCTTCTGTTTAAGCTTTTTTTTTCTTTCAGATATTTCATCCACTGATTAATATTCAAATGATGGATTTTTTTTTTGCTTCTACAGCTTCTTTACTATAACTGTAGTGACTCCAGGCCAAATTTAGGCACAGTGCAACTTTGAGCTGGTTTCTACAAAAGCTCAGCTAAATCAGCCTGTAAGAATTAATTATGGCAGGATAATATTATTGAAACTGTTCCCAGCTATGGTCTGAATAGCAGATGCAAACTTTTACAAACTGGAGCCAGATGAAATTTATTTCAATGACCCTTAGTTGTGTTTTTAAATAAGTAAAAGTTCAATGCTTGGCTTTTTAACTGAAATGGGAGAAAAGAACCAGACATTTCAGACTTTGTCAGTGTCATCATTATCACCTTCCTGGTAACATGCTAACAATGATGACTATGTTGATGATTAACAAGTGCAATGTTACATATTTTACATTTAGTCCAGCATGTATGCATGCTCAGTTAACCCATAAAGAACCAACACAGTTTTGAAATGAAATTTTATCTATATATGGCCATTATTGTTTTATATATATATATATATACATAGTATATAAAACAATAATGACCATATATAGATAAAATTACATATATAATAAACTAGAGTTGATGTTTTTTATACTCATATTTTTTGGGTAAATTGTAGTTTCTTGTTGTTCTTGTGATTTTGTCAGTAAAAATTAAAAATATTTTTTTTAAGAAAAAGGGAAAAAAAAGAGAAAGGTCAACTTCATCAAGCCGGGGGTGGCACACTCAGTGGTGCAATGGTTAGCACTCGTGCCTCACAGCAGAAAGGTCCTGGTTCAATTCCAACACCAGTCAGCAGGTCCTTTCTGTGGAGTTTACATGTTCTCCTCGTGTCTGTGCAGCTTCGCTCCGGCTTCCTCCCACATTCCGACGTAATGATATCAGTGGCCATCTCCCAATTTTTAATGTCTTTCACCAGTTTCTTCAAAGGAACCAAAAAAATATCACACACTCCTAAATTAATTAGATGTAGGACACCAGAAGCTATTGCCGCCCTCAAAACAGATTTGAGCACTCTGACATGGAACCAAGTCTACATCACAGCTGATCCAGCATATGATGCCTTTCTGTCCAGTATAATGAAATTATATGATAAACATATTATATTATATAAACATTTGATTGATGCCTTGATGTTTTGATGATTTTGTGTGCTCGAAATAAAATGGAACTGAACTGAACTGGTGACTTGTCCAGGGTGAACCCCGCCCTTCAGTGGCTGGGATAGGCTCCATGTGACCCCAGTGACCCTAGTAAGGATAAAGTGGGTTCAGATAATGAGATGAGACTTCATTAAGCTCCATGAACCATACATTAAAGCAATCATAAGGAGATTTAAATGATTTTCATTAGAAAAAGCACGCTATTTCACTGTCCATGTCAAACATAATCATGTTTCTTCACAGACGAACCGGACCCAAACAACGACATTTGTTGTGTTCAGACCAACCATCTGCATGTTTCATGAATATCATGAAATTAAATTAAATGCTTTGGAGGGAACATTTCAGTATTTCCATATCTGCCAAGTGTTGTAATAATTTTAGCCACCACTGAAAAGTTGGTTATTTCCTGTCTTTCTTATGGAAGATGTGTTCAACAATTGTTATGTAATTAAAATATCATCCTGTCCATTTCTTAGGTGTTGGTTTTTCATTGACTAATTGAACTGGTAACAAAGTCACTTTCGGTTCATTCATTTGTTTTGCTATTGCTATACATAATGGATTTCTCAAAAACATTCCAAATCTCTTTTAGAAAACAAACAACTTGTTATAAAATATTTAAGCAGTGTTCAGGTCCTGTGCATGGTGCAGTGATTTGGACTGTTTGTCAGCAGTTTTCAAAGACAGAGGGGAAGCTAGCCCACATCAGCAAAGAAATTATTCACCTCTTACACTCAACCATTCTCTGGCCTAATGATGAAAGATCCTCTAAATAAAATATGCAGCCTTGTGCAGGAAGTCATATATTCTTTTCTGGGCGTGAAGTGTGAGTTAAGTCAGAGGGAATTACTGTTCATGGCTGAATCTATACCATCTGTGGTATATGACACACAGATGTGGGCGTTAAGGGGATGGTTTGATTAATTACATATGCATTTATTGGTTTAAGATGCTGAAACGCTGCTGGTGTTGAGCAGCCATGGCCTCCAGTCAGCTGATATCACAGTCCACATGTCTTTTAAATTCACAGCAGAATGAATTAGAATTAATCTGTTTTTAATGAAGTTATTAGCATTTCATATATCTGAGACCTGTAGGCACCACATATTATTAAATATCATTAAAGCTTCCATTCTGTGAATGATATTTTTTCCCCCTCTAACACCCCCTCAAATGCAGGTTGTAGCTTTCATACATTTAAATATGATTAAGATTTCACTGAGTCAACTACTCTTCTGCTGCTTTTGTGGAAAATATGAATAAAACCCATGCTTGCCTTCATAATTTTCTCCACCTTTAAACAAAGAGCCTGGTTCTGAAAATAGCTCTTGGCTGTGGCGAACAGGAAATTTAATTATACTTGAAAGAAGGAAGACCATTGTTTCCATAAGAAGGGCAGCTCAGGTGCTAAATATTTAGAAGAAACTGTCGGAAGTCGCACAAAGTGCCAAAGCCGTGGATAGCTCCTTCATATGAAAACACAGTTTCCATTCTGAGATTTTTTCACATATAACTAATTCTACATAGTGTGATTAAGTAACACCACTTCTACTATTGTCTGTCCTGTTTTCTTGTCTGTTATTCTTGACCTTTTATAAAGGTCGGTCAGTGGAAATGATGTAATTGACCTTATATTCTGATTAGTATTAGATTAATAGCTTCTTCATTTTGTACACAACTGAATAAAAATGTGTGATCAAGGTAAAGGATGAGCCCAGGAAATTATTAACTGGCCTTACATTTGTTTAGGTGGGTCAACAAACATGCATGCAGGTGGAGTGCACTGTGGAGAATGACTGTTGCTACTTGACCTTTGTTTCCCTCTATTTTCATACAACTCTTAGTGGTTCATCTACACGAGATGTTTTAGCTGATAAATAAACTAGAGTTGATGGTTTTTTATTCTCATATATGGGACCTCGAACCCCAATCTCTGCATTTATATGTGACATTATTACTCTATTGAACAACTGAGTCACAGATGCTTCGATCAACATTATCCACATCACATCCACCTTCAGTCCAATACTTGTCCTATTTTTTCCCCCCGGTTTTACAATGTGATTCAACACATCTTTTCCCTATGATGTTATTGACTGTGGATAATACTGGCTGTTTGTTGTTTGTTGCCCGGAAGTCACTGTCCTCATCGATTTCCTGTAGTCTTCCCTGGTTCATGACTGGTTTCAGTTTTCGTAAGCCATTAACAAAAAATAAATAAATAATCTCTTTTTTTCAAATGAAATAAAAATTACAAGTCACTTCTTATTCCTTATGCTTGAAGTAAAGAACGATTAGAGAATGGTAATTTTCCGAAAAAAGACATGTTTTGCACTATATATATATATATATATATATATATATATACACACACACACACACACACACATATATATATATATATATATATATATATATATATATATACACACACACACACACACACACACACACACACACACACTAATATGTAGGATTTTGCCCTTCTATAAACAGACTTTTAATGAAGCACAGCAGGAGAATTTAAGACTGATTTCTGGAAAGCTGTCTAACGTGATTAACCAAAGAGGAAATAAGGCTGTGAGTGAGCTGATAACAAAACCCTGTTATCAACTAGATCCACCAATGTGTTTTCTACAATATTTAGAGCTCATTGTAATTTTAGGTGGGAAACCCCAGCCTTGTTTTATATTAAACCTGGTATTGATTATTTATATTCCCTCAGGAACAGTACTACCACCATAATAAGCCTTCATAATTTTCATTATAGCCTTGGTTAGGAGCCATGATTTTATAGCAACAGACATTGTTTTTTGATGCAGAGTCATTTTTGATTTTTTTCCCCCTCCTACACTGGTGGCAAATCTCAATCAAGTTTCAGTTAATAAAATAATAATGAACATTTATAGTGCATTTAAATATTCCCAAACTTAATTGACTGATTTTCTCACTTAATACTTTAACAAATCTGAAGGAACATTTTTTTTTTTTTTTTTTTTTAACCAAAGTTTCCCCTTAATCCATATTGATGCAACACCTTTCAGAAAACCTGGGCAACTGAGAAGAAATTGATTTTTGCCATAATAAAACCTTATTGCTGCAAGTTGGGGGTGGAAACATAGTGTAGTTTGTTTGACAGGTTTGAGTGTGGGTGAAGACAAAGCACACAAACTTCCCACATAACAGCCCCATCCCCAAAGCCTCATGTTTTTATCTTCATTGCTCAAGTTCTCCATACGCACATGTCAGTGTTGTTATGTCTGTAAGATAAAAATGGCTTGTACTGAAAAATGTTTTCATAAACAAAAGAAAGGGGAAACAAATTGTCATCTCAAATCATCCTGCATTTTCAATCTCAAAATATTCTTTCATCCAAAATGTGTGTGTGCCTATTTTCACATCCTCAGCCAACAGACTCCAGCCATTTCCATTTTTAACAAACTGATTCTGACTGGTATTCACTTGTACTTGCAGACATTACCTGCAGCTTTCAAGTGTTTGTTTCCAATGAATGCCCATGACTGTGAAAAGCAGAGAATGTCAACAAGATTAACCGCAGTAAATGCCAAAGATGCAGTGAAGTTACTCCAGGACCTTAATGTTCTCCAATAATTTTTGATCATGTTGATCGTGTTGCATGAAAGAGACACTAAATGAAACTAAATTATAATCCCTTTAATCCCATTTGATAAATAATTGGACAAAGGACACTTGATTTAATTGTGTTGATTAATACCAAATCAGTCCATGTTCACAATCACGCTCATTTCTCTTAATTTCCACTGGTTTGTAACATTTTCATAGTACTCTTCTTTACATGTTTTTCATTGTGGCAATTATCTGAATAACGCCTGAAGAAGCCTGCAGACACACATGTACAAAAGACCTGTGCCAAAGATAAACCTCCCACAGATTTGATCACAGGCTACTGAACCATTTGGCAGCATTTGTTCACAGCTTGATTTGTTGCACCTTTACAGACTTGCTTGTCAAAATAACATATTACTTGTGATTTATGTTTTACTATGCATAATAACATGAATTAAAATGAGTTTTAATGCTGTTTTTATGAAATGCTACAACCACAGTCCCCATGTATATTTTTCTTTCCGTGCTTTCAAATGTACATATATCAAATCACTCAATAGCATCAATGGGACTTTCATTGTTTTGTGTGTGAAACTGTCTTGGAAACAACTTTATTTGACAAACAGAGAAATTATAATTATAAATAATATTGTGCTGTGCATCAGGATTATTAATATGTACAAGTAAAATACCTTTAGAATAAAAGCAGTGAATCTTTACCAAATATTTAAATAAAAAATTTAATCTCTTTAGTCTCTAGACTTCCTCACATCCATGTGTCTGATCTGATGAGGTGGACATACCCCTGCCCTACTGCATGGAACTACATCTGCAAATGGACGTCCATCAGTCCAGGTGCATCTATAGAGGAAATGTATGTGATGTCACGTGATCCCATGATTCTGCGAATTTATAGTTGTGCCGCCATATTGGACTGCAAGAAAACACAACGCTCTGTCATTGTACAGTATTATGTCTGAAAATTATCATCTTTCTGACTATGCTTCGAAGTTGACTGATACTCATAAGGATCACTATTGATCGAAGATTGAGCAGATAAGATGTTTCGACCTGTATACTCGACCAAAACCCATGTTAAAGCCGGTTTTCTCAATGACTAGTGATGATGTGAGGCTCACAGGTTGTGTATTGGTAGTTGTACTGTCATGGTACTTAAGGGCAGCTTTGCACATATTGCAGTTAATGGTTTTGTCTGTTTTTGTGAAGTATTTCCAGACTGTAGATACATGAAGGTGCGTGTTGACTGCTGCGTCCGCCATTACTCTCTTCTCTTTCTTGTCCATTATGGATGCAATGATTTTCAGCTGTTTTAGTAGCATGTTTTGCGCCAACTTACGTGGCCGTGTTGGCGTCAGAGGCACGCGCACACACAAACAAACACACCCCAAGGGCTGCAGCTTGTAATGTGGATGTATTTTCACCACTTTCTAATAGTAATAATCTTTTGGGAGAAAAAAAAGAAAACAAGAAAAAGACGAATATTCGACTATCATACATAGTGGTTTTGATGGTCGAATATTTGAATATTTGGCGAAACCCCTAATGTGAGCCGAGATGGATATACATACTTCATGGCCGTTTGGATCAAAGAATTACAAGTGAAAATGCCATCATTGTCCAGTTCTCCGTTCAACCATTCTCCGGAGTATTCAAAATATCTAGGGGTATCTCTTGGATATAGAAATGCTACTCAGTTGGTGATTGGCAGATAGGTAATGGACAGTGCATCAGACCAAATCACAAAGTGACAACACAAACATTACTTGTGGGCTGCCACTTGGCTTTTGAAATGTGAATATTCTGTCTGTACTACTGTCAGTGATATTAGTATTTGAAATGAACAGGATTACTTAACGTCGGGTGACATTCAGAGCCATTTTATGATCATTTGGAATACATTCTCACCTTTAAGTCCAAATGTTGCTCAGCTGAAGTTTCCAAGATACAGTGTGAGGTCAAAATGTGAGATAAGGTGAATTAATGAGAGAAGGGGTTTTACTCAAAAGTAATGTCTGCACAAAACAATACATATGTTTTACAAGTTATTTAGTAGTAGATTTGTAAACCTGTTGAATAAATGTAAATAAATACATAAATACACACACAAAATAAATATGTGTGTAATTATATCTCATCATATTTACTTAACACAAAATTCTACAACAGTTACCCTTCAGTTAAATTGTATTATGTGCAGTAGTAGTACTATAAAATGTTGCTTTCAAAGACAAGTATGCTTGCATGTAATGTCCATGGTGTATTCTGAAATATGTTCTCCTCAAGTTGCTGCCAACCCCTGTTCACCTTCCTCCTCCCACATCTTTCATTCTGCTCCTGCCAGCAAATCCTTAGAGATCCTTCCTGTGACACTAATTTTGCAGCTCAGAGCTGTGGAGATGGCATTATTAGCACCTGCATGAGTATCCTTCATGCCGTTACAAAAGCAATTAAGGACAAATAACCCGGTGTTCTGCACTCATGCTATGAAGATTAAATAACGAAAAGAAGAACAACAGAGAGAAGAGAGGGGCGTTGTGAAGCTGCATGAATTATGCAACATTAAGAAAGGCTTCATGTTGAAATATCGGACAAGGAGGTAATGTGTTTTCCTGTCTGCTCATGTATTTCTGAACATAGATGTGCAGATGGTGAAAATAATTGGATAAAAACCCTACTGTATAAGATCTGGAGCATTCTATAATACCATATTCAACCATATTAACCAGAGACCTAGATCAGTTTTTGATGGTCTCAGTGTTTGAGGATGAATACATCATGCATATTTTCATGAGCTTTGTGCTGCAAGCGGATGTATTTTTCCTCCAGTGTTATTTGCGCAAGTGCAGCAATAGCGTTTGTTTCATTTAATCATGAAATATAAGCACATTTGGGAAGTTTAAGTTTACTTTTAGTAATCTCTTGATTTTTCAGTTTTTCACTACTTTAATCCATTATATTTTTTAGGTTGATAGAAATCCATGCACACTAATTATTCAGTTTTCAGTGCTAAATTGTCCAGTTTTATACAAAATTCCTGTATGTATTTTTTTTGTCAGTTTCTATTTTTAAATGTAAAAGAAGGATATAAATGAAATAAACCGCATTAATAAGCCAGGACTCGTGTTTATGTGGTATTCCATTCATTGGACCACACTGTCACACAGTTAGTGATAAGGTGGGCCCACCTACCATTCCGAATGGTGAGAGTATGAAAGAAAACAAACACCATAATGGCAATACAAAAAAAAGTTAACTAAGCAGTTGTTTTTCTTATTAATGAAAAATAAACATTCAAAATCTGCTTTAATTATATATATATATATATATATATATATATATATATATATATATATATATATATATATATATATATATATATATATATATATATATATATATATATATATATATATATATATAAAGAGAGAGAGAGAGAGAGAGAGAGGATTGCTGTTTTCTTTGTATTCTATATTTTTTAATCAGTTTAACTTGCCCGCCTGACTCAACAAAAGTTATTCAATTTTAACTGCAGCCTGTTTAAGTGCAATAGCTTTAGACCATCTAAAGGATTTAGAAATCTCTTTATAATAGTTTGACAAAGAGCATGCTCCTTGGGGTCTCCACAAAGGTAGAAAGGACTCTGACATTGATTCATTCATAATACCCATGGAGTTGGATCAATGACAGTGGTTCAGGCTTTACAGGGTTACATTTCCAGCCAGTATGTCCATGTGGGCCCAAGAAGTGTCACCTTAGGGCTGTATATAAAGGTCTCATGGGTTTGTCTGGTTTCCATGGTGATCCCACATGTGTTTGCCCTTATCAGAATCAACATCAAAGATCTGAATATCTCATATTGTTTATTTTTCCCACACTATTTATCTTTCACGTCATTTGCACTACTGTACTTAATTTAAATGTTTTACAGATATCTTAGTTTAGTATTCTTAATGTAAATATTTGTTGTTGTTTTATTGATATTTGTTGTCTTTGCATTGATAGCTCTGCATCAATTTTGTTGTACTTGGTACAATGACAATAAAATTCTGATTCTAATTGTGATTCTGATATGGGCAAACACATTTGGGGCCACAATGGAAACCATCTGGGGCCCACGTGGACATACTGGCTGGCCTATATTTAGCTTATTTCCTCTTAATTTTATATCTTGGATGGTATTTTGTACGACACTGTTTTAAAATCTAGATTTTTTTTTTCTCTTCTTACTGAATGGATGCTTGGGTTTCCATTGGTTTATGGAGCAGACACAGTTATGTAATATCAGCAGTGCCATATTATATATCTTACAACACAATGCTACCTTTCTTGCATGGGGTTTCTATTACAAATACTCGAGTGTCGGTTTGCGGATGTGACATTAAACGCATCACAATTAAAATGTGAATCCAAGTGGATTGAGGTCAATTTCACGAGCGTAAAACACATCCGTACAACTTTCTATTCCAACAACAGTCCGTGTCAGTACTTGTGTGTGTCTGTGTATTACGGTAGGTTAGATCCACGTGCGTCCTCGTGCGCGTTTTACGGTAACGCCCTGTTGTGGATTGATTTCTGCTCCGGGTTTGTGGAAGCTCGTGCAGCTGCGATGTGCGTCCACTCTGCCCATTCTGATCACTGAGAAAACGACACAACTCTGAAGATAAAGTGCTCCACACTGTAAGTTACACACGCAAACCTTATATTATATTATCTCTCATTGTTGTGGGATATTTTCCTTTTTTTTCTTTTTCAGTTTTACTTGTTGGAGCTGCGCGTTTTGTTTCTCCACGCGTGTGTGGAGGAACACGCTTCAAGAAAAAGAGTAAATTATTACAGTGAAATACTTGATTTTGGGTCGTTCCGTCGCAGTAGTTAATACAAAGAGGCAACATTATAAACCCGATGTAGTTAAATTAGCTGAAAATTAAAAAAAAAAAATCAACTTAGGAACTTATTTAGTCAGTGACACGCGTGTAAAAGGACATTTGCTTTTGTTCTTTTTTTTTTTTTTTTAAATATTTTTTTTAACCATGTTGCTCAATAACCGTATAAACGACCATAGCAGATACACCCCACCCAATTGCTGTAAAGTTATTTGACAAGCGACGGTTAGTTAGTATTTATACCTCAAGAGTCTCTCTGGAGAACAGGAAATTATTGTTTAACATCCGAAAAGTGAGTGTTTATGCTGCATACCCTCAGGTAAATTGAACCAGCTGAAGTGCCACTGTTTTCCAAATGCATCTGCATGGAAATAAAGTATTTTTGTGCAAAACATAAATAACTAAAATAAGCACTGACCTTTGAACAGTGGGCTTATCCCGTGTGGTAGAGCAATAAAATGCAAAAATATACCATTTTGCGTGTTTGTATGGGAAAAAAAACTGCAGATAAGAGAGGGAACAGATCATGTGTGAGCTGTAATGATTCATTAAAAAGCAAAATGAGTCTTGTCTAGTGTTTCTTTCTGCTGATCATTTTAAAGTGACGCACTCATTGAATCGTACAGCATTAAAGTGTTGGATTTGCTACCTTTCATTTTTTTAAATTCTATTTTTGGAAGTCTAATACTGGATCACTCAGTGTGGGAGTATGCGTTTTACAGTCCAGGTTACTTTTTTTTTTTTTTTTTGTCTGTCCAGGCTTGTCCTCTGCACTTTTACAGCACAGAGAGATTCCTGTTGTCAGTGGTGTGAAGTGAGCCATTGCATACCATTCAACAATTTGTAGATGGAATCTCAACTCAGATTCCACTTTAAAATCATCTGGCAGCAGGAATCTTACTTCCCCTGTTTTTTTTGTTTTTTTTATCCAACCTTCATTTAAAAAAAGTCTTTTGAAGATGGCACAACAGACAGCTGGCTTTGTGCCTCAAAATGACATGACGTTTTAAGGCGTGCTCGTGCACTGACAAGTCAATGCTCTGCTACAAATATTCCAACACATAACAAAACAGGGTGCTACAAAAGCCACTGACATGAGGGTAATAATGTGGAGGGTACTTCATGACTAGATTTGAAAATTAACAGTAATGATCAAACTATGACGAATTTCACCATTCACCTCATGAATATATATTTTTTTCCTTTGCCCCCACCCACACACACACTCATTATTTTCTTATTCCCATGGCAGCAATAGTACTTTTGTTCTCCAATTGCTATGTGATCAGGAATTACTATATCATAAAGGTGCCGTGGGCAAGCAGAGTATTCCAATTGGCCTACGAAATAAAGATGAAATGGGGCTTCCTCCTCTGATCTTCGTGCCCACAGTGACAAAGTTGCCAGCTTTGTGGAAAATGAATAAAATTGATGTTGAGTGGGAAGTACTCAGTGTCTATTGTGGATGCTGTGTTCCGCTCTGCTGATATAGCCATCAGCATTTTTTCTGACTGAGGTACACATCCAAAACAATCTCTGTCTTTTTGAGATAAAGCAAGTGCAACAAAGCCATTAGATATTTGCACTGTTAACAACGTAATGTTCTACTTCAGTGTTTTTCAATCTTGAGGTGGCCTGAAATTCAAATAGGGTCACCTGAAATGGCTATGAATTGATTAAAAAAAGCTTACTTCTAAAAAATATATGGTGAATTGACAGAAACAATCCCAATTCATAAAAGACACGACTAACTGAAGCACTGTGGTACTGTTGATCTGTCAAATGTTTATTGTAATTGGTTTCAGATGCTGCAGTTCTTTCATAATTTGGACTGTAGTTTGAGTTGCTGTTTATTCAGTAATGTCAGCCTTGTGAATGCAAGGTGGACTGACTGTACATATCCTGACCAAAGGGGAAAAAAAAAAAATATATATATATATATATATATATATATATATTGCAATAATTTACATGTGGCTTTCCCACCTTCATCCCTAATAATATACATTATTTAGCCTAAATATAATTTAAAATTAACCTTTATTTGCAAGATAGTATAAGAAGTTATTACACGATCAAAAAGAAATTAATTTTAGCAAAAAAAAAAAAACCCAAATGTGTAATGTTAAAATGGGGTCACAAACCAAAAAAGGATGGGAACCACTGCTCTACCTCTTTGAATTCAGAGGCGACTTTCGTAAATGGGTCAGATGTGGCCTTAAAATGACCTTTCAGACCGTTTTCTTTTTCCATGGATGCTTGTGACTGCAGGATGTTGTCACCCCAGCCAACCTTCAACAGCTCTTTCAGCCATGCTTGTAAGCCCCTCTTACTAACGGCCCTGATGCAGAATAACAGCAGGGCTTTGTGTGCGACATAGAAGCTGTGCAGGTTGTACATACATCTGTTTTTATGCCTGTCTGGCCAATGGAAATGTGTTAGTCTGACCTTGCCAAACAAGTGGCTTGTTCTATGACTGGAGCAATACCAGTGGGTTTCAGTGTCTCTTAATGTTGGCTGCCAGACTGGGTATAAAGTTAAGCAGGTCTTGTTGGTGACAGGTTGTGAGGCTGAAATGATCCTTGGAGAGTTAAGTCATAGTAACACATGTAGATGGTTGTGTGTTTTCTGAGGCAGGCTGTAGTACTGGGTACAACTCCAGGCAGTCCCTTAGGTCCTTCACACACTCTTGGCATTCTGCATGCTGGCTGACCAAAGCAGATGGTGACCCCTTTTTGGTTTTAACCCTTCACTGATCAATTAACTGCTCAGTTCATAACACAATTCCCACACAACATAGTGAATGGCTATTAATAGTTTTGCTGTATATGGTAGTTTATAAGGGGGTATTATTTCTACAGCCTGAGGTAGTTGACTCTAGTAGATCAAGCATAGCAACACAACATGCAACTATTGCTGTCCCAAGACTGTTGTGGTTTGTTTTGCCCATATTTGATGCATGAATACTACAAAAATTACTTTATAAAATTTGATTAAAGTCTACTGCTTCCCCCAGTGACATTTTTGTAGCTTTACCTGAAAATAGCAACAAATATATTCAGTGTCATCTCTGAATATACTGACTTTGGTTCTGTCTTTAGAGACTACTGTACCAGTTACATTGTTCTGCCAACAAAGATGTCTGACATGTTCACTTTTAATTTCCTACAGTCTAGTGTTTAATGTAGACCTTAATAATGACCCCAGCTCTTCAGTTTATTTCCAGTGGACAAGATTAGAGAAATTATGATGAGCATAATGTTCCTTTTCAGGCATAATGATGTTATTGTTCTCATTGATTATTACAGGAAAGACAAAGCAAGTAATTGTGTTGAGTGGTGCCAAAAGACTGTTTATATTTAGCACAAGTAATTTCCCCCAGGTAGGTGCAACAGCCCCTATAAACTCAGCCATGTAACTATCCCCCTCACTTCATTATCTGTAAAGACAGGTTTGGTTTTTATTGTGTTGGACAACATGTGGCACTATCTTTATTTGACTTCCTTAAGGCATCCTCTTTTCATTTTCACAGAACATCTTCCTGTGCTTTTTATGGAAGTGTGGTTTTCATTTTATAATCTATATCATTTCTAATTAACAGATAAGCTTTGGAGATCAGTTGGAAGAAGGGAATAGTGGAACCTGCACCATCAGCGCCTTTGCGTTCAGGTTAAGGAAGACGGTGAAAACTTGACATCTTATTGCTTCCAAATTCAGTAAGTCATTGTTTTATCTTAAAGTTATGGCTAAGTTATGGCTACTGCCACACTACTGTGGCACAAAATATGGGTTAGTTTATTGGCACAGAACCAATCAAATGTTAGCATTTATACTAGAGTCCATCAGGAGTACAGTTACCTGAACTTATTAGACTCTTGTTGCCACAGGACTGCAGTGATATATGACCTATATGTCAATGTGTTTTACTGTGACAATTTATGGAAAAAAATGACAAATTGGTAATAGTATAGAATATTGAATAGGAATTGTTGTTCTAAATACTCTATATGTTGTTTTCTAATGTTCTTTGCTTTGTGACGTTGGTGATATTGAGGCTGGAGAAGGTGGGCAGAGCTACATGTTAGATGTGGTAGTGTGCTGTACACAGTACTTGTCAGTTCTGTTTCAGTTGTGTTTAGACTGCTGCACTCTGAACATTGTTCCAGTCACTGATTTTTAGCCATGTCTGATTTCACCTACTGGGACCCTTGGTGCTATGCTTGAAACTCAGCAGGGGGGGGGGCTACTTTGACTGGAAATTGGATACGTTCTTCCATGTTACATGGTGAAATGTTACCTACTGAGCTGAAAAATCTTCAACTTATGTGCTATCTGATTGCCTTGGTACTTTTCTGGATGTAAGAAGTGGTCAGTCTAGACATGATGTAACAGCGGTGCTGGTTGGCTGCATGGTAATCGACAAAACACTATTTCGTGCCACAATACTGTCAGTAGTCACGTCAGAAAGTTATTTCTTGCTGCTCAATAATTATTGCATGTGTTTGGCACTAACCCAGTGGCCATACATGAGGAATATACCAGGATTTGTTGTCTTGAGAGCTGCTGTGGACACCAGATGCTTAGACTTTCAGTATATTCATGCTAACAGGCATTGTGGTTATCATGGCTAGTGCGGTGTATGTACATGTGTGGATCTTTGCTTCACACTGTCATCTCACTTACAGACAAAGACATATCTCATTCCTCAGAAGTTTTTCATGATGTACTGTATAACATTTGCATCTTATTTATGTTTGATCATTAGCTGACGTCCTGGTGACCTTAGAGTTGAAGGAAATGAGAGAAATACAAATATCTTAACCTCTGAATGTTCAGTTAGAGATAGCAACTTGTAGCCCAGCCGTGTTATCCCCATTCATTTCATGTATAGGTCTAGGAACGTGTCATAGTCAGGGGAGGCGGGCTAAAAGGTTGTCTTTCAAATCCCTCTGTGTGGAATAGGACGGTACTACAACCAATGAGCGTAAAATTTAGGATGATGTAGTTAGAGCACTGGAAAGTTCACAGAGGAGTCTGAAGAAAGTTGTGAATGACTACACAAAATTGGGGATTATTGTCACTTCTGGAGAAAGAATTTAAAGATTGCAGACATTTTCTCACATTCTTCACTCATCTTTGATAAAAGGAAATCTCCACCCAGTCGGCAGCCATCTCTCATTGTTGTTGTTCTTCTTCTATGGTTGTTTCTGATTGTTTGTCTCCAAATCGTTGCAGCTCTGTCGTCACTTTGTTGCGCCCGCCCTCTGACTCTATACTTCACCCTGATTCGTTGGCCAGTTTCAGGAATATTTAGGCAAAAATTACATTGAGGAAAATTAGACTGTCCCTGGTAGCAAATTAGATTTGCTGCCACAAGGGGCATCGAGTGCGGCTCAGCTAAGCAACTTCATCTCCCAGTAGGTACACCCTGTCATCTCAGTTGTCCCCATCTAAAATTCTTAATCCTCTCTGTACAGTCACTCAGTCTTTCAGTTTTGATTCAGTTGAAGTGTTTGAACTCAGCAGTGGTTCATCACTGAACATTTGGGTTTCTTAGAACTAGAAATTGTTACTTTTTTTTTTTTTTTTTTTTTTACTGCATTATGGATCAGTTAAGTTGCTGAGTTCAATTAGAGGCTGCTTCACTTCAATAGCTCCTTTGGGATGGAAATCAAAAACTGAAATACATAGGCTGCATTCAGGCTGCAGGCAGAAGTGGCTCATGTCAGTGTTTTTTTGTTGTTTTTTTGTTAATATGTCACTCAGATCTGTCATTTTTGTGATGTATGAACGACACAAATCGCATGCCATTTTAAGTTTTCAGTTCTGATGTGATAATGTTTTAGACTTCCTAAATGTGATACAGGTCTGTCTTATGCAATATGGCTTGAGTCTGATGTGAGATATTCAGATTTATTTACAATACACTCTACACTAGACCGACATTCATCATATTTCTGTATTGGCTGGAGTCACTTGATAGCAGCTGTTCTTCCACAAAATATCCAAAATACTTTTTTTTTCCTGTGATACAGTGATTTTCACTGCCTACTTGCTAATAAATGCAAAACACAAACTTTATTTTTGTTTACTTCAGGTGTTTGTAAAATAAATCTGGAAAGATGTGGAGAAAATACGGGACACTATGGCAAATCCCATCAGATTCACAGACCTCTGATTATTTAATTTAAAAAAAAATTTTAATCCTCAGTGGCAAAATAAGAATTCCGTCTTGTTTCAGCTCAGCTCACTACTGGACGTAATTTTGTTTTTAAATATGGGACCATTCCGTATTGCAAGAGACATTTGTCAACCCTACACACAGACCACTGTAGGCTATCTATCAACCCTTACACGTACAGTAATGATGTAACGTTACCTCTACTGTCTATGAACATTAGCTTATCGCGAACATTGTTTGTCCCATCTCCAATCAGCTGTTTTAGCAAAACATCAGTAGCAATATTGGTGTATAACTTCTTCAGAACTAACAGTATTGTCAGTTTCATAGCTAAAGCTGTCATTTCATAGCTAAAGTTGCTGAACTTGTCATCAGATTGAAGTTTAAGTCTCTTTGGGGAGACAGTAGTCCGCTTGGTGACTCGTCGCCCCTTTGGCTGTGGGTAAAGCCAGTGTATTTTGTGGATTTTTTAAATTTAATGCCCTCAGCCAGGCCTGTGATTCAGTCACCATCAGGCTTGTGAAAAAATGAAAAGGACGGAGGGCATGAACATTGCCTGTTTGTGGTCAAAACACTCTCTATCTAACCACTCGTTCAGATGTTTTCTTGTGTTTTCTTGTGTTTTTACAACAGACGACAGCACACATACTCTTGTAGTTGTCCATTATTTTTCTTACTGAATCACTGCATTTATATCGGAGTTGACTAGTAAAACAAAGTGGAGGCCACCAGATAGGAAGTGAAAAGCACATGTGGGAGGAGTTCAGGAAGTAAAGTGGAAACAGGTCACAAACTTGTCTATTGCATACAGAGGATTTGAAAGACATCCTTTTAGCTCCGCCTCCCCTTCCTATGCCGCGTTCCTAGACCTATACATGTATGTACAGGTAATGTATGTAATAGCGCGGCTAGGCTAATGAATTGCATATCCCTGTACTAACTTATTTGATTTACTAAAAACATTCTTTTTTCCTCCTCATAATGGTTTAAAAATACAAATGTCATTTTTACATTGATAGTTCTTATTTTTAGCAGCACTGTGTACTCAATAATTTCCTATTTCACTGGTTTTATTTTGTAGGTAGTTGGTTAAATGAGTGACTGTGTGGTTTGATTAAAAGCTAAATTAGTGTAAATCTTGACAAAGTTCAGTGTGTCATCAACTGTTGGAAAAAAAGCGTAAGATTTAAGATGTCATGTCACATGATAGTGGTGGTTTGACACTATGTGCATGTTTGTGTTTGCAACTAAGTAATAGTAGCTACTGTTTATGTTTCCTGACACCTGACTGCTGCTGACACACACTTATGTTTCTAGTAATACAAAACGTCACTCACTGAATGTATATGTGACCTATATACATTTTATGCCAACATAGTGGCATGGATTTTCACAGAAATGACATTTATTTATTTATTTACTTACAAATATTGCACTGCAGGCAGATATAATGAATCATATTTAATGCAGATGTATGTGAATTCATCCCGTTTATTGAAAATTATTGAAATCTATGGTAAAACTCGATAAAGCCTTGAGCCTAACCACATCATGCCCTCCTCATTGCATATACTGTTTTTCTCGCACACGTGCAGCAGTTTGTGTATATTTTTGCTTAAAACAATCATATTTTTCTCATTTAAAAGAAAATTTTTTTTTAAAACATTTCACTGTGGTATTCATAAACTGTAAATGTTCTGCTTAGGTCTGAATCATTCATTAATTCAACTCCACAGACTCATCTTCGATCCTATTCCTGAGTAATGACCCCAGAAAGATAATTAAGTGTTGGCAAATGAGCCATTTCATACCCCACCCTGTGGATGTGCTGCTCTTTCCCATTCAGGCATTTGAGTTAATACGCACAACTGGACATTTGAAGTAATCAGCTTGAAGTCTGAACATATTTTCAGTATAGACTACAACCCCTGCTGTTGACAAACAATCATGGTGTACTTGGAGAAATGTTCGTCAAAAGTCTCAACCATATCTGTACAAATGTCTTGACAGAACTGGTTATATGTAACAAATGAACCAGGAATTAAAACAGGTTGTAGAAATCTACATTATTCTTTGCCAAAGTGCATAGAAAGACAGCTTTGTAGCACTGGGAGGGTTCAAATTTCATTAGCCATTAAGGTCCAAATACACAAATAAATGAACCAAACACTAATAAAAGTTGGTTTAACAAAACATGACCCCTTTTTAAAGGTTCTCTACTTTGTTGTTGTAACAGAAGGTCCTTGGTGGCATGTTTGATGTTTAACTTTGAAGTGTTTTTCTTTCCTCCACATTTGGAGCTCAATCAGCTGTAACACAGAAGCTCTTGGTTAACTCTGTTAGAACTAAGCTTTCATGCTGTTTTGATGTTCACTGACTTGATATCCCTCTGTGTAAAATGTTTTCTGAATAGCCCCTAATTTACTGTACCCGCTTTCCTCATTTGAACTCCCTTTAATAGCCTACTATATTTCATCCAGCTTCTTATTCAAACTGTTGGATCCCACAGTTTGCAGTAATAACAATGTTTTAGTAATTATTGACTCATGATCTGCCATTTATGTCTAACTTAGTCTTGTCAATAGAACGCTCTTGCTCCACTAAAATTCATTGAGCAGTGTTTCCTCTGAAGCTGAAGTGAAGGCAGACAGTTTTGACATGTTGTCTACACCAGCCCTGTAACAGAAACAATGCATAACAGCTTCAGTCCTCCCCCAGTGACCAGCAATTGTCAGATTTGTTTTATTTGCTCTGAGGTATAATTGGGTATGTCCCACATGCTAATACAGTCACCCACTTGAATTCTGTCTCATCTCATCATCTGAACCTGCTTTATCCTCACTAGGATCATGGGGGTCTGTGGGGGGGCCTAATCCAGCTACAATGGGTGAAGGCGGGGTACACCCTTTATGAGTCTCCAGTTCATCTCAGGGCTGAACATATATAGACAAACACACTCACATTCACACTTATGGGCAATTTTAGATCAACCAATTAACCTATCGGTGCATGTCTTTGGATGGTGGGAGGAAACTAGATTACCTGGAGAAAACCCACACAGACACAGGGAGAACATGCAAACTCCACATAGAAAGGTCTGGTGTGGGAATCGAACCAGGGTCCGTCTGTCTGTGAGGCATGTGTGCTAACATCTGCACCACCGTGCCGCACTTGAGTCCTGTATTAATAACAAATATTTTTCATTAGCAGTGATATTAACATGATTATTCTGTGTAAACATTTAATATAGGATTTCTGACATGAATGAGGCACTGAAGACTAATTTCCTTCTGAATTGATTAAAATAATGTAGTTACCAACAGGATTGTGCAGAAGGAATCAACTGAAGGTAATCAGGCTAAGAGACGTCAAAGAAACCCTTTATTCCTGATTAGATATTTAGCTCGTGGTCATTGGAAATCACCCACCCTGATATGTTGTGCAGGCATTGATTTGCCACAGACTAAGGTTGACTATCATTTGTTTCTCTGTAAACTTAACTTAGCCCTCATGACATTTGAGGTGTCTGCTGAAAACCCGATTAACAAGTTGTGTGGGTGAACTTTCCTTTATTTACCTACTTTTTTCTCATTCCTGGCTTAATGTGCATTGCGTTTTTTTTTTGTTTTTTTTTTGTTTTTTTATGAATTGAGATTTAAAGTGATGTGAAGAGCTTTAGTTTTTTAATTTGCACATTAACAGGCTTTTTCTGACATTTTAATGAGCCTTGGATGTGTATAGGGCAAAAGGGTAATTTCCTATCACTGCACATGAGGAAAAAAAAAACAGGGCTATGGAGATATTTGAAAGAGTTAAGAGCATTTTTAATAAATATTACTTTAAGGTTTGTTTCAGGAAAAACACAGAACACTCCAATAAACAAAGACTTTATTCTGTCGGCAGGAATGGTTTTTGCTGCTGGCATGATGCTGGCCACATTCCATTTCCTGGATAAGGGCAAAACATTTCCAACAGATGGACATTTAAAAAGAAATGTACTTTTCTCTGTCGTCTAATGATTTAAGAAGTTGAATGTTTTAAATAACTGCTACAGTATGTTAAGGGATAGAAGCAGAATATATATATATATATATATATATATATATATATATATATATATATATATATATATATATATATATATATATATATATAGGTCTTCAAAGTCTAATAATATATAAAACTTATCTTTAAAAAAATATCATGACCTAGAAGTAAGTAACTGTCTTTATTATTAATATATTCTGCATGTGGATATGCAATATGTACTAAAACTGATGCTCTGCTATTAACCCATTACGAGCTGAACATGGAGGAACATACAGTACCATACACACTGTGGACCAGGAACAATGGGTTGCTGTCTGTGACCCCAGACCTCCTCCCTCGTCTGTCTGGTGGATGGACCTGACCCCCCCCCCCCTTAATTTATAAATGGACGTTCATCTATAGCCTGTCCGTCCATGGGAGTGGATCTCCCCGTCATTGTGGTTCTCCTTAAGATTTCTTCTTTTTCCCACTGGGTTTTGAAGTTTTTTTTTCTTGCAGAGGAGGGTCTAAGGACAGGGGATGCTTGGGACTTTTTATCTATTTCTGTAGTTGATTGTGTTTCTGTAAAACCCTGTGAGACGACTTTGTTGTGATTTGGGGCTTTATAAATAAAATCAAATTGAACGGTCAGGTTCTAGAGA
The DNA here is from genome assembly GCA_020466265.1 of Siphamia tubifer. NCBI lineage: Eukaryota > Metazoa > Chordata > Actinopteri > Kurtiformes > Apogonidae > Siphamia > Siphamia tubifer. The sequence goes on along the minus strand of CM035788.1, from coordinate 25,267,847 downwards.
ACAAATGCGGTGTTAAATTCCTTGCTCAAGGGTACATTGGCCAACAGTTTTTCTGCTGGTCCAGCGAATGGGACCTAAGCCACATCTACCGACACATAAATTCTTCCTGTGTCCACATGACCTTTGACAAAATACACTGTGTCCCACTGTAACATTTATGACGTGCTGCTGACCTCTTGGCCAGGTCACCCTCATGAAAGATCCTGATCTCAATGGGTTTCATCTAGTTAAATAAAATAAGAAAAAAAACTGCAGAATGAATGTGTCACAAGGGATGCACATACTGAACATCTGTAATAACTTTGGAACATTGCAAAATGATCATCCCTCAGAATTAGTTTTTCTAATCTGTAGAGTAAGATTTATTTTGGGCATAAAATATTTTAAGTATTGTTTCTCATAGCCATGTAGTCACTCTGATATGGACATCTCAATTTGTCAGTTTTTGGGACACTCTTTTATATGTCTACAAGATGACCCAAAATGGCTCCAAACTAGTTTCTGTTGGGCTTCAAACTGTGGACACTTTAGATAATGCTGGGTGTAGCAATATGTAATGAAGGTGAACAGCAATGAAATTAACTTACAAACTAAAGTAGGTCTTGGAAGTTTATTCATTACATGCAGTGTAGTATGTGAACTACTGCAGATCATACATTTATACACCTGGATTTGATGTTTCAAGTGTAGTTTAATTACTGAAACTAACAATATACACAAAATGGAGTATGACACTGTTGTTTTCCAATCTCTATTATCCATCCACATTTCCACAATCTTTACTGTGAAAAGTATTGTTAAAAAATGATTTTATTTTTTCTTTCTTACTTTTTTTTTTTTTTTTTTTTACCCAAAATGGTGTTTATACATGAGAGGCCGAAATCAAGTGAATAGTATGCATTTCGCAAAATGTCCATATTATTATGGATGGAGCATAACTAGTTTTTAATCTGAGTTTACAAAATCCTAATTGCGACAAACATTATTTCATATGGATTTTTTTCCAGCTGTTTTTTTTTTTTATATATATCAATGTCAGTCAGACTTTTCTGTCAACACTTGTCTATTGGCAAAATAAGGATTAAGATAAATTTTCCATCATACTTCCAATTATACTAGTTAGAACAGTGACGTTGTGGTATTCATATGCATATTGGATCTCAGTGTTTTAAGATTGTTTTGTACTTTCTACAGACAAGTGAGTAAATGAGGTTAGAAAATTGAATGGTCCTGCCATTGATTTTCTGTCGCTGAAAACCTTTTATTATTTGCACTCTGTCTGGTGATGGACAAACCAATCAGAGCCAGAATACAAATAAGAATAGTATGTACCTGTGGTTGGTATGGATGTAGCTGTGTGTGTTGCAGTGTTTGTGGAGAGTGCTCTGGTTACTGATGAGGAAGATTGATTTGAATGTGTCTATCATCGTGTCAGAGATGGGTAACACACAAAAACAAAGAAGGTCTGATAAAACTGAAATGGGGTGCTGTGTTTTTGGAATGAATCACTAGAAACATGCAGACTGTCAGGGGAAGAGGTTTCATGAGTAAAGACATTTTAAGCATGAGCAAGAACTGAGTGCTTAGCCTATTTTACACTAATAATAATTTAGTCATGTTGACAATTCAGAATGATTATACTCCTTGTCAGTGAATGATTACAATTCAATGATCAGTGATAGAATAGAAATTACTTTTTCATTATTGCTTAAAGAATGAGCAAACCCATGATTCTTTGTCTGCAAGTACTGACAGCAAGATGGAAGTACGTGGTGAAGTGTCCCTCTAGCCTGATGATGCTGAAGCTGATGAGCATACACTAATGCATATGCCGGCTTCTACCCAGGCACATATTGCTGGCTCCTATTTAAACTTTATTTGTAACTGAAGTGTGCTTATTGGCGTGTAAATTGGCAGACATGTGTGTGCATGCATTACCGCCATCGTGCTTGGAATAATGATTTTGGCATTACATGTCAAGCTGTCTTAAGCGTCTTGAGCAGAAGCATAAAAATGCAAAGCCATACTGAATAAAGTACATGTTACTAGTTACAAAATAAATATCATGCTCAATATATTAAGGATCTGTCTTTGACCTTTACCAGGCAATTAATTCCACGTGGAGAGATCCTTAGTGACGCAGGCTAATCCCTCAAATGAGTGCTCTTCGTCATTCAGTAGGACTGCCTAGCAACCAGGTAGTGCTTGAGTGAGCAAGATGATCTGAGGGACCAAGATGAAACCTGGAAATAGTCACACTGGGATCACAAATATATCCTGTGTTTATTTATTGTGAAATGTATCATTAGAAACGTCTCCTAATGATATTGCTAATATGCCTTATCTACAATTATTAGGTATAATAATGAGCAGCGTCCCTTGGCAACAGACACTCGATTTGTATGAATTAAATATAATGTCCCTTGTGAAAATCATCCCTTTCATGATGTCATAGATAAGTTTTTGTACACATTAGTCTGTAATTGTTTTTAATAACACATGGGAGAAGTTTCAGTCAGAATACCTCCTCAATCATGGTGGAAAAGTAAATGTCCCAGCTCTGTGGGTTTCCTTAGAAACACAGAAAGATGCGGGTGCTACTTTTAGAAACCGTAGATGAATCCATACCCTTTTTGGTTCATCACAGTGTGGTATGATCAAAGTAGAAGAATGTAAACAGACTTGGGAAAAGATTAACTTGGATAAAGATGACATTTAATAACGCTAATTTTCCTTATTTCCCCATTCCACTAATTGCTTTTAGTACTTTAAGGCATGTAGTGATGTATTATAGAAAGTGCTCATTAGTCTGACATTCTAATACTTTCCACTGTGAGCTGTTATCAGTGTTTTCAACCCTGTATTTATACTTGACGTAGTCATTTCTCAAAAAAGAATAACATTTTAAAAAAATTTAACTTATAGTAGAACCAGGAAATCAGAATAAAAGGTCTAAATTACCAGCTTCCAATGATATGAATCGGTTGAGCTCCACTGAAAGTGTGTGCGCTTAATTTTATTTTTCCTCTCTGCTGGAGAAACACTTAAAACATTAGGACATTTAAAACTCCAGCCTTTAACTCCTCATACAGCTTCATACCATCATTATTATTACGAATCATTACCCATTACAGCCTTATTACACAGTTACTCGTATCTCTCAATCTCCTTTTTTTTTTTTGTACCAAGATGGTTGTAGATGAAATAAAACCCTGTAATCATTTTTTCTGTGGAACTTCAAAGTAAGTTAGAAATGAGCATCACTCTCCAAGGCTTCACTTTAGCCTTGGTTATGTGTAATCTGAAAATAATTTTCATTCACAAATGGCAGAAAGGCTGCAGTCATTTACTCCAATGTGCAGTAACACAACCCCTTTTACTGTGATGGTGTCTTGTATTTGTGGGGGTCCTGGGGTTACCATAAAATTGCTTCAAATGTCATATATGTGCCAAAGAGAGGAGAGGAAAATAATTGATGTATGGTGTTTTATCCACTAATGACCGTTTGTTGTGCGTCATTAAAGCCTGTCTGATTGGATCATTTAATTTGTCTCGGTTAATAGTTTCCACGGACAACAAGCATTTGACATCTGGTATTTCTAGCTGTGATAATATTACACCAGCAGTATCGTCTTCAACTCAAACACTCAAAACACACAAGCTGCAGTAGCCTGTTGAAAGCTGCACCTTTTGTTGGTTATTTATCAAAATTCAATTAAACTTCTTTGTTTTACTAATGAATGTATCAGATTTGCTGGATCAACTGAATCATTTTTATTTTGTTTTTTTTTTTTAATTGCAAAACTCAAACTAGACAACCAGCATGCACATTGCACACCCTACCATGTTAGATTGTTTCCATCACTCTTTATATTTTCATTGAGTATATGTTGAAAATATATTAAAAAAGCTACCTATCCTCGTTCATATTTCCTCAAAGATAAACCAGGAGTAATTCTCAAGCCACATCTCTAATAATAGCAGGGATGGAGATCGATGCAAACAAACAAAAGCTGCTCCCCAAGTTCAGACGCGGCAAAAATAACACAAACTTCTGGTTGTCTTCATGTAACATAGGGCCATTTCAAACATTGTGTACACCTCTACAAGTTGAGTTCAGTGTGTTTAACAATAGAACACATTTTGTTCTCGATCACTCATTTGGATTATTGTCTGATTTCAGTCACTGCAGGTTTATAGCTCACTTTTCAGGAAAACGGCAAAACTTACACAGTAAACTCTTATTGAATGGTTTGTATTGACTGAAATTAAAATAGTTAAAGCCGCATATGACTTTTGGCACTAATTTCTCCTGAAATCTGTAAAACCTGTGTCACAGCCAAAGTATCAGAAATCCAGAAGTCTGTCTGTAATCTGTGTATCCTTTGTTTATTCGTTTTCTAAAATAAAAACAAAAATAAGACCATGAAACAACAACTCGTTTCTTCATGGTTTGCTTCCAAAACCGAAATGAAAGAACAGATACCGATGTTTTTTTAAATTTTTTATTTTTTTATTTTTTGTTTTCCTTTTTGTGTTTAAATGAATAATGGAAAAACTGATAACGGCCGTTTCCCATTTTATCCAATTTTGACCTGAAGCAAATTCAGGTCAAATAATATGTACATCCAGTCTATCACTTTGTTTTAAACAAAAAAGAGCATACCTGGAACATGTTCTCTGTCGTCATATCTTCAGGTCTTAGGGTGACCCTCTTAGTTTCCTGAAATAGGACATAAGTTTCCATCTTTGTCACTGCGTGTCACAGACCTTAACAGTTTACTCAACTTGCTTCAGGTCAAAATTGGATAAAATGAAAAATTATCATTATCATTACCATTATCTGTTTTTCCATCATTCATTTAAACACAAAAATGAAAACTGAGAAACGGCATCATTGTTTCTTTTCATTTTGGTTTTGGAAACGAAGAATGAAGAAACAAGTTGTTATTTCGGTTTTAGTTTGAAGAAACAATGATACACAGATTGTCTGTGATTACTCACCTGAATCTGTTCCCTCATGGTGAACAATTACAAAGCGTACTCCACCATAAACAGTCCGTTTGTTTACAACCACAGCTGGTAGGTAAGTGGGGGATTTTAATACATTTGTCACATGCATTGTGGGAAGCAGAGTTATACACAGGTGCACTGGCAAGAGGTAACAAAGCCATTTCATGTTTGTTGACCCTTGGCCGTAATGCACCTGTGTATCATATCCATCCACTGGGTATCCTTCATGATAAATTGTAAAAATTGTTTAGAAATTCCATGTTTTACATATCATTGAATGTCAGGAGGAACTGATAGTATCGTTTTCTTCCACTACAAAGCACTGTGCAGACAGTTGCTACAGTTCACACAATGTTGCAGTTAATGCAATGTCTCTTTTTTTTCTTTTGTTTATATATCTACATGAGGTTAAAATGTTTTTCTGTTCGTTGTACTTCTTAAACAAGAATAAGGTACAAACCTAAATGTGCAGCCAAGCAAAACATTCTATGCTGTGATATGACCTCCCTGGACTCTACTGTGTCAATAGATGATTGTTGCATCACAAGGAGAAAAACTGAGTCCGTGCACTTCTGAAATATCACTACAGGGTTTCCCCCAGAAAACTTGCCAAGCCTGGTGGTAGGACTGCTAGAGAAGCCCACCGACTTATAAATTATGAAATTATGATTATGTGTTGTAAGACATTTGATACTGGTACCAACTACAGAGTCTAATGCACTGGCAGAAACCCTGCACTACATGTGTAGTAGTACTAGGTGTATGTAAGTGCAAAGTGTTGATCACTGCATAACAATCAGTACATTTACATGCACTTAGAGAAATTTGAATTTGTTCCTTACTCAGACTAAAATTGAAGTTTTAAAAGCCATTTACACACCTTAGTCAGTGTACAGTCGAATTTAAGAAGTTGGAGTAAGCAAGTCAGATAATGTGATTCTTATTGAATTTCTCCATGCATATAAACGCCACCCAACCTTAGCTTGATTAAGACTGGCCTGGACACGCTTCCTTCCAGAAGTGACCAGAGACACGGCATGACAATATGGATGTTCAGGTAATAAATCATCCAGTACTTACGAAATATACTGAGCTGCTTGCTGCAGTGTTGTCGTCCATATCATTGGTGTTGTTGTCCTCCCACTGCGTCTGCTTCAAATGTGCCACCTTTGTTTATGGCTTGTTCTTCTATAGCGCCAACAAGAAGAACACCAATATGCCAATATGAAAGGGTGTGTATCACCATCTAGTGTCTGAGAGTCCAACGTACCTCACGTAAAAATTAAAATTTCTTCTGCGCATGGGAAACTCCAGTTAAGTCGTTAATTTGATTACTGCAATAGCTCGACTTAGATGTGCACAATAAAAATGATAGATAACTGGGCTTAATGAATGGTTAGTTTTTCACAGTAGTGTCTTTCAGTACAATAGAAATAAAGAAAGGTATCTGTTTTGATGCTTTCATTTGAAGGCGAGACCTCATTCTTGTCTTTTTCTCTGCGTGCGTTGGATCCCTGCTGACTTCTGATGTGTTCACTCCATGGTGGAGATCGTTCACCTTCCAGCTGCGTGTGTCAGCTCTACTTTACCTCACCATGTCTTTGCAGCTTCTGCATAGGTTTCACAGTAAGCATGCAGTGCAAGATGGCTCCACAGATAGAAACACCAAACAATTGGGGGCAGGCTAGTGCTCCATCCTGCTACTACAGTCTCAGTCCTGTACCCAACATGAGGCTGTTGTAACAGATGGTAAAATAAACCACCTGTCATTCTTACATGAATTTATACATTGCCTTCATGCAATGCAGATGGTGAGTGTTGGGATGTCGCATAGCGTTGTCTTTGTGTCTTAGCTTTTAAGTAGTTGAGTGTACCAATCCAGATTTACTGTTTTTATTTGACACCTTATTTTTAGTAAAACGGAGGGTTGCCTCCACTAAAATAAAACACCAGCAGGGAGTCAGTGGAGACCCAGCTGGACTGCTGTACTGTGAATTCAGTCATTATCTGCAATCCACACAGCTGAGTTCATAGCACAACACTAAGCTGTGCTTTAGAAACGCTCTTTGTCCACATCATAAGGACACTAGTCATGCAGCATTGTGATTCTTCTATCTGTCTTGGCTTGATGATATGATGGTTTATGTAGTGTAATAGTAGAGATGTTTCTTTCAGTAGCCATTTAGCAGCGTCACATCAATACACTTTTGATTCCAGCTGCTTCACAAGATAATTCGATTTTAATAGCAAGACATTTACAGCATATTAAAGAAAAATATTTGTCCAGTTTGTATTGAAGCTGGAGTTACCAGACACTCGCACAGCAGTTTTGTTTGTTTGTTTGTTTGTTAGCAGGTTTACGCAAAAACTACTGGACCGATCTCTATGAAATTTAAAGGAAAGGTGCAAAGTGGTTCAGAATTGATCCCAGTAAAATTTGGTGAATGTATGTCAAAGGTCAACATCAGTCACCAAAAATGTTTTCGCTATGAGAGAGAGGTCAGGTGTGTGTGTGTGTGTGTGTGTGTGTGTGTGTGTTGTGCCAGGAACCACTTGCTATTAATGTTAATTCTTAGAACTTCAATGCTTCAGTTTTAAGTGAGTGTTAATGTCATTATTTTGGGTCTTTTGTTCTTTTTTGTCGTCTCATAGTAAGGTTAGGATAGTTGATTTGAACTATATTTCTTATGCCTATATTGCTATATTTATGTTGCTCCCCTAAATGGTGGTTCAGGAGGAGGGAACATATAGGTCTGAGTTCAGCACATCTGTGATTGGAGAATAGAAAGAGCACACGTTTTGTGCCGTTATTACACACAGAGGTGTTTTTTTCTTCTTCCAATCATTCATTTCATCAATGTCAAGTGACTACTTATTCTATCAGTGTCTATTCTTTCTCTTATTTTCTAATCACATCAACAAAATACAATGTTTCTTCACCACATTTTTCACTGAAATAAAATTGTATAAATGTTCCCTTTTGAGCAAATTATTATTATTAAAACAAATCATCAAATGAATTGTTCTTTTTAAATGCATATAGTTTTTAACATGGTCAAGTACCTTTTTTTTTTTTTTTTTAAACAATAAACCATGAATTAACATATAAATAAATAATTTTGGCCCCCATCTCAATATCCAGCACACAGCACCGTTCACAAAAATGGCACTAAAAGGGATTACTATGCATTCACCATAATATTGTATTGTATGAAACCCCATTTCATGAATGTCTCTAAATAAAACAATCAAATGGCATGTGGGCGAACTCCCCATGTTCTTGACCACTAGCATTAACAGGTTAGCTTAGCAGACAGGATCTCACATTCACACAAAACACTTACAAACCCTGTTTCTGGTTGCACACACCACACAGCACAATATCCAACATCCCAGGACTCCTATAGTTTACATTGTACTTGTGAATCATTTGTGTTTATCAACCTGTGATTGGGGAATAGTGGATATTACACACGGACGAGTTTTTATTCTTCCTCCAATGGAATAACTTATACTCCAAGATTTTAAAGATTTTTAAAAGTGCAAGCAAAAAATATCAAATCAAAATGCCAAATAAATAATAAAAAAAAATCTAACAAAAATGAAAAATAGAAAACTTGAATGAAAAAGATTTTCACATCGTGTAAAATATTTGCCTTCGTATCTCTGTCAGTTTTGGTTGTTGCCTTTTCCCTTTATTATGACTTCAGCCTTTTTCATTTGCACTCCCTGACTTTTTGATTGTGGTGTGACACAAATGTGGCTGGTGGGGGCGGGACTTCCTTTGGTGGTTTACTATTGGTTTATTGATCTGATGATCTGTAATTTTTTTTCATTACAGTCTTATATTTTTTCTTTGGATTCCTTTTTTTAAATTTTATTTAATATTTTGAATTGATATTTGTTGCTTGCACTTTTAAAAATCATCTTTGAACTTGACACAAATTAAACACCATACTTGTATTGGTCAGTATGAGGTACTTCACCAAACTCAAAGGAGTTCTAATAGAACCATTACAAAATGAATTGCAGAAAAATAAAGAAAAAACCAAAAATTGTAGGGGTACCTGTTTTTAAACACATTTTTCCAAGCCTCTATATTTTCGGTGACTGTTGTGATAATCTGCTTTGTATCTCATTGTGACTCGCTAAAGGTCTTAAGTAACCACTGTAGAAACGGTCTTACATAATCATGTTGGAGTAAGTCGGCCAACAGGAGGGTAAATTCCCTCACTACAGTGTGATGTAATAACTGAATATTAGACAGGGAAACTCCAAAGCCCGCAAATAATTACGACTAGCTCAGTGCATCGTTGATGATTTATCAGCATTAATCTGCTGGATTTAACACAATAATCCATTGACGATAACTGAGGAGCAGTTTTTTTTTTTTTGTACACTGACTCCATGCACAGATCGCCTCTGTTGTATAGACTACACTTTTACAGGGATCCATTGGTGGCCTGTTCTGACTCAAGGAAAGAATTTGCTGTCCGCTCCACTGCCTTTTGTTTATCACTGGCTGTCATGAGCTCTTCTTTCTGTTTTTCATGTTTCTTTTTTGTTGCTACATCCAACCACATTTGTAATTCCCAATCCGTCAGAGCCAGCATGTGTCAGACACAGACCCATTACTTCAGGTGTTTTCACAATGAGCTCACCTTTGACAGCCGAGTACATAGAATGATAGATCATAGAATGTTTTTTTTTTCCCCTTATTCTTTCCCGCACTGGATTTGTGCTGTACTTGGGTTGTACAGATTTGTGCTGTACTATCCTCGGCTTTAATATCTTTTTAGAGATTTTTTTCTGTCTTCTGTAGATTGAACTAATCTCACAGTTGACTGAACATTTCAAATATGTGATTATATTAGGAACAGGAAGTGGGTAAAAAATGATTTTTGAATGTAGAGCTATAACATCAGTCATTTTGTTGCTCAGAATTTTTCATTTCTTTGTTAAAACATAAGTAGCTGTAAAATGTTTCTAACATCTATACTCTGCAGAGGAAATTTTAATGCAGTACAGTGTTCAGTTTGGTGTCAAACCTAAGTGCAGCTCTGCCACAGCTCAGCATAAAAATGACTTTGTGTTATTCCTGAAAAGTGAAATGGCACAAATCAGCCCCATTTGCCTGTGGCACGAGGCAGTCATGTTGGCCTATAACAAGGAAAACTCATGCTTTTCCTCAGGGAATGGATGCAAGAGTGTAATAAAAAAGGATACCATGGCTTTCGTTTCTCAGCCTACAAATTGGTCATGAGAATAAGGGACTGTGGGGAGAGACGAAGATGTGTAAGACAAGCAATTTACTGAAAGTCCCATGCCAGAGAAAAGTATTGTAACAGAAACTCTTAACATGAAGGTGTCACAGCCCTAGAAAATGTGTATATTGCAACTTGAATAATTTTCTAAAGCAACATTTTTAACCTAAGATCTTTAGAGTTCTTCTAGTTTCCAGTGTTTGTAATGCATGCAGTTGAATAGTGACAAGTCTTAACTATCTTTCTGTGGTTTGCCAAGTCCAAACATTTACGTGGTCACAATTTTGTGCAGTGGCAGATTTACCTGCACAAACAAATGATAAATAAATAAATAAAGATATCCACTGTATTTAAAATTCAATACTGCTATGTGTTATCTTGCTGTGAACTATTTGCAAATCAATCAAAACACTGGTACAAATATTTCATCATGAAGTCATCCAGGCTTTTCCTCATCTACTGTAGATGAAAGTGAAAAAATGTATGGTCATGTATCTTTTCTCCACCTCCTGGAGCCTCGCCAACTTTAATTAGAGGAGCAGGATGTTTGTCCAAAATCAATCCTATTGCACCACAGCAAAACCCATTTGCTAAGAGTTGTCTGCTGATCTGTGTTACTTGGCATTTTCTGTCCTTCTGCTCAACATTATCTCTGTGGAACCCAAAATATTCCAAAGGACAGATGTCAAATTTATTTTTGGAACAAGTACAACGGGACTTTACATTGTACTTGGTCTACGTCCGTTTCAACCGCTTCTACATTTGAACCACCAGTCATTTCCTCATGGTCTGTTTCCCTTCTGCTCAGACTGGATGGGTGGAGTCACATGACTACACATGCTCCACACACTCTTAAAGGGGAATGAACATACTGTACCAGCACCCACAGTCAAAATAGACAAAAAACATTTTGTTTTTCTTTTTATTAAAATACCAAATTTACCGTAATGGGCAAAATGTTGGCGGTTATTGTAGTAAATGTCTGTAACAGTACATTTCCAGTTTATCGCTCAAGCCTAGTGTGAAGGGGATTTTAAGCAATATAGTAAAAAAAAAAAAAAAAAACGCTCCAGGAAAATGCCTCCTACTTTACATTTAAGCAGCCACGTCTGAAGCAGTTCAATAGATCAGAATGGGGAAAAGGGACACAGGGTGAAATATTTGTGTATAGAGCTTAAGACTTGTAAATGCTGTTAGTTTGAGCACAACGGACTAACAGTAACTGTCAATGCTACTTGTTATCTTCTCTGAACACTGACTGGCCTCTTATCTTTAGGTTTAAGTTACCCTTTGTAGAACCCCCAATACCCCCCTAGGGAAGTGAAAAATCCATACTCTTACATTTTACCACAAGAAATAATAAATTTGCCAAGGTCACTAAATCATTCTAACTGGGCACCAGAGATAGACATTTCATTGGGGATGAAATGCTTGGGTTTGTTTTTATGAGTAGAGGTGTTTTGTGTGTTATATGCTCTTGACTCTTAACAGTGTTGCTACATATCACAAACATGGTGATGATGAGAGGATTAAGGAGCTATTGGACAACTGTCTGATGTTATTTATGGAAAAGAGGAGGAGATGAGCAAGGTTTTAGAGCATGTTTTCTTTTTTTTTTGTGTAACACATTTGTTCACAGTTGCTCCTTCACAGCGCTTGATTCATGTAAAGCAATTTTAATTTAAATTTTTTTTCTTTTTTATACAGACTCTTTGTAGTCACCGACCAGACATCTCTCCAGGAGTTCACACTTTACCAACAGTATCTTCTTCCTATGTTTAGTAGCCTTTCATTCCAACAGCACATGTTTTTTTAACACTAAACCAGAAGAAAGAACAAAGATTGTATTGTGTGGCACATACATTATTTCTGGTATAAAGTTTTTAGCTTGTAGATTTCTTACTCCAGGTGGAATAACACGACCTTGCATGCTGATGAATTTGTATGTTCTTTGATTCTGTTTTTTGACAGCTAAAATATTGGCATTGACAAAAATGTGCGTAGCCACATAAACCAGTCTCGTCTCCTCATACATTGGAAAATCTAAGTTTTCTTTATATGCCCTATAGTAGATACATGTTCCTTGTCTATTGTCTATGGTCTCTGCTGCTGTTTTAAGCCCTTTTGTTTCACATGTAGTGCATCTAAGAAATGGAAGATATACACAGATTTTTGTAAATATTAATGGCTTTCACCAAACACACATTATGCACATTTTTCAAATGGGTATGTGGCATCTTAGTCAATTTATGACATCTTTGCACTAATGAATGCCAAAAAAAATGTGCACTGAGGGAGGACAAGAATAGTATTTCTATCTTGACCAAATGAACAAGGAATTAATGTGTGACTGATTAAATTAAATGGATGCTGTAGTGAAGCATGCTACAGGTTTAGACACTCTTCCACTGCATTTTGAGATGAAGTATAATTTCATATACTATCTCTTTGTTTCTATGCGACCCATCATATAAACTTCAGATGCAAACCGGTTTCTGGATTGTATTAAAATTGTTGAAAGAAAGAAAATCTGTATTAAATATGGTTTCTCTTTTTGTCTTTTCCATAGTAAATTCAGTAGGAACATGGATGATCTGGATGAGTAGAAATTAGCCCTTCAATAATAGCAGGGAACCACTCACTCTAGGTACTTTAGTACTTAATTGCTAATGTTCCACAGTGGGGAAAAAATCTTTCTCTGTAGCTCAATATAAATAAATGGAATTTAACAGTTTTTAGTTTAGACAGATGAACATTTGCAGCTTTGGTTTTTCTTGTGGTTATTCATTTATTCCTTATTCATTACTTTTCTTAAATGGGCCATATTTGGTTTACTAATTGGCTTTTAGCCCCTTTAATCTACACTAAATGTATAGCCATTTGCTTAATATCTCGTGTTAAATAAGCATTATGCTTCCTTCTGCCCCATTTCAAACAATCTTTAGTTATGCTTATCTTGTATGTATGCAGGTATGTATGTATGTATGTATACGTGTGTGTGTGTGTGTGTATGTATGTATATATATATATATATATATATATATATATATATATATATATATATATATATATATATATATATATATATATATATATATACATTTATTTAGTTTTTGTTGATATTGTTTGTATGTTTGAGATTTATTAATGAAATGAAACATGTTGCCATTTTGATTGAAGGTCATGCATACATTATTTACTATTTGTTTACATTGTGATGGAATGCAGCTAATAAAATTCTGAATGTCTAAATGTTTTTCTGACATGTAGCAGCCCATTAAGCATTGTGTACTTGGGATGACTCAACGTTAGATCAAAGTTTCTTAGACACTCAATGAACACTGATCAGTTTCTTAATTTACTTTAAAATTTTTCCCTCCAACAGTGAAGAGAAAGACGGGATGGCTCTTAATGTAGATGTTGTCATCTAAGGTGGCTACAATCATGAAAGGTGGTTTCAATAATGAAGAAGCAAATGGTCTATTGGCAGTTGCTAGGCAACTGCATCAGCGTTACTCTGGGAGTCAAGGAGTAGTGCTTGGAAGATTTAAAAAGGAAGACATGCAAGGGTATTTTAGGATGTGGGGAAAATATGTGATTCATGATGCATTGGGGTGTCTTATTGCAGATTTTAATGGAGTCACAGTGGAGTAGATTAATGAAGGCAACACAAGGCTGTTGGGGTCTTGTCATCTACAAGAATGTGTTCCTTCATTTGTGCATGCCTCTTGCTGCCTGGTGATGCACAACAATTACTTCCCGGTCTATTTTAGATTAGTATGTCAGCCGCATTAGTCCATGGCCCAAGGTTGACAGAAAAGTTGGACAGTTTTTTTTTTATGTTATTACTTCTCAGTTAACCAATATGTATTGAGTGTCAGTCACATTAAACCATGCCTTGTTTTAGGGAAGTACCATTGTGACACTACAAATTACCCTTGACCAATGAATGAACCAAATGTGCTTACCTGGCTGTGGTAAAGCAGTTTCTTATTTCTAAGTAAAGACAGTTTCATCTAAAGCAAAGTATTGATTACAGTCATTAATTCATGTAACAAAAATAAGACATTATATGCTTGCATTTACTGATACAAATCTTATTTATCATGTGAATCATGGGGTCACAGGGATGTTATCACTAATGTTATTACCCTGGCCCTGAAGGGGAGGCAAGGGCTATTGTTTTTGGTTCAGTTTGTTTTCCTGCTAACACTCTTGCAGCAAAGCTATCTGTTGAAGTCATAAAAATGTAGTTTATAGATTGCCAGCAACTCAGAATAGATGCCATTGCATTTTGGGAGAAGTAGGTCAAAGTTTAAGTTTTTTAAACTGAATTTTTAAAAGCCCCTTTCTTCTCCCATTCATTCATAATTGGTGGAATTTCAGATGTCTACAAAACTTTTTTTTTTTTTTTTTTCCAAATTTACTCCAAACTTGGCACATATATAAAGGCAACTGATATGTTATCATCAACACACATAGACATGATGACATCAGCTAGATCTGTGCAAAAATAAGGTACAATATATATGAAGGATGGGGGGGCCTGGCACCACTTATTTTTTTATTGTTATGAATGAAACACAACATGCAGCCATTAATTTGTTCTATGTGTAGTATTATGTAAAAGCCCTTTGTATCACAAAAGCACGAATATGGTAATTTCTTAGTGCAGGTCAGTTTTTGAACCTTTTTCTGTCTGCTTGGATGGCTACCAAAGCATCCATGATTTTTTTTTTTCTTTTAATCCTCTTCCTGCTGCTTTCTGAGTGTGTAGTTGGTGGCTCAAAGGCTGTGTGGGAGTTGATGTGGAATGTCTGACAACAGAAGCCTGAACACATGCTATGTAACCTTCACTGACCTCTGCTGCCCTTTGTTGCTGAGAAGTAATGTTGCCAATCCCTTCCATATGTATGTCACCAAAAAATGTGGCCTCTAATCTCTGCTGTCTGTCCAAAACGTTGGATCACAGGAAATATTTACAAAACCTTTCACTGTAATTGGAGCATATACAGTCACACATACTGTGTTCTTGAAAGCCTTCAGCTTTGATTACAGTAAGCATTCACTCGGTACATGCGCTTACAAATTTCAATCATTGCCTTACTCGAATTGAAGAGTTAACTGGAGTTTCCCAGAAATCCAATACCCCTTTCGCATTAGGATGCTTCTGCTTGGCACTATAGAAGAACGAACAATAACTAAATAAAAGTGGCAGATTTGAAGCAGATGAATTACAACAACACCACCAAGGGAAGATATGGACAACAACCATGCAGAAGCTCAGTGTATTGTGTACGTACTGTACACCGATTTATTACATACATCTTAAATTACATTATTATTATTGTTTTTTATTTTTTTGTTTTTTTGCCAAGATCTTGCATTGATGATGGAAAGTTGAGCTACTGGATGAAATTCTCTCTGTCAAATCCTAAAGATTCTCACTGAGGTTCAGATCTGGACTCGGTGGCTAATCCATAGCTGAAAATAATCTCTTATTTAGCCTGAGCCACTATTTTACCAGATGATTCCTGGTATTGTCCAGCCTTCTGCTCTCCATCAAACTGAAGGTTGTTTAAACAGTGAAAGCTCCTTACTGCATCCATTAGCCTTATTGAATTTCTTGGAACTGAAGTTGGCATTTTTAACACGGGAGTCTATGGCGACTGACTCCCTTTCGGAGCCTGCCACCTAATGGAGGATGGGGAACTACCATTTTTGTCACTTTTTGTGTTGGCTTGACTTCTGTCTACCTGACACTGATGCTTGGTTGTAACACTTGTAATTGTTCCAATCAGGAACAATTTTGCACTTTGCTCATGCTCAGTTTAGTCACATGGGAAGTTGAAGCCATTTAAGAGGGAAAACAGAATGTTGTGCTCTGTAATGGGTTTTTTTCTAATTGTCTAATTATTTTTGTGATTCCATAGTTTGTAGTTGGACTCATTAAAGTGAGGTCTCACTTAGATTTTAAAGAATTATTTACCAAACAATTTTAGAGACTAGAGATTAGTCTGCTCTCCAGCATAAAAACTACTATACCTACAACCTGTTGTTCCTTATGGGTCATATATCGGTCTCATATCAGAAAAGATCTGTAGAATAGATCAGAATATCAGGAATATGTATGTTCAACCACAATACTTTAAAATGTCTCTACATTTGTGAAAATACTAAATCAGTAGGCTTTCTGACATTCCAACTGAGAAAATACAGGCCTCAGTCGCAAAATTAAAGTGCACGTATTCAGAGATAATTGGACACTTGGCAGCTGAATATTTTTGGGCCAGATTTATGTAGTTGTAGCTGTGCAAATAATGATCCAAACTGTACTTTGCATACTCCTTGCATTGCACTTTTTTCTTTAAAAAATGGATCATCCTACGATCAACAGTTGGATGTTATGTGTGCTGGATTTTAACTTGGTGTAATGATGCAGAAGACCGGGCACACATTTGCATTTGGAAGAGTTTTTATTTTTCCCTCCATTCCTTGAGTTGCAGCCCTGTTAGTGGTGTTCTCATCCTTGGAAAAACAGTTCAATAATTGTTCTTGTTTTCCTCTAGAGGATTGGCCTGTGGAGAAATCATCAATTTGTAGACCTGCATTGTCTTGGAGTGTACATGTATTTACGAGCTTACTGCCTGCAGTTCAACCATCGGAGGTTACTATATTGAGTTAATGATGAACTCTACTTATTTGACTCTGCATTCCCATCGAATTCACAGGCACGATTCATTATCTCTGATCAATAGGACGCTGTAGTGTATTCTGCTCGGCCAATGTTGGCTGCAAAAATGAAATGTCCAGGACAAGAAATAAGGGCTGAGAAAGGGAAACTAGCATTTAGCAAAGGTCAAAGGGAGCTTGAAACATTTCAGTGCATATTTTGTTCTCTAACTTCTCTAATACTAGTTTCTAAATATTTTGAATAGATCCCTAACTGTGTTTCTTCATGTTAGTTTATAAGTCATGTTTATGTAGAGTTTGTTTTGCCAACTTCATTTCTACTTCTATTACATGCTGTTGCTGCAGGGTTTGGAGCAAACATTGGTCTTTTGCTGAAAATATCCTATGCACAGATTTCAGAATATTGTGGCTATTACCATGGTTTAACTGTTACTTGTAGGTGTTTCCATTGAAGATGGTTTGTGAGTCTACTAAAGTCCTGTCCCACAATATGTCATAATTCTTATAAAATACTGTTGTAAGATGCTCATTTGAGGAAGATGGATACACTAAGTTTCCTGCAAAACCTCCAAAGTGGTGGCTCTGTAGTGTCAGTTGATTTACTGCTATTGCAGTGACTGTCTTATACAAAAAAGAAGGGATATCCTTCATGTTAATGTGATAACTTGAAAGATTTTTTTTTTTTTAAATTCCATGTTTTTCATATCAATGAATGTCATGGAGAGGAAGAACTGATTCAATTTTGGATAATTTACTATTTCTAGATGCAATTTTTAGAAGTGTTTTGGTGGAAATTCAGAAGGCTAATGTCACAATATAGAAAGGATGTTCACTGAAAACAAAATTAAATCTTAAAATAAAAAACTAGGAGGATGGCAAGTATGACTGCTACAATCAGGAATGTGTCCTTATCTTCCATCATTTATTTTTAAGTGGTGAACCTGAACTTGACATCAGAACTGTGTCATGATGTCTGTAAATTAGAGTAAAAAAAGAGGATTTATTTTTATTCTACAAATGAACCAAAGACCTGAGTTAATCTCTAAATCACCAGAGCTCCACAGATTACGTTTGTGTTAATGTGGCTCAAAGTGGTTGATTTTAATGTACCTTGACACATAGTAAATAAAAAGCTGACCGCACATAAGTTGTATGGGACCTTTGAGAAATACAAAAATATTAAGAACAATATTATTGAAAACTAAATTGGATATGGGGTAGTTTAAGAATTGTATCTTCAATTGTCGGCACATAAATGCAGGTAATGTCATGGCTTCTGAAGGGCAAAGGGCCATTCTTTTTGCAGAACTTCTCAGTTATGAAATACTTTTGTCATCCCCTCTCTTAGAAACTGAAGAAATCGAACACCCAGGGGACAAATGAAGCTTTGTTCAGTTTTTAATCAAGCTCACACAGGGATAAAAATAAGTCATGCTGACAGCTTTAAACTAGAAGCTGTGACAGACCAAATGAAAGAAATTAAACAATGAAATCACTGTTGGGACAAAATGCCAGTGGGGTTATCGAAGCAGACAACAATGTGTCTGTTACTATGGTTGAGGCGTATGTATTGTTGTGTCGATGACACCCGCTGACATCAGCACCACTTCTTACTGCAAGTCACATGTTGTCGGTGTAACTTGATCAATTATGGGCACTCAGACCCTCAATCATCAGGACACCCAGCTCTGTATATGTGTCTGTATGTAATGTAATAACCCCTGTCATTGCCTAATCCATTGACTGTTTGAACAGGCACCTGCGTATGTTGGCCTCACTGTTAACCTACAGGACATCTGGCCCCTGTTTCCACTCTGACTCATGAGAAAGTTTTGTAGGTTTCCTGTATTTACTAGACCTCTTGTGTAATTCTGTTGCACAAATTGAATTATTAATAGATACCTGCTCCTACTATTGATAGATGTCTTCCTGCCGTCATAGGGGACAGACATCCTCTTTGAAAAATGGAGTATAAATGTTCTAGGATGGTCTTTCATTTTTTCTTGATTGAACACCGTCTAACTCTTATAATATCACTGTCATGATTGCCTTGTAACTGTTGAGTCTTATCCTTTTTCTATTTTTCTAGGCGAGTTCACAATGGCATCTAAACCACACCCTCCTCTGATGAAGAAGCACAGTCAGACAGATCTGATCAGTCGTTTAAAGAGCCGGAAGATCCTTGGAGTTGGGGGTGAGGATGATGACGGGGAAGTACACCGCTCAAAGGTCAGAATAATTCACAAGATTATGTCTTGGTTTCTTATGAGCTGCAAGGCAAAGAGCTCTGCTAATGAATGTAAGTGCACATTAGAGCATCATCAGCCAGTTTGAAACTATAGGAGGAATCAGAAATAACAGTCAACTACAGTTGCATTCATTAACCCCAAGAAGAGATATAGATTCTTTTTAAAAGCCACATTGGGCTGCTAATTGGCTCATCACTCTAATAGTGTTCCATTGTGTGCATTCACTTCTTTGTGCTTCAGTGAATCTAGATCACATAATCCCACGAGCTCCCACAGCTCCACTGAGATGTGACTGGCTCCCCTGGGAGACTTTTGCATCCCATGTAGTTTATTCTTGCCTCGTATGTATTTCCACACTTCAGTTATATTGTACAGTGATGGCTAAACCCACATAAAATAGAACGTATGCTTAACAGCAGACCATTAAAGGCTCAAACATGGGCTCAGATTCAAAGATTCCAGAATATTTTTCCTCAGCAGATTGCATTAGCATGAGTGTAGATGGAGCAGACTGTTCCTTACTGAAATATTAATCAAGCTAGTGGGAGTAAGGAACGGAGCAGAAAGAAGCCGGCATATGATGGTAGCTAGCTTGTGATGTGATGTCAGACTCTTTTTTTTTTTTTTTTTTTTTTTCCCAGACCCTCTAACTGGTTGTTTATTCTCTCAATGTTTTAGCATGAATCCTTACACACTTATAGATCTTTCACAGATCATACAGATAGACACAGATACCTATACTTATGAAACATGCACTGGTACCAAGTCACTGTGAGGTCAGGATAATGATTTGCTCTATGATGCATTCACAGAAAAAACAAAATAACCATTTTATGTCTATTACACCCATTCACATTACATTTTTACTAATAGGAACTATGATACGCTTGTGACACATCACAGTGCTTCAACAACAAACTATCTCTGCCGCAGTTCGGCTTATTAACCAGCTAGTGAGCCAGCTTTGACAAATATCACATGAGATACTTTGCTTCATTACCATGATGTGTTCTATAAGGCTGCTATGATAACATCTGTTACAATTTGTGCCCAATTTTCTTCTAATGATCTAACATGCAGCAACAAGTTCATTATTTTTAAGATGAAGAACTCCTTTGAGGTTCACCTTTATTAGAAGTATTCCAGGTTTCCTATGTTTTATATTCTGAGACGTTTAAGATTGGTTTCTTAACGTGTAAAGTTATCAAGTCAAAGTGCAACCTGAGGACACAAAGTCATTAGGGACATTATTAGCTGGAGTGATATTTTGCTTTTTGAATGTCATCGACATGTTACAAGTAGTCATCCGTTGTATGAACTCCCTCTGGGACTGAAAACTGAGGCCAGTACTCAAGTGCAAAATCTTGTAGTTCTTCAAATGACCGCTTGAGGTTATCTCCATTAACCCCCAGTGTTAAAATGTTTACAGCTTTGTACAAACAATAGTAGAAGGGACCAACCCTGGTCCTCAAGGGCCAGTTTTAGATGTTTCCCTCTGCCAACACACCTGATGGTCGTTATCAGACTTCGGCAGAGCTTGACGAAAGGATGATCATTTCAATTAGGCAAGTTGGAGGGAGGTAAATATGTAAAACATGCAGGATACTGGCCCGCAAGGACCAGGATTAGTGACCCCTGGTTTAGAGCCCTATATTTAATTGACTTTTTCAGCTGTTGCCACATGGTAGTAAAACAAATACAATCATTATCATTAGGATGAGGTCTGTGGAAAACGATTTGAGATTTATTCCTAAGGTCTGGAAAGTAAACTTCAGCAATGTTTTCAAAAAAGATTTTGGTTCATTGAATACTGTCTATTGGCTTCCATACTTAACTGTGACATTACCCCTTAGATAGACAAACTGTTGTCTTGTTCACTGTGTGTAATTGTTGATATGTTGTTGTTATTATGGAAGCATTCCACTTATTCTTGGCAAATGTCTGTGGAAATGGAGCCCATGTGATATAACAGTAACATTAGACGTGTAGAAAGAATTGGCTTGAAGAGGAAACCGTTGGCTTCATCCCGGTGGACTCTGTAAACAAAGACCGGATATGCTACCCTCCTCTGCTGCTCGTCTCTTCCTGCCCATTTTACAGCGTAGAGATAAGAATACTGTTTTGAGCACAACTACTGAAGTGAAGAGAGGATTTCTATTTGTGCTACCACGTGTAAGTGAAACTATGTCACCAATATTGGCTCATTGCTGTTATGTCCGGGTCTGTTTACACGAGGACGATTGTGGCTAAAAGTGACAAAATATTTAATGGGAAGTGCCTTTAATTTACATGAGAATTGAGTTTTTTATAGGTTGAAAAAGCTCAAATCTGAAGACTCATTCCCAATTGGAAATCTTGACAACTATCTGCTGTTGCATTTCCATCTCGCATTCAAAAATGCTAAAAATATTTGCTACACATGTGCGTTGACAAGGCAGCGTTCTATCACAGTACCATCTAGCAGCCCATATCCAATCGACTTCCACACACCCTTGCGTCACCGTATGCACAGAGATTTCTTAATGACAAGGCTCATGTAAATATGGGATAGTTAGCGGATAGTGGAAGGTTAAGATGAGATGCCAGTTTTGCATCGTCTCCCTATTATCTTAGCCTCGGATTAATTATTTTTCCTCCAGTGGTGCTGTACTTTAGTGTCAAGGTCAATCGAGTACAAGCAAGACATAGTAATTCATACACAAGACATACCCAAACAGTTCGCTTGTGTTTTCTTGTTCTGAGAATGTCTTTTATAACATATGAAACTATAAAGGTGAAAACTGACAAAATCCACCAGATGACCAACATACATGAACATAATATACGTTTCTTTGTTGGTGGATGATGGATTATATTCCACTGGAACATTTTTGATGTTGACTCTGATGGAAAATCTGTTCTGTGTTTAGTCAAGTAGCTGACTGACTGATTGATTGCAAAGTCAGGCAGCAGCAGCTGTGATTAAGCCTCTCTTTACGAACAGCATTGTGCATTTCTTCCTTTTCCTGTTTCTCCCTCTCTTCCCAACTCGCTTCCGCTCTATTCCACCACTGTGCCATCAGATTATGGCACGTTCCCTTGAGTATTTCTCATGCTAGTCATGAATATTTATGTGTTCCTGACAAAAACAGCCCCTTTAACTATGGCACAGGAAGGAAGACTGATTCACCTGGTCATGTGATCACAGCTGGCACAAACAAACTCGTGTAGCACCACGTCGGCTTTAGTGTAAGAGGTGTGGTGTGGTGGGGGGTAGTCTGCACCATCTTCAGTTTTAGAAGCTTTTCTGTAGTTGTTTTTCAGTCTTCTTTTCATCAAAGATGGCTGCAGCCCTCGGCAAGAGGAAATTTAAGAATTAAAAAAAATACTCAAGAACAAAACGCTCTTTGTCTCCAGTAAATTTAAAATGTCTTGTCCTAATGGTGCTCTCCTCTATTTTTAAAATCATAAATACTACCTCGGTGAAGCTGCTCTGAAAGCATTCTTTTGTATCTCAAATGCACCTTTATCTGCTTGTATGTATGATAATTATATTAACATGCTTTTACTTGATGGGTTTCACATTAAAGTTGCTTTGACAGTTGGGCAGAGTGACAAAAATGAAATAATTGTTAAAATATTTTTGGTTATTAGTAATGTTCAAACGATACATCGGCCGGCCGATACAATCGGGCCAATATTTCTGGGGGTTTTTTTTTCATGTATTGGTATCAGTCTGTTGCATTAACTGATACTGTTTTTTTCCCCCCTGCTGTTATTTACAGTACAGGGAGGCGAAGTTTAGGGCAGCTCTGTGGTGGTGCCGTCCATAAAGGCTGTTCTTTGCCCCCACCCCAAATCCTGCTGCACCCGCATGTTTTACATTTTCAAAGTTTTAACTTAAACTTTGTTGAAATTGGGAGCATAAATAACTAATGCCATCATTGTAAAATCCACTCTGTTGTATTTTGTGTTTCAGTAACTTCCCCCAATGTGTCTTTAAAATGCTTTAAAAAAGTGTCCAAACCCCTAAAAAAAAAAGCAGTGTAAATTCCCACAAAACACATTTCTTGTAGCATAATGTAGTGTTTTTCAGAGCAGCATAGAGAACAACAGTTCACCACTGATTCGGTTTCTTCTCTGCTATAAGGAGAAGTCTGTCACTCTTTGCACCTTTATACATACACACACACACACACACACACACACACACACACTCACCTCTAACATGCGTGTGTATTCTGCGTGTGCCTGCGCCACAATGGACCTGAATATAGGACCACCCCACTTTTAAAGATTGTTTTCAATGATAAAACCCTGTTCTATATTCAGATCAATATGGTATTTTAAGTAGGAAGGAAGCAGAAATATACATGTGTGTAAGCTACATGAATAGATGGACATATTTTGTACCATTCTTTTAAAAGTTGGTTTTACTGGTATAAGCTCTTTGCTAATTTTGCACTGACATAATTTTAATACTGCTTAAGTGACTGAACACTTTGTTTTTTTTTTATCTGAATGTAAGTTTTATTGTGTGAAATGTTACTGTGATTTGTTCTACCTTAAACATTTCTCCTTTTTTTTTTTTTTTTACCAGGAATTTAATATTGTTTTTAGTTCAATGAATGTTTCCTTTAAAAAAAAATCAAAAAAACATTTTTACAGTAATTTTGGTATCATTTGAGAAAAAAAAATCAGTATTGGCCACAAATATCAGCTTTGGAATATCTGTGGCCTGTTTTAGTTTTCACCCAAGGATGATATAAAAAACAAACAAACACACAAACATGTGTATCTGTCCCAAAAAAAATATGCATTGGACAATCACTAGTTATTAAGAGGTACGTGTAAAAAGATCAAAACGAGTGATCTGTTCAGATGTGTATTTGCTCATTTAATGCATGAATAAACCGTCTGATATTCAATGTCCCATGGCTGTTTATGAGGGACATTGTCAAAAATTGTGAGCTAGATTATGTAAGAAACTTTTCCAAGTTGTTTCTACATAATGAAATCTCTTATTGATCAGTCTCAGTTTTTCACAGCAGGATTGTAAAAAGATTCTCATGCTGTGTACATTTGCAGTGCATGGTGGGAAATAAGAGGTATAATCATCAGTCTCTCACACATTAGAGACCGACAATTATTTCCTTTCATTCACTCTTGGATTGTAAAGACTAAATCTATGTTCCAGTTGATAGTGGTGTCTACAAACACGACAGCCACAAATAATTAATCTTCTCTGACTTCATGGTTTCAAGCATCAGTGTATTTTTAGCTTCTACGATGCTAAATCTAACTGCAACACAAGGGCAGTTTTGAGGGAAGAGATGTTTAATCATAAGGTAAATCATTGATGTTGGGGGAATGATGGAACCTGAGGGCTTCTTATGAAGAATTTAACATCACAGCAAGTCAACAACTGTATCTTCTCTAAGGGTGTCTGATCAGGAAGAAAAACTTTTCTTCACATATCCACTGTCTGGGTTATCTGGGTTAGTTAGTTTACTTCCCTGCCTGTATGTATTTAAACTTTGAAAATAGACTGGAATCTGACTGAGTGTTTCACGTAATATATAAATGTTATTTGTGTCGATTTAGCTTGTTAGCTATAGACTGAATGACAGTTTAATAGACCCATTAACACTTTTCAAATGGAAAACATGAAGCATTCTGCATGACATGACACATGATGGTGAAGATATGTTAATTTGTATTATTTGCTCTGGACATGTAATCCCACTGATCAATTAATGGCTTGACACATAGTCTGCAAAATGTCATGATGGTGATGTAACAACTATGTAATTTGTCTTTGGTCGAATGTAAGTGAAAGTAATGATTTTTTTTTTCTTTTTTAAGAACAGCATCATATTGACCAGTGATGAAACTATGGGGGGGTGGGGATCAAAAGAAGTTGCAGATTGTAGTTTCTCATCCATGTATAGTATTTAAAGGGCAATTACTTTATATTTTATGTTACTTTTTCATTGAACAGTCAGATAAACATGCAGTTACTAGTTGTTGTGAGCATCTGTGATTAGCTGCTTATCTGAAAAATGTATAATGGGGAAATGCTTGTGTGTGTGAGATGAGGTTTATGTTACATTTCATAGATATGAACAGTTTTATATTTTAGTGTTCAACTGCAGTGAGAAAATGATCACTCACACACTGACACATTTGTTTCAGTTTGTCACAATATTCTACTAGTTGAGGCTGTTAGGGGAGTTCTGATAAGGGATTGTGCAAATTTATGCAGAACTATGAAATTTGGTACAGAGGTCGTTTTTGACATGCCGAGTCCAAATCTGCTGAGAGCCAAAGCTAATTTCTAATGGTGCCGCCATATTGGATGATTGAAAATGGCAGACTGCAAAAAGTTACTTTTCTGAAAGAGCTGATGAAAAGCTACAGAGTTGTACAAATTGTTTAGATCTGGAGTATGTGGAAGATGCAAATCATTGCTTTGCAACTCTGCTGGCTGAACCACTGAGTAGGACTCTTGACAGTTGAGGCACAGAAGTATCTGTGGGGTCCAACTTGATGCTGGGATGTTCGATGCTTAAGTCATTCCAAGACAAGTGGTTCGTGACACTGATAGCCATTCCATTAAATTCATCCTGGGAGAAGTTTCCCTGACTCTGACTATCTAAATTGTCTACATCGAAGAATGTCCCAAAGACCTCTCTTCTCATGTTTGTCGGCAGCACAGCTGCATCAGTGGAGAATTGTATGATCTCTGCTTGTGCCATCGAATGTTTCACTTCCATAACACGACTGTATGAGACTGATATGTCAAAGGCAAAAAGTGAGTAGGGGTACAAAGATGGTAAAATGACAGGCCGCGCAAGGTGGTGGAACCGGCGCGGTGCTAGCAGTTTGGTAGTTTGGCAGGCCGCAATGCGCTAAGATGGGTGTGGCGGCGCACTTGTGGGAGGTGACCACTGATCCAGCTCGGCGCAGTGACAGATTTGCTGACTTTAGACCACGCCAACAGTACAACAAGCTCGCCAGCTGAAGGCAGGTCTAAGTGTGGCGCAGCCGGTGTAGTGGTAGATTGGGAGACTGGCGCACAGAGCGCACACGTTACCACTACCTCACAGGCAGGTTTCCTGAGTGTCGAACATATTTCAATGCAATGCATAACCCCAACAATCGCTATTCTATGAAGGTGATTGTGGTTTTATTTTCAGGTTTAATTTCATTAGGTATAGATTTAGGGTTGTTTTTTCAATCACCCTTATTTGAAACAATAGAAATAACGGTAGCTACAATATCATTCTCAGCCTTTACTGACTTAATTCCACTAAGTTGTACCTCATATGTTGTTAAGTTATGTTCACTTATATCCACAATAGTTCCCCTTAATAAAAAAATGTTAGTTGGAAGTAGCTACTTAAAAAGAACATGTTACAGCAACTGAAGACATTTCAGTTAGTGGTTCTATTTCTGAAATATTGAACTCTCCATCACTTTTCCTGACGACTCCAAAAATTAGCAATATTTGTTGCTATATCAGTCGTGGCCATCTTAAATCATTCTACATCTCTGGTTTTGTCACTACTCTTGTCATATAAAATACAGATTTAGTATCTTTTGGGCTTAAAATGAATATGTCCTTTGTCGGTCAGTCTTATGACATTTTTCTGTCTAGAAATGAAAAAAAAAAACTTTTTTCGGTGGCAGCCATTTTGAATCGTCCAATGTGGTGGCTCCATTAACAATTCGCTTTGGCTCCCAGCAGAATCAGCAGAACCAGATGTACCTCTGTACCAATTTTCATGCTTATGCATTAATTTGCACAATTGTTCCCCTTGCATTCCTGACTATATCAGTGATTTGTTCTTTAACAGGTAATGGAGTCATGCATTGTACTACACATACACTTTTTCTTTTAGCGTATACAGTACTTATGCCATCCAGCAAGATGTCGTTAACACATACTCTTTTAATCTTCAGGGGGTGATTAAGGAGGTGAAAACATTTGCAGTGTCTAATTATCATCGTAATGGGTCCTTCTCCAGCACTCTCTGACTCACTTCTTTGCTCCTGCTGTATTTTATGAGCTTTTATCAGCTTTGTATGTTTGTTAGCATTTATTACAACTCCATCATGGTTACTTTATGACCTCTAGTTTGTGAAGTTTTGTTGAAAGTTGACACAAGAATAATGTTAACATGGCATGATTGTTCATTTCCCTCTTTTTGTCTTAATTTGTTCACAGATCAGTCAGATGCTTGGAAATGAGATGAAGTTTGCAGTACGAGAGCCTATCGGGTTGAGGTGAGAATTCAGCTGCTCAATTACTCAGTATCCCAACAGCTCATAATTAACACAACAGACTGTTTAAGGTCATCTGTGTATCACTTTCAGTAGTGCTCACCATCTTGTCATTTCTGAGCAAATACATCGGAATTGACGGTGGGAATGATAAAAGTGTTATGCATGTAATGTATGTTTTCCTAGGGTTTGGATACTCATCTCAGCAGTGGGTTTCACAGCCATGGCTCTGATGGTAAGTTTAACATAGAGTGTATATATGCATACAAGTACCCCAGATATGAGCCTTATCAGATTTCCATCAAAGCTGAGCAAGAAATGTGATTGTAAATAACCCTCATCTACAGCATCATCACTAGTATCCCTATTTCTTGTTACTGTGTAGTTTGCATGGTCCACTGTAATGATTAAACACTGTCACAATTTAACCTGACATTTCAGAAGTAAGGTGCAACCTCAAATTCATAGCAATTACTATGGGGAAATATGGGGACATTTTTGTTGTTATCCATCAACAAGACTATTCATCTTGTCACCAGCAACAGAAGATTGCAGCAACAGGGTGTTGAATTGATGATTTACACAAAAGCACTAAGTCTAGGGTAAAAAAAGAAAAAAAGTCTCAAAATATGAGCAAGTACTTTTGTTGAGTGTATGTTATTGAAGGTGCAGTCGACTTTTCCATATTCTGTCGCGTAGCCTTGTCTAGATATAAAATGACACATGACCATGTTAAGACAGAGGAAAACCTCAGGCAAATAATGTTAAACACATCCAGTAATGGGTTACTGTAGCTGCTCAGTGGGGGGACATCTGGAGAAACAGTTGTCTCTCTGTCAGTCTAACCACCTAAATACTGAATATCCCCAGTGTTGAGGCCATACACATGGGCACTCGCTAATAAACAGGAAGACTTTGTTGATGCTGATGTATTTTGGATGGTGATTTTTGGGGAATTTGAGGGGGAAAGAATGCTGCTGTGTGGAAATGACAGAGTTGTGTTGTGCTACTACACAGGCCCTGGTGTTTCCCAACCAATGTTATGAGGTTGTTTTTGAGGAGGAGCTTTCCACAACCAGCATCTCTGTTCGCCTTTATGGAGGAGCACTGCTTAGTGAGTCTTCATTCCTTACATGCACAACAGATACATAATGAATACATTATGGAATGGATGCTTGTTCATTCCTAATAATGTATACAGCACTTGTGTGTGAAGGAGTACTTTACTTGTACTGCAGTGACGCTGACGCACAACATTTTAATGATTATTTATTTATTTCAATGCTAAAAATACACACTCCTGCGTTACACACATCCCCTAATAATTCCATGATTGTGCATTCATAACAATTCACATAAACATTCAGATAATGCACTATCCCCCTCTTGCTAAACTGTTCCTTCAGACTGCAAATGGAAGCAATATAATTTGATTCAATTGTCTAAGTCACTTCCCTATGAGGGCATGGTAAGAGTGTCAACGCTGATTCTCACAAATAAAAGCTGTTTCTCTGGCTTCATACATCAGCTTCTAAATCCAGTGGGAACACAGTGGGAGACGGCAGGACACTGTATGTACGATATGTGTGTGTGCAAGCGTGTGGGCTGGACTCAAAAGACGAGGCAGTGTATGACACCACATTATAATTTTGCAGGCTGCTCAGTCAGTTTCACATTAAATGTAAACTTTTATGTTTTCTGACCTGCCATTAGCAGAGACAGCTGATGGTCATAAATATAGTAGGTACAATAGTTTGGTAAGGCAGGTAACTGTGTAATTAAAGCATTTATATCCTGCTCCCTACTTGTGAAGAAAGATATTTGACGTACAAGTGATTAATTTAATGGCTTTAGTTTAAGATGTGGCTGTCACTCAAAGCAGTGAGTCAGTGCCTGAGATGATGATTATGGGGTATGCACTGGCTTTGTGAAGAGGCATGGCATGACTGTGGTAGGGATTCAGGTAGTACTTGAGCTATTTCCTGCGAGAATATGAAGCATCTGCTAAATAAAAGAAAAATACCCATAGCACAGGATTGGTCTACATCCATATTAGTATTTTTAGAAGAGCATTTTTAGAACTTCATCCTGATGAGATGACAAACTTTGAGCAACAATTTTCATTCATTCTAAAACACTCTGCACACATATTACCATGTATATACACACATGCTAGTACAAACAGGACGTAGCAGCATTCATTAGTTGTACAGCTGCCTGAACACACAAGTACATGCAATTCAGATGTGTTTTTTTTCTTGAAAAAGGGCCATGCGATATGGTTGAAACACAATCAAGCAGCAAATACAGGCACCTGTGTCATCATTTCCATAAAACATGTACTTGTCAAATAGATTTTTGTACTTGTTTTTTTATATATTCTGTGCATAACAGTGTATCAAATCTGAACAAGGTGGAGGGTTATATGAGGCAGATAGAGGCAGTTCTCTATCCAATAAGGCCAATAAGAGAGGCGTCCTTTTATTTTAAATGTCAACAATGCTGTGAGCATTAGCAAGAACAAAAGGTGATGCCTTACAAGACTAGGCACTAGATAAGGGAGAAAGGATGGGGTCTCATCTGCCACACAGATGGAACTTGGCAGGGAGGAGAGATTGTCCTTCAGTCCTCCCACCTCTCTGCCCACTGATGTTTCCACAGCCTCATTGATGTGTGTGGGGGATGTACATGTGAGCATAATGTAGAAAAATTAACTGGAAAAATGTCAGGGTTTGAAGTGACAAGCCACACGCTTTTATCACAATCAATGACACAGACGATTCAAGGTAATCAATAGACCTTTTTCACTGTGTTTTTATGGTGCATCAAACTGTTCTCATGTGTGGGGGTTCTTAGATGATGTAGGAGTCTTTTTCTTTCTGGTCTATCTGTTTTGATTCCCATGCCCCTAGATCTCTAACCTCCATATCCTTCTTTAGGTCTTGCCATCATCCTGTGGAATGGTCTCTACTCGGCAGAGAAAATCGTCATTCAGTGGACTCTACTCAGCGAAGCATGTTACTTTGCTATTCAGTTTCTCGGTAAATGCACTTCCTCACTGGAAAAATTGTAGTTTTAGTGATCCAGCCTATCTTCACTTCTGTACCAACACAACAAAGACGGCAACAGAACAGATTTTTCTGCAGCTCTTCACATGGTAATCTTATGTGTTGATAGTGCCCTCTTGTGTCCAAAAAGTGGAATCACAATGTTGGGTTATACTTCTGAAAACATATTATTTTGAAAGTTTAAACTGAATTATACAGTGTGATGTCACTGTGAGAAAAAAAAATCAATGTTTTTGTCAATATTCAGAGAAATGGGTAATTTTGTTAAGTTGTTATTTTGATTGAAAATGGCTCAATACACTGATTTAGAATAAGATACTTGGGTTTCTCCATGTCATGAACTTAGAAAAAGGGGACAATGGAGAAGTTATACTTAAAAACTGGAGGGGGATAGTGTTATATGGACTAGGCCTTGAGCCAAAAGTTGAAGCTGCAGGAGCCAAAATCTGAGATAAAAACAACAAAATTGGAAAATACATTGTTCATATGCATTTCTCTCCAACTGGTCCAGATCAAAAAAAGTAATTATGAACAAATAAACACAGCCACTTTTCTAAGCATCTAAGATAAACTTGGAAAGTGCAGACTCCGCCAAGGCAGATCAACCCCCACCCCCCTTTTACTTCTGTAATCAGAGGTCTGCCCCGACCAACTAAATGAAACACACGTGTGCCCCCTCACATACCTCCACCGATCACCATCAAAATGTAATGATTTGTTTCATGTGCCAGTGTTAACATTTCCTGAAAAAATCAACCAAATCCATCCATAACCTTTTGAGTTATCTTGCTAACAAACACTGGCAAAAAACATGTCTCCTCCATTCCTTGGCTGAGTAATCATTATAGTAGTTGGACAGCATCCAGGTATCTCATCTTATATGCAATAGGTAATTACAGAGGTCAGTCACATACTTAACCCTCTGACAGTCTGAAAACACAAGAATGGAGTAGGTAATGTAAAGTACTTTATTTGTCGTGATACACTGTACAATGAAATTTATCTTCATTTAACCCATCCTTCATGCCATTGGGGCAACTGTAAGGAGGAGTGGGCACCCATGGGCAGCACCCGGGGACCCATCTCCAGCTGTAGAGCCAGGCTAATGGTCAGAATCACCTGGCTGGAGGATTTTACCCTAACAAACATGTTTTTGGGTGACTGGGGAAACCGGAGCACCTGGAGGAAACCCATCCAGAGAGAGAAACATGCAAACTCCACACAGAAAGGCCTGCACAGTCCAGGAATTGAACCTGGGTCTTCTTGCTGTGAGGCAAGAGTCTAACCACTCAGACACCGTGCTGCCAGTAGATGCAGAGGTTTTGCTTCTGCTTTGTCTACGAGTGTCAGTCATTTTAGTTCAAGGGCTATATTAAGCCAAATGTGAGCTGCAGTGGGCCTGACCAGTGAAATAATATATAAATAATGTCTCAAAATGTTCCTCTGTTTTAGAGTGAGGAAAAATCAAATAATTTGATGAAAATATTTGCGTCGACCAACTATCCTTTAAAGCAGTGTGAATAATGTGAATAAAACAGAAATTCTTTAAGGAACCTAAGCACAATTTTAACAAGAAAAGGAGTCTAAGAGCATAGACCTCCGCCAAGGCAAACCAACCCACCCCCCATAAATGACATAAATGAGCGATAGGTTTCACTTTCGCTTTTTCGAGCAGCAGTCCGCCCTGACCTACTGAAAGAAAGTGGGTCCCGCCTCCATACCTCCACCAATTACCACCATAATTGGTTGATTTTTTTTCCTTGTGCCAGTATCAACATTTCCTGAAAATGTGATCTAAGTCCACCCATAACCTTTTGAGTGATCTTGCCAACAGATAGACAAACGCTGGCAAAAACATAACCTCCTCAGTGAAGGTAACAATATTATGTCTCAGTTAATTATTTACATATGTCAATTACAACTTAAAGATCACCATGGATCAACAAATACACAAAACATTAAATAATTGTCCGACTATTGGTAAACTTGTACTTAAGAGATTTCAAAATGTCTATTCGGTCAAGCTATTTGCATTTTTATTTTTGTGTGAAATGATGTTTTCCTTTGGTGTAAATACGGTAAAATTTCATGAAAATGTTTACATTTACAAAGAGAAAAATTTGGAGTAGCGACTATTTCTAGGTTATTATGATAGTATTTTAATGAGCTTGATATATTCAGTGTAATTTTTGTGTCTGACAAATTCATCCCAGGGGCCAGACTGGACCCTTTGGTGGGCCAGATTTGGTTCTTGGGCTGCATACTTGAGATCCTGTCTTAAACAATATATTGAAAGATAATTGTGTAGTTTCTTGTTTAACCACTGACACTCAAACACTATTGAGGCAGTATCAAATGTACCACTAATATATGAAATGTTGCTTTGTTGTTGCAGTAACATCTGTCACCCTAATAGAGATAGGCATCTTACCCAACGCTGCCATACTCCTACTCATCAGTAGAGTGCTCTTCTTGGTGGTCACTATGGCTTACTACTACCAGCTGGGCCGTAAGCCAAAGAAGATCTGAGCCACCCCGCAGTACACTTCCAGGGAGGAGGGGACAGTTGAGCACAGATAACAAACATGGGGTCAGAAGCAGTGGAATATTATTTGATCTGAACTTGGTGCATCACACCACCAGTGGATGCACTCTGCCCCTTTTCCATGGGATCTAGCCTACAGTATGTTAACGCCCAATATTCCTCCAGATGAGCACAGTTTCACATTCCAGACTCTACAAGAACAAGTAACCTCCTAGTGAAAGTGAATTTTACTCTTAAACTGTGCTGTGAGGTCAAGTCCCTCTTAACACACATTCCTCCTTTGTGCTGTTTATTATTCAGAAAGAGATGATAGATTTTTGTGCAGTTTGTACTCGTGCCATCTATGATTTGACCTGTACAGTAGAATCAATTTAAACCAGATGATGTTCATATAAAGCTACAAGTTTTCATATGCAGTATTTAATGTTATCCGTTTGATCCAACAGCATCTTGATAATGGTTTTGAAGACTCAACAGTTGTTATAATTTGATTCTTGTTTGCTTTTGATGTTCATTCACTCTCATGCTTAATTCAAACCTGGACACCTGCGCTCTTACATATTTCTTACACATCTCCAATGATCTGGTCCAACACTGGATTGAGTGGCGGTGAACCTTTTCTTATAGTGCTGACCGCTTTTACGACCAGCTCGAAGAGAACATATGTATCTACTCTTGGTCAATTCCCATCACTAATTTTTTTTTTTTTTTCTTGTCCAATTCTGATTATGAAGATTTTTCAGGGACAATGTGGATTTTATAATCTCTGTGATATCGGTAAGAGACTACCAAAGTGAATGGAGATGGGTTTTGTACAGAATATTTACACTATTGAGGTAATTGTATGGAATATTAAAACAATACATGTGTATAGACTTGTACGAGAGGACACAGTATCATTCATTTGTTGTATCAATCTGTGTTCGCACTGTTTGTCAGGGCCTTATCCTGAGTGATCTTAGAGAAACTTTGTCACAATTTGACCTGTACTGTACTAGTATGACAACCCGAGCATGTCGGTGTGTAGGGCGTCAGACCTGAGCTGGTTCCTTGTTAGTGATGTAGCACAATTTTTTTTACATACACCATATCCTTAGTCTTGCCTTAAATCTAAATCACAGAAGAATCATTAATACTGCATCGTATTTTGTGTGTATATACAGTATATTATATTTGTAAATAAAAGTATTTACCATTATGTGGCATTTTGGTGAACCAAACAGGGAACGATGTTCAGTGTTAAATAACTTTCAAAGTTTGATTTTTTTTTTTTTTTTTCCTTGTGTGTCTTACTTTGTACTTATGTTAGCGGAATATCATTTTGTTTATGTCATGTATGACATAAACATGCATGACATCTTCTATTCAAAGAAATGTGTAGCAAGCTGCCACCAACTAGAAATAAAAACAAAAACGGATAAATACAGATTTTTAATGGGTGTATTGACCAAAAATGGCAAAAAAAAAAAGTATTTGTTAGGTAGATTGACTGTATGTGCTTTAAGACAAATATAACTCGACACTTGTCCCTTTCCTTCTGCCTTTATCTTCAGTATATTTTACACCTCATAATACCTGACACACCTTCTGCAAACTGTATTCTTTGGTATCTAGGTGAAAAGACATGGAAGTAGGTCTCATTTTGTGACTTTCCTTGAACATCATTTTAGTTAAAGGGTTTCTTCCAAAGGTGGTCCATATTGTTGCAAATGACCATGTACAGCCCTGCCCTAGAAGGGAGTAGTCCTGAGGTTGGACTGATTGTGGGTTTGCAGTAGCAAGTCTGTTACATGGGTAAGCACTCAGTTGAGATAGGGAACGCGAAACATGGGTGAGGTCTCTTTGCTCCCCCCAAAAAGTAGTAATTACCCTTTTGGCAGCATTTAATTACATTCTGCTCTCCCAAGTGACATTGTGCACCCAAACCTACTGCTCCATATGGACTAGCATAGTAATTACTAAGTTTAAGAAAAATGTCATTACATTTCCGTCAATACTTGAGGCCTCAAATCATCAGCTTGTGAAATGTTCAAAGGTCTGTAGAGCAGGTTATTTTGGGATTGATGAGCAGTTTTAGGGGGGTAGACAGAAGACGGGAAGCAAAGAAATGGCTCTTTCATCGTGCTCGTCTTCTGACGTAAATTAGTAGAGTATCGCGTTGGTAACTTGTTTCCTTGAAATTGTAGAGGAATCGTGAACTGAACTGTTTATTCCCTCTGCTACAGGTTCAACTCATGCTGTACTGTTGTGAATAGCATACCAGGTTCAACTGTTTCAAGCTGTAGCAATGTGTTTTTGTGTATATATGTGCTATATTGTACCTCAGAATCGAATTGTTGTGGATTTCCACTATTTAGTTTGAAATAAAGAACACTATTGTTTATTTTGAAACTTCAATGCTGACAGTCTTCATCATTGCTTTTTCTCAAATAAAAAAATACAGTAGCTTTGAAAAGTATTAATATAAGGACCGAATAACCTCATATTTCCTGCAGTAATGTACATTTGTTGGCAGAGACACTATATAAAACTGAATACCAGATGTGAATTGCCTGATGGAAGTCTCATGATAGGACTATAACATGGGAGATCTCATTCTACTCAGTAATCTGTGATATCAGATGAAGATTAACCTGAATAACTACCTTTTTGTATCACTTATGCCTAGCAGCAAGCTGAAACTATAATTTTAAACCTAAATTATCGTTGGATGAATTTGATAGCCAACAGCCTAAAGCAGCATTGAACTGGAACACGATGTTTCCCATCATATAGTACCTGAACCAACTCTCAAAAAGAGGCAGTGGTAAAGTTTCCTCTTTTAACAGGAAGTAAAGTATCACAAAACAAATTTTCTGACATGTTTCAACAAATATACTCGATGCTCTTACGTAACATCAACCTTTGTTTTGTGTTTTCTGTTTGGATGATGTTGAACATGTCATAACATGATTATCCTCAGGCCTGAACAAAGATCCTTTCAGTGCATTGTGAACCAGTCTAGCTGGAGTGTGCTACCCTGTGTTAGTTTAGTTTTTTGCAGTCTTGTTCCTCTTCTTTCCTCCATTGGGTAAATACTGAAAAGGGGTCTTG
This sequence comes from Siphamia tubifer, assembly GCA_020466265.1. Lineage (NCBI taxonomy): Eukaryota > Metazoa > Chordata > Actinopteri > Kurtiformes > Apogonidae > Siphamia > Siphamia tubifer. The sequence continues at coordinate 25,231,657 of CM035788.1, read as the reverse complement.
TGTGGCACAGGAAATGTGTGTGGCCAGTGCTGTTTATAGGCAAAAGGCCTCCTACATTTCCATGTGTATACATTCTTCCCATACGTTCCAATTAAAATATTGAGCCCTTGTTTATTTATCAACTTGTGGTGGCAAACAAGACTTGATGTCTTATAAGGTAACTTTTAAAAAGACAAGTGTCAAGAAATTAATGCTAATCTAATGCTGATCATCAGCGGATATTAGGAGGATTTAAGATCATTTGAGAATTACAATAGATTTAAAATCAAGACATTAGTAATCTTAACCTGTTTCCATATGATCATCTATCTAAAATTATCATATTTTAATGTTTCAGATGAATGGTTTCCTGGTTAAAATTTCTTGTGAATTTTGATATTTCACTTCTAAGAAAGAAAGTTAGTAAAACTATACTTGACTAACCCTTAGAGAATGATTTGTGAATTTCACTTCACTTTTCATTTTTGATCATTATGGCTGAGTTCAAGCATGTGGGAAGGGTTTTTGTTTTTAATTAAAGAGCACAATATTTATGCTTAGTGATATCAATGCGAGTACTTGACATTGAACGAACCTGATATTTAAAACGATAAGATTATTGTTTTATATCAATTATGTCAGATGTAGAAAGGAAAGTTGAACACACTTCTCTGAATATGACAGTAGACTATAATATACATTTATAACATATTTTAGGGGTTATATATCTTAGAGCTGTGGTGACCAAATTGTAGTGTTTATATGGACTGGATTCTGTTTGAGCTCAGACTTCAAAGGGTTAATGTAGACTAATGCAGCTGATACCACAGTTAAAAATGTTAAACATGCGTTTAAATTAAAAGCTGTTAAGGACACTAACATTTTCTATATGAGACAATTCTATAAAAATAAATTGCATAAAAACCAGAGGTGGAAGTAACTAAGTAGAAGTACTTCCTTTACTGTACTCCAGTAAAGTTTTTAGGTATTTGTACTTTACTTGAATATTTATTTTTCTGGCAGCTTTTTACTTTTACTCCGTACATTTTTGTATATATATCTGTACTTCATACTCTACATTTTCAGACTCATTACTTTTTCAAACTAGTCAATTGTGACAGCATGAAAAAAAAGTCATAAATCGGGAATTGTGACTTACTAGCTCATAATTTTGACTTTTTATCTCACGATTTAGATGTTTTATCTCATAATTATGCTTTTAAAAAAAAAAATCTCCTATTTATGACTTTTGAATTATCCTAAATTTCCTGTCCAACTGAGTACCATGACCCAATAAAACGCATAATCTACACAGTAACTCACTTTTAAAGACTTTATTTTTTGATATTTTTTTTAAATGTTTCTGTTTTTTCTGGTTAAATAAGTATTATTTCATCCATAGCAAAAAAAAATTGTTTTACTTTTTTTTTATTACAATTAAGAAATTGTACCTTTTTTTTTTTTTTTTTTTTTTTTTTACTTCAGTGAGGGAGTTGAATGAGTAATTATACTTTTACCAGCTAATTTTTTTTCCACACAAGTAGCTGTACTTCTACTTAAGTACAGAAAGTTAGTACTTTGACCACCTCTGATTAAAAACTCACTAAAATACACACCCGTGGCTCCTTGTTTACCTCGTGAGGCACGGGCACGAGGGGGTTAAACAGTATCCATGCACCGCCGCACGAGGGGGTGTGTGTGAGAGAAAGAGGACTTTCCCACAGACATACACACTCACAGACACACACTGGGCTTTTTTTTCTCTATCCACAGACACAGCACACGTTACTCAGTCTCTACCATACGGACCGACACAGGACCGAAGGACTCCACACAAAACTGGTTCAACTGTGGAACAGGACGACGAAGTAAGTAGTTAACGTTTATCAGAAAGTTCTAGAAATAAAGGAACGACAGCAAGATGGAAAGTTGGTCCTCCGTCTAGTCTGTGAAGTCAAAGTTTTTGACTATGAGCCTCAGATTAGCAGGCAAAGAACACATTTATAGTAAACCAGAGAGAGAGAAATACAAGTATTAAGTAAAAAGTTAAATCAGTTTATGTAAAGGGACGTTAGAGTTGTCGGATGAAGTCTGTGAATTATTAACAGAACTTGGTCTGTGTGTGTATTTACTAAATGTCTGCACTTACACCGGCATCGGCATATTATTCAGTTTAATGACTGGACATTCTACATAAATAGTTTACAACAAGTTAAGTACTCAAGTATTTTTTGATTTAAAAGGGGGAAAAATAGTATTTAGTATTATAGCTTAGTATCTAGAGAGGAGTTGATGTATGCTATGGTACTGACCGTAGACAAGCAATTCAACCCAATTTCACAAAAAGACCCTGAATAATTATTAGTTTCAAATAATCCTTAGAATCCTAGAACTGTTTGCAATATAGTTTAAATGTTTCCTATACATATACATTTTCCTACGTAATGTCGCATTTATTATATTATCCTCTACATTTGTATGTGAAGTTCAGTAAATTCAGTGGTTACTACATCACCACAGAGGGAAAAAAAAACGTTTTTCAGCAAAGTGTAATTCACTGAATATAAAAACAAGTATTTACATCCATTGTCATTTGACAGACGACTGTACGTGGGTTTTATTGAGAAATCTGTTTGAGAAGATTATGGCGTTTCCACATTATCACATGGCCTCTACATAAATGAGTTATATCTGATGAAGGAAAAGCTGAGAGACTATTTTATCTAAATTATCAACATATATTGATAAGATTAGTGGTTCAGAAGTTATTAAATATTTCAGATCAGTGGATGCTTTGGTAGCTGGTGGCATTTAAAATGTTTTAGGTTTAATAAAGCACTGTTGATGTTGCCCATCCTGATTCTTCCACTATACAGGTTAACACAGTAACAGATAAATATACAAATGAACTTGATTGATTGCTAGGGGAAAGTCACCCAAACCTAAAACAGAATAAACAGGCCATAGTTAAGGTGTTGAACAGTCTAATGGCAGTGGATGAAATAAAAAAAAAAAACAATACTAGATGGACAAGAAGGTTTTCTGGAGGGGGGTTCATGGGGGATTTGATAGCTGTAGAGACTTTTCAGTGGAAAAACCTAAAAGAAGAAATGTGTAAGAGGCCTCCCCTCATCTGATGTAACATCCTGTTACTCCAGTGCCCTGCATCTCATATACAACATGAGAGAGCTATGCTGTCACACATACTTTTACCACTGGTTTACTTGTATTTTGTTGTCTTACGGTCTTGACTTGTATACGGTGACTCATTACTTCCTCTAAAGATGGAAAGTGACCTGGAGTTAAACCCTGTATGTCAGGGGTGTCAAACCATTTTAGTTCTGGTGCTATATACAGACCAATGTGATCTCAAGTTGGCTGAACCAGTAACATAATGACATAAATGACCTTTAATTAATGTCTACTCCACACTTTTCTCTATGTTTTACAAAGAAAAAGTTAAATTACAGTATAGAAAATGTTTGAAAATACAAACTAAGCTTTAAAACAAAATAAAAATATGACTAACATGAACAACCTTTTTTATTGAAAAATTAAGTGCAATTTTAACAATGTTATACCTCAACTTATCATTTGTAGCAGGCATAATATTGTTAAAATGTGGAGTTAGGAAATAAAATCATTTGTTTAGGTTATTCTTTTTTGGTAGTTCTTCTAGGTTAAACTGGACTTGTTTTTGCCTTGTTAAAGCAAAATGAGTCCAGTTTGAACCTCAAGAACTACCATGAAAAATGGAGGATTTTTTATTATTATTATTTCTAGATTATTATTATTATGCTATTTTTTACTTTAGATCATATTGGTCTAAGAGTGGAAACTGAACTAAAATGTGTGCAACAATCTTTATTATTAATATGTTAAGTGTAATTCTTGCAAATTCATTGCACAGGCCAGATTTGACCTTTTTGTGAGCCGGTATTGGCCACTGGGCCATATGTTTTTCACCCCTGCTTTATGTCATATAGTGTTCCCATCAATGATGAATGGGAATTTCCCTTCATCTCACAGAAAATGTTGGGGATAGACTTGATTGTCATAGATTACAGATTTTTCATAAGACATAGATGGCAACATTTATGGATGCAGGCAAGAACAGCAGCCCTTTTCCACTGCTGTAATCTACAGTATTAATCACAATAATCAACTTAAGCCAAAAGCTGTATCTAGAAATGTAGGCAAGTAAAGTGATGCTGTTTCCTAGAGCTGAACTTTCCTCCAATTGAAACAAAAATGCTCACTGATTCAGTTTAGCACACAAAATGCTTCTGTAGACAATGAGCTACATCCTGTCTGTGTGGAGGGATAAGCCACAATGTTGCAGATGTTAAACCATAGTATTAAGGGCTTTAGTACCAGGATGAAACAGGCAGGCTAGTGCCAGGGAAGTGGCCTTACAGCTTTAAATGGGTCATATAGGAATATCATTGGAGACAGTGGTAAATGGAGGTTGGCACATCCTTTAACTTTGTAAACAAAGGTTCTCTCTATAGTTGATGCAAACTGAGTTCATTAAAGACGCACTCAATGCCATCTGCCACTCATGCTGTCTTTGTAATCATGTCTAATATTAATACTCTAAACTGCCTCTCCACAGTAAACAAACACCATCTGAACACACTTTTTAAGGCATGTGAAACAATAGTTATGCCAAATGTAATGCCAGAGCACAACAGAGGAAAAAGGACTAACATTGAGAAAAGTCCCCATAAGGTGGCTGAGTTTGAAAAGTTCAGTTGACTCATTTGAAGTTTTCTCTTAGTAAGTCATGTCTGTTTTTGTACATACAGTACTGTAGCTTTCATACAACATTCATCCAACCTGTTTCTATTGTCCCATTTCAAGGGGAAAAAACAACCTTTTTTTTTTTTATTTCTGTACCTTTATGAATGGCTGTTATACAATAACATAATGGCACTGGCCCTTCAAATAGCTGTTTGCCTTTGCTTTGAATTTCCATGGCCCTTTTCCACTGTTTCATTTGACTTTGGATCAGATTAGTTTTTGCTTTCAGGGAGTCCGGTGCAAATTTGTTTGCTTATATGGTCAACAAAAAAAAAAAGTGAAACGTTTCCTCAGTGTTGGAGCTCACACTGAAGTTATGCAAAAAATATCCTCTGAATGAAGTGGGCTAGACCTGTTTGAGTATTTGTTTGTAAAATATAATAGATTGCAATGATGCAGTGTTGTGGATTATTTCCACATAGACTAGACTCGGTCACCAAACAATGGTTGTCATATCTAAGCCTTTTTTAATCTGCACTGCTGCTCACCATCTAGACATAAATGGCAGCAATCTCCTTTAAGGATTATCTGCTTAGTAGAGGTATCTTCTGCAAGATTGGGGATTTGTACAGGGTTCAGGTTTGTTAACATGAAATTGTGTTGGAATTTAACGTATTAAATAAGTACACATAAAAACACGTGTTTGTTTACTACTACTGATACTAAGTTAACTGTTTTTAATTTGCTAATGCTACTGATTCTCAATAAAGTTTAAACCCATCAAGAAAACCAAGGCAAAATTAAAGAATAGAGTACAATATATTGTATTGATATGCTCACATTTGCATTGTAGTTATTAAGTGTCCATCCAGAAAGTAGTTAACCAGTTATTAGATGTTTAAAAGAACCCAAAATTGATTCACACAGTTGTTAAACAAGTAGGAAGTAAATGGTCCTTTAGAATAGTGTTACCATATTTAAATACTACATTTCCTATTGAAATTGGATTTTTGTTGTGTTGCCTGTTTCTAGGCTATTAGGTGCACACAAAGACACTCACCTAATCAACTGAAGTGCATTATAAAAATGTGTTCATGTTACTGGGGCTTGTTTACAAGATAATATGCTTTATTTGTTTGGTCTTTTTTTATTTATTTTTTTTTTATTTTGCAGATAACTGTGTGCTACAACAAAGCAGTTACTTACAGTACAGTGTACCTGTCTTAAAAATGAGAAGAGGATGTTTACTGAAACAAAGAATTTGAGTTAAAAGTAAATATGTGGGAAGAAGAACTGGAAGTCCCAGGTGAAGAGTTTTTTGTATTTAAGTTATAGAAAATGTTAAAATAGCACTAAATACTATGTGATACATGTTTGGAGAAGAAACTACAGCTCAGATGCACAGTCTGTCATTGGATACATGGGGAGTTGTCTTTATAAGATATTTTCAGACTCCTCAAATAACCACAATGGCTAGTTATATTTTCAGTGCTCCCAGTGTAGGAAAAGATCTGGTTGTGGTAAATATTTTCTTTGGACTGGTGGAGCTCAGTGTGAATCATGTTGCCAGGGTTTCGTAAAGTGTTCCTACTGTACACTGTGTGTGTGTGTGTGTGTGTGTGTGTGTGGTGCTGGCCCGGCTTACAGGTGTTTCTCAGAGGAAAATCTTACTCAGAGAAAAGTCTGTCTGTTAACTGAAAGTGTGTGTGTGTGTGTGTGTGTGTGTGTGTGTGTGTGTGTGTTGGGGGAGGTTGGGACTGTAAAGTCATAGCTACAAATATGCAAATGTAAACCTCGACTGCAGATGAGTGTGATGTAATTTATCAGTCAAACAACATAGACGTCAGAGTAACATGTCCCAGTGTAACATTTCAGACAGCTCCATTCTCAGCTTACTCTAAAAGTCTGATTCATAAACATTAGTTGCGTCATGTGTGTTGACGAAAGCCAGATGCACACTACAAGAGCTCTATAAACTACTCTTGCTGTATATTTGACCTGAACTACTTATTAAAATTGACTGTTAAATTGTGTGTTTTGCAGTAAGGTTATTGCTCCTTGTAAACACAGTAGATCGATGTAGTGTTCTTCTGTTTGTGATGACAATAGCATGCTTCACCACATGAGCTGTCATGGTCTGCAAATAGTCATCATGGGCAAACCGCGTTGTTCTTTGCGGTGATCTCCTCTCCGGTCTGTCTTACCAGGGTGGTTCTTCTTGTTTGTCAAGAATAAAACTAGATTTGTTAACAAGCGTCCTCACAAAAGCTGCCAAAACTATATTGTCTAATATTGTAGAAGGCTGGGCCAGTTGTTGTCTAATAAAAGTGGGGTTTTAATGTAGTTTGGGCTGTTTAATATGGAGAGATGCTTTGTTGTAAATTGATTCAACCCATGGCACTTTGAAGGTTAAAGCTGTGTTTAATCAGGAACCAACTATGCAGATTTTCTTGTGACTCATTCACAATGAAGGCAAGGCTGTCTTAAAGCTAGCTTTTATGTTATGATTTCTTTTATCTTTGCTATCTACAATAATGTTTGTTTGTCATCTGTCATCCTTAAAGTTAAGTTTATCTTTTGCTGTATACTAATTATCCAAAAAGGACCTTTAGACTTTTACAGGATGACCTATGACAGAGTGATTGGGTTCACTTGGGTCATAGTGTTGTGTCTCCACCTCTATTTTTGGGACAGGTTACATTTCTATTGTACATTTATCTCACTCTGTGCCCTTTCCTGTCCTTCATTTTTGTTTTAAAGCACTGTTAAATATTTAATTTAAGCAACAAATATTTGTATTCATTTAATTTGAATAATCTAATGTCTTTCAGAAGTGCAGCCATGGGGAAAGGATGCATCACAGTCACAAAGTACTTTCTGTTTCTCTTCAACCTCCTCTTTTTTGTAAGTAATCATATTTATTCATTATTGTTTTGTTGATATGCCACAGTAATTGTAAATGTATGCAAATGCACTGTCAGAATCACCTTTCTCAGCAGCTTTGTTTACCCAGGATGGACAGATAATACAGGTACGCTGTGGTGCTTTTGCAGAAAATTGTCACATTTGAGAGGCTTATTGTATTTGGAAGAAGATTCTTATTCAAATGTTTCCAGGAATAATCAGAGATAGATATGGAAATGGGGCAGTGTAGTGGCAGGGTGAGAGACAAGTCTAAACAGCAGCACCTGGTTTCTGTTTGTTACCTCCTCTCTCACACTGGTCACAACATAAAGTCCAGAGGTCGATAAAAATCCCCAGACTCCTAAAACTGAGTCTGCGAGGATGTCCAGACCTTTCCAGTGAGTCTGCGGCTGTAAACCTGATGCAGACCTTTTGATGTGAACACTGAACTGGTGTCTAATAGGAAGTGTGTGTGTCAGTGTTTGTCCATATGGACACATTAGACGTGTAGAGGCCAGGAAGTGGTGGGCTAATGATGACTGCCGGGTACTCCACAGTCCCTCTAAACGAATGGCTCTAATTACTGTTGTGGGGTTGGGAGGGGTGGCAATTGAACGAGGGAAGCTAGTGAATCAACAGTCTCTCATCTATGAATTTGGTCCCCATTATAGTGCCCCACAGCTTCTAAACAAGGAACATCTTAATTACATAGAACTTCATAACCTCATTACAAAGGGGATACAAGGTAACACTGATAGTTTTCTGTGACTATCAGACGCCAATGTCAAAATGCTCTAAAATAATTTCTCTTGTTGATTAAATGTTACTTAACATGGTGTGGGGAACAAAGAAAAGTGGGCCTCTGTAGCTGAATTCTTCTTTTTTTTTTTGCACATTGCTATCAGAGAAAAATTAATTCAAACATGAAGAAGAGGTAATATCTGATTAATCCCAGATGCTACAGACTGCCTTCTCTAGACACATTTGCTCAGATTCAATGTATGCCATTCTCAGTCTCTTCTATTTCTCTCCCATAGATATTTGGAGCACTTATCATGGGCTTTGGACTATGGGTTCTCTTTGATAACCAGAGCTTCATTGCTGTTCTACGTAAGTTTTGTAACTTGACTGGTACATTCAATTCTCTTAATCCATGTAGGTTCAGCTGTGAGAGCGGAAACGTTTATCAAGTATGCATGTCAAAATCTAAAACTCCTGGAAAACTCAGCAGAGTTTATGTGGTTTTTATCCCACAGGACTAATTCCCATGTAACCACGGAAACCAGTAATATTAAAGTGATAGCACAGAACCTAAAATGTGACCCAAAACCAAAACTTGTTCATTTCCTGAACCACTCCAAAGCTACCTTGTAGACATCCAAGCACACACTGACAAACACATCTGTGGAGCTCCAGGTGGGTATGTTCATTGGGGGAGTTGACAAACTCACACTGTGAACAAAATTATCGCCTTAGGATGTTTCACCATATGTTGGAAACCAGCAGCTTCTTTCCCCACATTTTCCACTGAACGCAGAGGCACACAGATAGTCTCCCACTCATGCAGATGTTGTCACAGGTCTATTTGCAGATACTCATTTGTACAGTAATATAAGAAACCAAACCTCCATATTGCGTTAAGAGTTACAGTAGTTAACAGCCTTGTAAGAGACAACTATGTGTCTTAGTCTATTTACTGTGAAGAAACTAAAAAAAATAAAAATGAATTCCAGTTTTAACCTCACCTAAAAAAGCAGGGAACCACGGATGGAAACTCTTAGCTGCCATAAATCTTTTTGTGAATACTTGCAGTGTATTCATCCCAGATGGAGAATAGCTGAGAGCAGCAGTGAAGTTTTCTCACAACACTTGTCTATAAAGAATTCTTTCAATTTATTATATCTGGAAACTTGACGTGCGTTGCAAGTCAAATTTATCTTGTTTTTTTTTCCCCACTGGGATAGTGATACACCTTTTGAAGCAGATGAGCAGGTGATGTGTGAAAGACAAATCTGATGGAGCACATCAGTCCAAACAGATTGTTATCTAAAAGGGCCTGTGAGGTTTGTGTAAATTCTAGGAGGAATCAAATGCATATTAGGGTTCTGTTTGTCAGCTAAGGGATGACTGGAGCTGGAAAAATCTATATTTAGGCTGGAAGTTTGTGCTGCTTTGACTACTGAGTTATGAAGAGACTGGAGTTTTCATTGAGACCAAGCTGAGATGACCTTGTGTCTTAAACTCAGATTGAATCATATCTTCTTCTGGCTCATATTTTAACAGTTAAGGTCATTACCCAGTCAGGAATCACTACAAGGTTTTGCTTATCTAAAGTCAAATGTCCAGAACGTTAAAGGTCATACAGCATCCATTTTCCCCTCCAATCCCATTGTTCTAATAATCCAGCTGTTAGTCCAGAGATAGCAGATATCCTGCGTCATTGATACCCTGAGGATATCCCTTTCTATGCTGTTTGTGATGACCTCTCCTCTCTTACTTAAATGGTCATCCTCAGCTCCCATTGCCACTCTCCACAGCCTCAGGCCACCCCGTTTATCAATACTGTGTTTCCCTTGTAAGTTATAAAATTGACCATAAACAGGATATCTGTGTTTTTAGTTTCCATTCTTTATGAGTTACATTCAGGGAGGCTTTTGCAGCTGTCCCAGTGAATTCAGGCAGGGGAACTTTTGTCATGTTTTGCTCTTAGGTCCCCAATGCTCCAGATTAAAACACATGTTCTCTGTAGAAACCCCATGTGGCTGTGTAGTGCTGTTAATATTTTTCCCCATAGATATCATTTCTTGAGTTTATCTTTCTGGCACTTACCAAAACACAGCTTGCCTTATGTTTAAACAAAACTCAGCCTTGGAAAGGTCTGGAGTATGCCAGAGAAGAGTTGGGAAGTACAGAGCAGATTAATCCTGAAACTTTCCAAAGTTATAAAGAGAGAAAACAAGACTTATTTGTGCGTTGGCCTACTCAACTCAATGCACCATTGATTAGTTTATGTTTTAAATCTGTACATAATGATAATAATTTTCTCCAGCTGTATGTAAGCTCAATGTGTACCTCTAGCCATGTTTACAGAAGGACCTGCAAAGAGTCGCCGCTCCTCCATTTCTTCAAGAGCACTGTAATTGTTGCCTCTTTAAATGGAAAGCTGCCTGGAAACCACTGAAAGAACTATTTTAAAATATCTCACAAAGACCTACATGGAAAATTGCCATGTTACATGACCAAACTGCACAGTAACCAGACCAGCGCTGACTTCAGGAGAATTGTAATGTTTAGAATTACCTTCAAATATTACAAATGCTACAGTTCCTTTAAAGGCAGAACTATGTGCAACTGAGAAACTTTGATACACCCAGTAGTACGTCTGATATAAAGTGTTCAGTTTGAGGATATAGAACAGATGCTGCAGCTAGTCGGCTGCATGGTGGGTTATTGGTTATTTAGATGATGTCAGAAGAAAAGCTCAATCTAGAAAAAGATTAATGCTACAGTCAATGCACTATAATACTATTCTCGTGAAAGTAAAAAAACTTGCAGGAAAGAATTGTTCTGAGGTTATGTCAGTGTTATTTGATGCTTGCGCCAACTCCAGGGTGCATGTTTTTACTGGAACAAGTGTTCATTTAATCACTGTGCTGCAGGGAAAATACACACAAACATCTATCTTATTTTATTTCCCATAGTTAATAATCATAGTACTCAGCTTGTCATCTAAATGGAAGGTCTGTTTGGTGGGTAAACAAATCTTCATTATGTCTCTTTAGTGTCCACTTCAACGGTTCATGGTTCTGTTTCTTTCAGCAAACAACACAACTAATAACTTTAATGGAAATAAAAAAAAACTATAAATGTCATCGAGTGTTGTTTCAGCTCTTAATTAGTTTGTTCTTCATGTTTTCTTTAACCTTAATTTCTTTGTTTTGCATATTTTCTCAATGTGAGTCATTTATTGTGCTATCTAAAATACCACATTGTATGCTTTGGTTTGGCAATAAGTCATATGTGCCGTTTAATTCAGTGTTCTTGCTCCATCTCTTTACTGAAGCTGAAGTTCCTAATGAATAAGGCTGCTGCTTTACGCACCTCCTGGTTATTCCTCGTTTTAAGGAACCTTTGACATCTGTTGCTTTGTGTTCGCATGTAAATAGTAACTAAAATAACATGCTTGAACAGCGCTGGATATATATAAACAACATGTTTGTCTCCCTTTGCTTTAAGTACTACCTTCTAGCTGCATAAACACTGTAGCGAAAGTAGCATGAAGCTGCTACTATCTTTAATTATTCTTAAACCAGCTCTACTTGTATCACTGTGGTAACTCATACCGTCTGTGAGTTGTTAATGTCTCTGTGTGTATACATGTGTATTTTTATGTCACAGCCATACAGTATCTGAGGATGTCAAAGCAAACAAAAAATGCTGCTGGTTAAGACATATATTAGGCACATGCAGTAGAATAGTTGAAATACATAGCAGTAAAGTGTTTTAAGCAAATATCTGCTTACTTTTAAAATCTCATTAGTGGTAACATCTTTTACAGTTGTGTACTCCAAAGATGTTGGACTGGGAGGAAAGTTTTCTCCTGCCTGACAGATTGCTTTATTTTTCTTTGGATAATAACACAGCCTGCATCCTGTGATACTGTATGTGTACGTGATGGACTTAAAAGACTAAGGAGGTCTACAAAGAATGCTGGTAGAAGTTCAGCAAGCAGCAACTTCCTGGGCCTAAGATGTACAATATATACAGTAGTATGTTCTGGTTTATATAGTTGTTATTATCTACGTGACAACTTCAGTATCTGAAATAATCGGCTGTCATTTTGTATCTGCTATGGTGGTATGTGACTTAGGAATTTGGATTAACTACATCTAAACAGTTTATTAATCTCGCCCAACATTGTTTGAGAGAGATTATTGTAATCGCTGTGTGTGTGTGTGTGTGTGTTTATGTCCGCTGAGACATATTATGCTATAACTCAATGAAATTACATGGGCATATACATAATGCACATCAGATGCAATGATCCATTTGATCAAAGGTCAAGGTCACAATGACCTAAAAGGTCAAAATGACATTATCGGATATAAGTCAAGAATAGAGGATCACATAAGTTTCAGATTGGTCCCAAACGATGCAGAATGAAGATTTCTACAATTCGCAAAATTGGTGTTATCACCTACGACCAATAGTTTTTGAGATCTCTGTCAAAGGTGACATGTTGCAAAATTAACTTCTGTAACACTGTTTGTGTGAGTCAAGCATACACATATTACGTTCTAACGTTTAATTTTAATTATTGTGTGTGTCTGCAGAGACATATTATGCTATGAGTTATAGAATACCTGAGATATCACCATGAAATCACATGGGCATATACATATAGTGTGTCACAAAATTAACTTCTGTAACACTGTTTGTGTGTGTGTCAAGCATAGACATATCACGCTATAACTTAATCAATACTGGATATATTATCATAATATTACATGCACTGACACATATAGCCATATAACAAAATTATCATCATTGCAAAAGGTCAAAGGTCAAGGTTGCATTTGCCAGAAAGGTCAAAATTATATTATTGGCTCTAATTCAACAACAGGTTAGAAACTTGAGATTGGCACAAAATAGGGGTGAGATTAGGCATTCCCTGAATACTTGTTATAAAAGATGACATCAGAGTACATTCATAAAGTCTCAGTATAGGAGCTGCTGCGTGTGTCAGTGTCTTCTATGGTCCAGTTTTCTGAGCACTGGTTAGTCTGTTTAGCCCAGCAATCTTCAGAAGTTGGAGCCATTTCACAGAGCTCCAATTCTGGCTTCATCTGCAGACTGAGCCGGACTCTCTGGAGCTCCTCCAGCATAGATAACACACAACCACATAATGGCTCCTGTTTATCTCCGCTACAACCTTCCAATCTTCCATTTCAACCCATTCCCTCCTCCTTTTGGATTTTTGCTGCTCTACATACCAAAGAGGGAAGTCAATTAATCTCACCGTGCATTCACTTGTCTTGGTCCAACTCTCTCTGGTGGCCTATTAAAATGATCTTTTGTAGGATGAAAGCACAAAAATGCACTGAATCAATACACAAGGTTTTGTCTGCGCATCATTTATTTGCTTTCTGTAATCCGCAAAATGGTTTTCCAAACGAACATGGCCTACCTCTGAGTTAAAGAAAGCACAACAAACGTAAAGGCTCGACTGTATTATGTCTTTTCTCATTAAAATTCATGAATGTGTATTTTGTTTGTATGTTTTTCTCTGTAAAAGGACTGAAATCAACTTGTAACAAGAGGCTGATTTAAAACTGTTGCTCCAGGTGCAACTTTCATGTACTGTGTGTTTCAGTGGTCCTGTGGTGATTTACTTCTTCCTGTAATTTCCTTTGTTTCTATGTCAATTTCTCTAGAGGAATCGTCAGACACAGTGAAAGTAGCATCCTACATTCTCATTGGAGTGGGTTCCTTGTCCATGGCCATGGGATTTTTTGGCTGCATAGGAGCTATCTACGAAATTCGTTGCCTGCTGGGTCTGGTGAGGAATTCCACACTCTTTGAAATGTGGACACTCTCATTACAAAGGAAGTTTACATTTTCAGATGAAGCCCCTTTAGTTTACCACATGGTTTATTCATGACCCTAGAGGAAATAAAATGTGCAGAGGTATGACTTATAAAAATGTTTCTGGTTGTCTGTGAACTGCAATATGCTTAGGCTTAAGTTTGCACAGTGGGTTATCCTTCTGCTGCTGAATCCTCAGTACAGGAAGTACATGTTAAACAATAATTCTGTTTAACACACACAACATGAGCCTTCAGGGGTTGGACTGAAGGCAAAATACACCTGCCTGGCATCTCAAGCATGGTTAAGAACACATTATATATTCCTGCTGACAGTAAAGCCCTTTCTCGTTTCTACTTGTGTGTGGGCCGGGGACAAACGGCATGTGTGGATTTACAGGGTTGTGGGTGGTGGGAGGGTCTGACAGGGATAAACCTGGTGAGATCTAGGGGGTACAACAAGAGTGGGGATGGGTGCATGACCTTGCCGACGTTAAACCTGCTTGGGTTAGCTGAAGAACCGCAGTGACCTACTTCTCATAGCAACAGAGGCCAGCTGGCAGAAGACCCCCCTTCAGCAACCTTATACTACAAGGCTGTGGTGTTATTCCCTTGTAATGCTTTAGAGATTAACTTAAATACGTATTGTTAAACACAGATTAGTCACAATTGAAAATGAGAGGTACTTTTTTTTAGAGAATATAACTGGGGATGTTCCCTCATACTGTATGTCATCATCTGAAGGGACATTTGCTGATTCACCTCAAGACTAAGTTGGGGGTTTTTTTCTGTTGCATAATGACATTTCCCCTTTCCCTCCATAGTACTTCACCTGCCTCCTGCTCATTCTCATCGCTCAGGTGACTGCAGGAGTTCTCATTTATTTCCAAAGGGATCGGGTAAGATAGTTTTTCTTAATATATTTCCTTCATAGTTTTATTTGTCACTCTTGCTCTACGTCCTTATTTTATCTTTGTTCACCTCCCTTTATCACATTCTCTCACTCACACCACCATATCTGTTAATGGTACAACTACAGTGTAGTGCTGCCCCCTTCACAGCTGTGACTGGCTGCATTTAAGGCTCAGTATAACTCATAACTGTAGCAAAACTGTAAAATAGTTCAACAACATGAAAGTGATAGGATGTTGGTTTGTGACCAGTGTGATGTTACATAATGGAAGGAAATGAGATCAAGCAGGTTGATATCTACCAAATGGAAAGGAAGCTATGTGAGTTTCCATCACTGTGTTACTTTTACCTCAGTTCATTCTTGTATGTAATGTGTTTGTGGAAGTAGTCAAATGAATACATGTAAGATGAGAGGTGCTGAGGCTTCTGTCATATGTCGACTTGCCAAATTGGTACATTTAATATTACCTCATCTCAGACAGTAAAGAGGGATAAAAACTATTTCCATTGGTCTCTGATAAAACAGTGCCTCCTACTGACAGCATGGTTAACCCACTGCAGATGATTTATATTTATTAGTCCCTTTCTGAAAATGTTCTTCTCTACCTACTTTAACAGCAACTGTATATTGCACATAATTAGTGATTTGATGGATGTAAGCATTTTGAGAAGACATTAGTGCCATTGAACAGCCTACATCTTTCTTATTATATTTCTTAAATATGATATGGAATTCTTTGGAACTGATTGGTCACTTCATCGGTAGGTAGACTTAGTAATAAAGTTACATTAATTTATCATGTTTTTGTTGTTCAACAAAGTGGAAAAATAACAAAATCTTGAGGCCTTTCTTCGTCCCTTTGGGACCACATCATTCAACTCCTCTTTCAGGCATTGTATTGAAAGTATGACAAATTCAGATTATATTTACTGTATGGCATGTCCTTGATGCTAAAGGAGAGTATCCAAGCATTTATTACTGGTCTCACACATTACTTAAGAGACAACATAAAGCTTACAGCTCTGATTAGTATCAACATATTCAATTCAATTATGGAACAATAGTAATAACATTCATACACTGTATAATAACCCAGCTGATGTGTTTGTACTGTGTGTATGCTGGGAGTGTTGTGTTTAAACAGACCAACTCCCTAGGCTGGTTTCAGGTTCTATATATGGCCTTTCCCTCCCAGAATGTAAAAAGCCTTCCCTTTGATAAACTCCCTCCTGCATGGCTCAGGATAGGTGGAGGCCACCGTTGCCCTTTCTGCTGTTCGCCCTGCAGCATGTCATGTGTGTTTGTGTGTTTCACTGAGAACACGTGTGCGTCCATACCCTAGACGCGCTCCCTGTGTTTAAGGCTTACCACAAGGCAGGGTGGTGCTCTTTCCCAGAATAGGGCGAGGTCCTCGCTCGTCTCCTGTAGAGCTCTGAAGATGCATCGCTGCCATCGTTCTGTGGTCTCACACTCATAAACACAGAGACATGGTCCTACTTAGCTGCATTTGTGCAATGTTTCAGCTCAGGATGGGACTCCACAAGGCAATACCACCCGAGGTGTTGGCCTCAGCAACATGCAGTTCAGATGTTTTTAGTAAAGTATATCAGAAAAGAAGATTTAGTGCGAGCATGTATGTTTTTATTTAACACTCTTTTTTATCCTAAACCCAAAGACAAATTGATAAGTGCAATGTTGAGTGATTAAAGGCTTGTGGTATATGCAGACATCTGTAATCTGTCTATACCTTGAAAAAGATGAGCTATTCATAATCTTTGGATCCACTAATAATCTAAATCCATGCATTTTTATAATGTTAGGCCTTAACCTAAATACTAACATGTTAAAAGTACCAACATGCATCTTAGCTGTTAAAAAATAAGTGCTGAGGAGGCTATGATGGTCAAAGAACATCAATAACTAAACCAAATGTTGAGGAAAAGTCACAATTTCAGGAAGCAAAAAGATCTGAGAAATAACTTTTGAAGTTTAAGTTTTGTACTCAGCTGTTTCATGAAGTGCTTTGGGTCAGCAGGAAATAGTCATCTGAATGGAGACTTTATAGCTCTTTGCCAGATGACTTTGATGTCCTTTTTAATCTTTGAATATTGTGTCTTCCTTATTAAAGAGCACAGTCACTAAAGCCTTCCTGATACTTTTGTCCTGATAATTTTTCAGTTTTTGTTTCTACACAGACCAACGCTTCCATAGGCATTTGATTTGGCATATCATCGATATCAGATGAAATGTTGGTATAATGTCTGAAGTTTGGTTTCCTGATAACATATCATTTATGTCTCCTTTCTAGCTCAAACATGAGATGTCCAACATCATAAAAGGAATGATAATCAATTACACTGGACAGAACAGGACCACAGAGCACACCTGGGACTACATTCAGAGGACGGTGAGTTGACATTTCATCATTATTTACACATGACTTCATTCAGGAGGCTTTTAGGAATCACATACTGAAGGATAAACATCACTGCTCACTTCTGTAGGAAAAAAAAAATCATATGACGTTCCTTACAAGAACATACAGTACAATATGTCAAGCACAAGGACACCATCAGGCTGGAACAACAGATGACATTTTTTTCAGAGTAGTTATCTGAAGTGACCCTTAAAAAGACATGCAGATATTTTTAGATGGTGAGCTCTGAAATGAATTAAAATGTATTACTCTTTGGTACTTGTCACACTTTTCTCACTGTGCCCTTCAGGGACATGCTGCAGTGTGGAAGGGTCATGTCCTCTAAGTTACAACGGGACATTTATCGCCTGTGTTATCTACACATGCAGATGGTTCTGGTTCATGTCAAGGTTTTGACAAGGTCTTGGTCTTTCAGATTTTTCCACAGTACAATAGAAGTGAGTGAAGTCAAGTATTTTGAGGCTTTAAGAATAACAGTTGGAAAAACGCTAAAGGCTCTTGTCTTTGTCTTTGTGACATTGCGTAACCAACAGACCTCATTGTGTACTTTTTGTTGGAACTCTTTTTAACTGAGGACACTGGAGAAAACCAACATTCATCTGAGAGATCTGTGGAATTTTGTGAATAACCAGGACTTTCCTTCAGTTAACACATACTGACTTGAGTTTTCATGTGATGGACTGGTTAGAGGAGCACCAACAAAATCCCATTCACTTTATTTCATGTTGGAATCATAAAGCAGTGTTTCAGAAAGGAACATCTTAAAATTTCAGGCCATCATTTCTGACCAGATGGGTGGAGTGAGAAAAATGCTTTTGAATTTTTTTCTTTTCTTTTTCTTTTTCTTTGCAGTGACCCATTAAACAACTCTGCAAATAAAATCAGGCCTGAAGCAGACTGGAAATGATTGCTTCATATTATGCTACAGTTGATTCTCTGCCACAGTTGATTTTCTTCTCTATCTCCTTCTCTTTCTCTTTTGCCAAAGCTCTTTTTCCTTTGCTATTTCTTAAAACAGCAGCCAAGAAGGAATTGGTCTCAAACACACAATGAAAATACTTTGACTTTAACACTGCATTTTCTACTTTTGTATCTTCCTTTCTCATGTGTCCTAGGTTTCAACGTCCAAGACCAGATTTTTTTCTCTTTTCTCTCTCTGTTTTTTTTTTTTTTATCTTGTATTCTTTGGACTCACACCCTCCTTGTCTCATACAGATGAAGTGCTGTGGATGGACTGGTCCAGGCAATTGGTCTGAGAACATTTTGATCAAGAACAGCACCCAGAACCTCTACCCGTGTTCTTGTCGTAATTCATCCATGCCTGGCTCGGACATCAAGGAATTTGGCCTGTGCGAGAGCCTGTCACCAAACATACCTGTCCATGAAACGGTACATAATGCTTCACTAATCTGCATTTCTGTCTTTGCTCTAAGGCAGAATGTAATGTGTGATCTTGATAAGTAT
Source organism: Siphamia tubifer (assembly GCA_020466265.1). Classification (NCBI taxonomy): domain Eukaryota; kingdom Metazoa; phylum Chordata; class Actinopteri; order Kurtiformes; family Apogonidae; genus Siphamia; species Siphamia tubifer. Next base: position 25,212,633 of record CM035788.1, on the reverse strand, counting down.
TCATTATTATCTAATGTTCATGTAGTTCTGTACTGTGTGGCTGTGGTTTTAATGTGAATGCATAAAAACGTATTACTTTAGATTTATTACATTTAATTTTATATGCTACAGAGTAGATTTAACATTTAGGATTTAGGAAGGTTGTTACACAATCTACCAAGTTTTCTTTAGTAATGAATTCACTTAACATTTACATTCACATATTTAGGGCTCTCCCAAATACCATTCTTGGGGTTTTCAAGCTTCACTGAGAATAAGGTTACTTTGTTAGGATACAGTATACTAAAATAATTTAGAATAGAAGAAAAAAAACAACATGGCAGAGCTCCAAGTTATACTTTTTAGATGAATGTCCATACTTGAAGATTTGTGAAATGGCAGTTTCCCGCAGGATATCTGGCACTGAGGTTTCTAGAAAATATTTCAAGCAGTCAAGGACACTTTATTTTCATTGTCTACAAGTGTATGAGTGGAATTAATGTAGTGACTCAAATCCTAGTAAAAAAGGCTAATGCCAAGATAAGAAACAATAACTTGAAAAAATATAATAAATGAATATATATTAAATTATTAGTTATTGCAGACATTTTCAACATCTTTCTCATGTTGTTGTAACTTTAAATCTCATCCCATTATCATATATTATTGATGTAATTGTCATTAATATTATATATCTGTGAATAACCAGTGTTAATTAATATAGATTATTCATTTTCTATTAAACAGATTTTTTTTCAGTGATGCAAACATGTATTCATTGAGTTATAGCATGATATGTCTCACACACAGATACACACACTGATTACAATAATCTCTCCCAACCAATGTTGGGTGAGATTAAATATCTTGCAAAGTTTATAGGACCAATAGTTTTGGAGATATCAGTAACTGCCTTACAGTCACAGAAGCACATTACCAAACTGAACAAGTATTCAGAGAATGCCTAATCTCGCCCCTATTTTGTGTCAATCTCAGGTTTCTATGACAACCTGTTCTTGAATTAGAGCCAATAATGTGATTTTGACCTTTGTACAAAATGTGACCTTTGACCTTTTGCAATATTGATAATTTTGTTATATGTATATATGCATCAGTGCGTTTAATATTATTATAATATATCCAGTATTGATTAAGTTAGAACATTATATGTCTATGCTAGACACACACAAACAGTGTTACAGAAGTTAATTTTGCGGCCTGTCACCTTTGACCTCCAGAGATCTCAAAAAGTATTGGTCGTAGGTGATAACACCAATGATGAGAATTGTAGAAATGTTCATTCTGCACCATTTGGTAGCAAATTGAAAGTTCTGGGACTCTCCGTTCTTGAGTTATAACAGATGATGGGATTTTGCCCTTTACTTCTATTGGCAGACTTTTTCTGTCTTTTTTTTTTTTTCTTAAATCAAGATTTATTTATTTATTTATTTTTGCTTAATTCAAGCAAAAAAAAATCCGCCAGTGGAAGAAGCGGACATTATTGTGGTAAGATTTCTTAGACAGTTACATAGGTAAGATAGTGTCTAAAAAGTTGGTTATATCTCACTTACAAGTTAAGTGATTATGTCTTATTTTAACCGTGAAGAAATATTTTGACTAGAAATAAGAAAAATACACTTAGTAATATTTAGATTTTTAAGTTAATTGTGACCTTGACCTTTGACCTTTACTCAAATAGATCATTGCATCTTATCCATCTGATCCAATTTCATTGAGTTATAACATATGTCTCTACGGACACACACACACACACACACACACACACACACATACACACACACAGAAAAATATGTTAAAAATGTAAATGTCACATTTACTTCTGCAGTCCTACACATATCAGTATTGAGAGAGGGAGGGAGGCACTGAGTGATCAGTCAGTATGTCCCACAGAGAACGATGAGCCCCCACCCCCCAACACACACACACACACACACACACCCCTGGCCCCCCTCTCGTCCATGTACTTCGTTTGTACCTCACGGTGTCACTCTACAGATGAGCCTGGCGGTTAATGCTGCATATTAATGGTCATTTACATTTTGAAGATTGAGTTACCAAACATTTTTTATGTCACTAGTTAAAACATATACACTGACATCTTTTTCCAAACGTCTCCCCAGCATAAAAACCACCACGTCTAGAACCTGTGTTCCATGTTTCAGAAAATCTAGCAATGGAATACTGATTTGGATGTTGATTGCTATGGCAACTGCTAGTTTGTCAAAAAATAAATGTCTGGACCATAGTCAGGGTTCCTTTTGTGTTACTTGAGCTCAGTTAGTCATGTTGCATTGTTCTGATAGACCTCACACCTTTCATATTACATAACTTGGGTCAGATCCTGTTGTGTAACTCCTGCTGCCAGCTCAGTGTGGCACTGCGGTCATAGTTAATCAGCACCGTGCATGCCAACAGCTGAGGCGTGTTGTTTGTGCTGTGTGATTCGTTCAAACACTGCTAAAGCTCTTACTGTGCTGTTATTTGGTCTGTATGTTTCATGGACTCTCCTTCTCTCCCTCTGTTTTCCTCGGCTCAGTTAAGCCCTGTTATTCTTCCCCTCTGTGACTCAATCCAAAGCCAACAGTTCTGTTTTGAAGAGGCTGTGTTCATGTCCGGCTTGGATCATGTTGCCATTCATCTCTTATATACACCCTGACCTGCTGCCCCCTTCCCTCTATGGTGTCTTTCTTAACCTCACTCTCCCTCTATTTTCCCTTGTTCTCTCCTCCAGGGCTGTATAACCAGCGTGGAGAGATGGCTTCTGGAAAACTGTGGAGTTATTCTGGGAATCTCTGTCGGAGTGGCAGTTGTTGAGGTATGCGTCTTTCCCCATGTTTAACCTTAAGGATATGTTTATTTGTTCTTTTTGTTTGAATACTACATGCTCCATGCAGTAGCTACACGTCACAGTCCTCACTGTAATAATGTTTTCTAGTTGAGAACGAGGCCTCAGTGAGTCCACTAACTCTAAGAGGTCTGTTTTAAAGAAATAGAAATTCTCTTCTGTGTGTTGTTTGTAATGAATTGTGAGGGGATTCCTGGCTGAAGTGTGAAATGAATTGTGCCTCATCATTGGACATAGCTATAGCAATAAAAAAACAGCAGTAAGTAACACCTGATATGACAGCAGAAATGGGTAAATTGTTAATAGTTGACAAAAATAATAATAAATCTAGCCCTTCAAACTGCAGCTCCACTTTGTGATTCTTTGCTTTTACAGTAACACACATATTCTTAGGTTATGGAGTGGAAACATTTTTTATATTTCATGCTTGTGCAAAGTAAAGATCTGTTTCTCTTGTGTTAATTTTATTTAAAAACATATGAGTTAATGAAAACATCTTTAGCCTTTGAGAGATAATTTGTAGATTTTGTCAGAATTTTTGGACACTATATCAGCTAATTTACAAAGTTGGAATAAATTAAAATCCAAAACCAAAGCTATATATAGTGCACATTCTTTCAACACTTTTACATTTAATTAAGCTGATTCTTTTTTTTCTATCAGTCTGTTATGTCTTATTGTTTTATGCATTTTTATAGAATTTGATTAAACAGTTATGTTAGAATTTAATCATGCTTTTAGATATAAAGCACTTTGGTCTTCTTTATGTTGCTGTAAAGTACTATATAAAATAAAGTTTAATTTGATTGAACAATAGTAATCTGATCTGAGCAAAATGTAAAAGTGCCCATATGTTGTGTCCTAGGTCCCAGAAGGTAAGAGAAATAACATTCAGAATGGTGTTGTTCAATCATGGTTGAAGGTGAAACAAAAAAAAGTTGAGGTACTGGAGTTTAGAACAAGGCTTCACAACAAAGTCTGTCCAAAAATCTTAAAACATGCAAGTTTTCTATTATAGACTTAAAGGTTGTATACACATTAAATGAATGTAGCAGGTTATACAGGTGTTAGCTTTTGTGCAAGATGTTTGTTACTAAAGGTTGGACGTGTAAACTGACTGTATGGAAATGCTTCCGTTTTCATAGAGATGACAAGAGGATGCATGTGTGTGTGGGTTGCACCGGGGTTTATTTCACAACCTCAAACCCCATCACTTAGTTAACACACAAAACACAAAACACACTACTTTTACAGAAACAATAATATTTTTGTGCAGCTGACTCTGTGGTTAGACGTCTGGTATGTATGCAAATGTCAAATGTTTATTGTCGTTCATGTTACTGTTCAGTTGAATATTTTCTGTGTAAATATACAGAATGTATATATTATCATTTTACTAAAGTGTGTACAAGTATGAGGTATGTAGTCATATGGTCCGGCTCTACTGTAAGTCATGTTATGTGTGTTTTTTTTCTAACTGGACAGACACATATTTAAGTGAGTGCTCATGTTCAGCTCTTGTAACTAAGGGACAACTCTTATTTCCTGCAGCTCCTTGGGATGATCCTCTCCATGTGCCTGTGCAAAAGTGTCGTCCAGGAGGATTATACCAAAGTCCCAAAGTACTGAGCTGAAGACAGAGCCAGCTTCACATCACACACAGATGGATGGACTCCTTCCCTCTCTGCCTCTCCTTGTCTCACACTCTTCCCTACACGCACACACACACACACACACACACACAGCTGTCTCCAACATTTGAGCTTCTCCTGCCTTCACAGCTGTGCAAATTTCTCACGCCCAACATGTCCCACACATACACACATGTGAACACATGCGCACACACACACACACACAAACCACTCACTCAAGCTGGACACAATTGTTGGAAAGCGTATGATTTTGCATTTTGAGAATACTTTTCAAATAATGGTTAGGTAACATTCTGGTGGAAGCCTGAGAATTTTTGCTGTTTGATGCTATGCAGATGGTAATGTATGAAAAGACTCTTTGTGTTGTTATGTTTGGCTGACCTCAGTGAAGCGCTTAACATAGTAGTAGAGAGAGCACTTTAGTGACATTTGGTGAACTGAAAGAGGGAGCATCTTCTGCTTTCAAGGCAAGAGAGATGGAGAAGGGAGGGTGAGGGTGGCTGCATGGTAGATGCTTACCAGGATTAATCCCACTCTGTGATCCTGCAGCTGGTATTTTTAGTTCAGAGGGTGGAGGAGAGGCCCGGGGCTGAGCCAGGGCAGGGCTCCTGCGGTAAACATTTTGGTTTTCTTGTACCCAGTAGCCCTGATATTAACCTCCATTTACACCCACCACCACCTCCTTCTCCCTCCCGCTTATCCATCATCTGTTTAGTGTCTTTAAATCACGTCTCTGTTTTGGTTTCGTGTGTTTTTTGACTGGTAACAAAATGACTAGTTCTGTATGAAGTACATGTGAGTATGATGTGTCGAGTGAAAACTTTGTTTCTCTTTGTTCTTTTTTTATATTTACATGTCATCTCTGGTTTTTATAAGTGTACATAATGACTTGGGGAAGGGATTACAGCACTTCTGTGCTCGGTCAGCTTTTTATATGGGAGAGCTGTCACCCACAGGCCCTTGTTTTAAGAGTCCTATTGTTCTTTGTTTCCTCTCTGTGTATGATGTACAGCAAGTGGTGGCAAAGCAGGTTGTCAGCACGATTTTGGTCTGAATCCAAAAGCTCTGAACCATACTTTTAGTTCTTCTGAATCTGTCATCAATCTCAAATCTCTGTGTCATTGATATGAGTTTGTGAACAGCTCTAGTGTCTCCCATGGATATCTTCATCACCTGCTTTCATTTTGCTAAATGTTTTTCTACCATCACAACAGTAAAATATGAAACAGGCAGTTGTGTGACCACAGTATATTTTCCCTTCTCTGCATGAGTGTTTTCCGAGAAGTAATTTAGCCTGGTTTATATTAGTAACACAAGCACAGAGAAATGAGAATCTAATTGTGATTGCGTATTTCTGAGTCTGCTGTGAACATAAAATGTTCATCACCTCGTATTATCTTTTCTAAAAAACCTTTTGCATTTTAACATTGCTTTTCATTTCCTTATCCCACTTATTGTATGTCTTTGCTTAATTTCTTCTACTTTATTTCAAACACACTATATTTATGGTTAATTTAGTGGACAGATTGCACTTTTATGTGGTTTCTAGTTTTTCATGTCATCCCCCAGAAGTCATTTCAAATCACACTCATGTTGCAGCCACAGAAAAGGGAGGAAACGGGCCATTTTGCAAAAAAAAAAAAAACAATTTTCGTTTTATACCAAATTGACAGATTAATTTAACTTAATAAAAATATGAAGGTTTTTATTGTATGTTTAAAATATTTTTTACAATTTCACAAGAAAAGGATTTTGTTTGGTTAAATATGTTTGTGAACCTATAAGCCATGTTTGAAAACAGATTGTGTATTTGTTTTTTTTTTATTATTATTGATAACGCTTAATAAATTTGAACCCATTCAATTTGTTTAGTCCTGTATTTTATTTTATTTATTTATTTTTTTGCTAAAGCCTGTACAGTGCCATGCAGTTTTCTACTCAGTCCATGGAAGGTAAACTGGTATGTACCTAAGGCCACCAGAAGATGGCAGTATACACTTAAAAGTAGATGATTAAGGTGAAGAGAAAATAAGACAAGATGAGCAAAATGTGACTTTGATGTGCAAACGAAGGAAATCTTTATCTATTAATTAAGTTTATGTTAGAAGATGATTTGTAGCAGCTGTAGGTTTATTTGTGTGCTTAATACAGATTGTTAAATTAGTTTTTCCACTTTGTTCCCACATATACCTTTGAGCTGATTCATTTAGTGTCTGATTATATTCCAGTTTAGTCTTTGTAATTTTCGGTTAATTTAGACTGACAGCCCTCTGGCTGAACAGAACAAAGAGCTCCACAGACACTCATTTTACTCCGATAACTGGATATGCCCTCTGCAACAACTACAAAAGAGCTGCTTGCATTGGAATTAAGTGCATGGACTCTTATCAAGGAAAAGGAGCCTCATGATGTCACGTCATGCTAGAAGCTAATACCAAAACAGTGACTCACTAACACCACTTTTAAGCATAACAAAACCACAGCATGGACTTTTCCTCTCTAATCCACTATTGTTTAAGACATTTAACCTCGATTTTAATGAGTCGAGCTTAATGCTGCCTCTGAAGGCTGTTTTTAAATAAGCCTGCAGAGCCACATGTCATCAGGGAGCACCGTTCACACTGAACACTGGAAGTGCCAAACCTCAAATTCTCATGTAAAATAAGATGTTGGTCTTTAAAGTAACAGCTGTGGACTATTTAAATGTAGGATATCTATTGTACTCACTGGATTAAAGCTTCCAAAGCTCCCAATACCTTAGTGGGAAAAGTGGTGTTTTAATTAGACCTATAAGCAAAAGCTGGTATAAATGTGGGGGGGGAAAAGACTAATTCAGTGTTTATTGTTAGGTTTTGACAACATAGACATGATTGCATATAATCAAAATTATTTCATATTAATTTGAAGAAGAATATATAGAATGCAAGTCAAGCAAACCAGTTAAAATAAACTCGAATTCTTTAGTACATTTCATTCCAGGTAGAACAATGTACTGCACTAAAAACCATAAAAAAAACACCCATGAACTACAGATATTCAACAGGACATTGAATGATGCATTGAAATATAATTTTAATTGAGCCATCCAACATAAAAATACAATGTGACCTTCAAAATTGTATAGAAAAATAGGATATTCTTTCTTGCCTTTTGTCCAATTTAAAAGTGTCTTTACCAAGGACTTTCTTTTGCATGAGGTGCAGTGCAGTCCACTCCAGCCTTTCTTTAGTATTGGTCCACACCTAGTTCAAGTGTTCTTTGCTAAGGGTTCAAAGAAATATTCCAGTTAATGGTATGAATAAGTGAGCGTACCCAAAAAATTACCTGGAAATTTAGTAAAAGTTTGATCAGTTTAAGGCTAGGACAACCACCAACTGATGACAATAATTGGTGTAAATCAATTTGTTGTCATTTATGGTCCTCAGATTTGATGTTCAGAGGCTCCATAGTAACCATGGAAACATTGCCATCTTCTACAACACCGATTCACCAATAAAACCCATGGAGTTGGATTAAGGACAGTGGATGTTCAGTCCATGCTGAACTTTACCATCAATAAATTAATGGTTAATGTAACTGACACTTTGGACTGTAACCATGATGTGTTGTTTTATAATTGTGCCTTTGAATAGACCAGCCCATTTACAGATTATTTGCAATCATTTACTGAGAGTAATAACTTGCAGGCCATTGCACATGTGGATATGTTTCTTATGGAAAACGTTTGTGGGGTTCTAACTGGGATAGTATGCTGCTGCTGCTGCTGCTGCTGCTGCTGCTGCTGCTGCTGCTGCTGCTGCTGCTGCTGCTGCTGCTGCTGCTGCTGCTGCTGCTGCTGCTGCTGCTGCTGCTGTTGGACTCATTAGATCATACACACATCCAGGCCAAACACAACGAGGAAGGAACGCTTCCTCTGTTTTTTTTTCCACATAACTGTCAATCAGTGAGTCCAGGGCAGAGGAAGTGGGACAGATGATGATCCCACTGAGACAAAATGAAATAAAAGGGATGAATAATGAAGATGTCAAGCCTGTGTGTTCAATAAGGACTGAATAACCTGGAGAGATTTAAGAGACTGTGTTGATCTGAGGGGGAAGCATCTCAGGAGAATGTTTGCGTGTGATGCGTTAAAACAGATACAACTTCTGTCGTGGAGTGTCTTATCTGGAGGTGAAGTGTATTTGCATTTAACACCTCTGCTCATGCAATCAAATGAACTGTGTGTTTACCAGGATGTTTTCTCTCTAACTATCAGAGCTCTCCGCTCCACTGGTGCTTGTCCAACATGATTGAAGGCTTTCTGGACGTAGACACCCCCCCCCCTCTACATCCTGTTCACATTGTGTCACGACGTGTTCAGACAGCACCCTACCCCCCACTGTGGACCCCACCTCCACCTGCAGACTGACCCGTTGGACTGCTGCCTTCCTCCTGCGCAGACACTCCCCGACCTTCCTGTTTTTAATCTCCCAAAGGGATCATATATAAACAAACAGTCCTCGCTTACACACATCCGCCTGATACATACATACATGAGAACATAACTACCTGGGTCTATCCCTTGTCTGATGTAGATTAGTTTGGAGCCTGAGGACTTCTAATCACAAATGAGTAGTATGAGTCACAGCGCCTCTGTGTAAGATGGAAAGAGGATCCAGCCTGGTTCTATTAGCTGTTTAAATTGTTTTCCTGATAGACTGAGAGGCAGCAAGTGGCTGCAGGTCAGTGGGTGTCCTGCGCCTCATTTCCTGCCCAGCGGCTTGTAGAATCCAGCACCGGGCGATGAATGATACACTGACTCACTCACAGAGGCACCTTCCTTTCTCTCTTCCTCTTCAGGCCGCCCTCTCTTCCCTCTTACCAGCTAATCCACTGTGATAAGGGCGAGCTCCCCTCTCCATGTGGCCTCTTTGGCCTGCGGAGAGTAAAGACCCCTGAAATCACTCTGGCACAGCTCCATTGCTTTGCCAAACAGCAGTGAACATCAGCACTATGAATCTGTGAAAATACTTCAGTGTGGAGAGATGGAGTGGAGGGAGTGGGGAAAAAAAGATAGAGGGAGAGATGGAGTTAATCACACCTGCAGCCAGACCAAAGTATAGCATGACCATTTTAGTAGTGGAACAAATACCCATCCACAAACTGCATAAAAAAAGGGAAGTATTAGTACTATCAGCAACATGTGTAGAAAGATTGAAAAGAATCAGAATGTCATTGGTTGGGGGAGAATATTGTAATCACCTTGTCTGTCTGTCTGTCTGTTGGTATGTATGTGTGTGTCCGCAGAGACATATCATGCTATAACTCAATGAATACTTGAGATATCACTATGAAATCACATATAGCTAATGTGCATGACATCCAATGATCCATTTGAGTAAAGGTTAAAGGTCAAGGTCACAATGAACTTAAAAATCGAAATATTACCAAGTGTATTTTTCTTATTTCTTGTCAAAAATATTTCTTCACGGTTAAAATAAGACATAATCACTTAAAAAGTAACTTGTAAGTGAGATATAACCAACGTTTTAGACACTATCTTACCTATGTAACTGTCTAAGAAATCTTACCACAATAATTTTCACTTGTTCCACTGGCAGATTTTTGGGGTTTTTTGCTTGAGTTAAGAAAAATAACTTCTTTATATGTCTTTGTAAGTTACTCTTAAGGTATTTATGTCTTATTTGAAGCGTAATCAGATATTTAGACTACAAATGACAAAAATACACTTGGTAATATTTAGATTTTTTGCAGCACATGATTAGTGATTCATAGGTATTAAACAGCTTTTGGTTGATGGTAGTTGTTTGGGTCTTCATGGGTAAACCTAAAGAATCAGAATCAGAATCAGAATCTGTCTTGTCATTTGGAACGCCACAAAAAACATATCAGTTCCTCAAAAACTAATGCAGGCTACTGCCATTTGAAGTGACAGTTAAGTGACAAACTGTTTGCAGAAGAGCCGCTCAGGATATATGGATGGCTGGGATTCTGTTTAATCATCATTATCATTCCACTATAATATTTTGTAATGATTCAAATAAAAGTCATTTTTATCCAACTTGTACCGAGCACCAACTTCCAACTGGTGAAAAAAATAATAAAAATCACAAACTCCTTCACTGTTTTCAGGCGTCTGATTGCCTGTCTATTATTCCAGTCAAGACAAAGACTGCAGTTTCTACTGTAGTTAACATCTCTCTATGATCACACCTGACGACTGTGCTTGAGGTGTTAATTATCTTTCTTTGTGTCCATAAATACCTCATAATCACACTGTAATCTTTTGTACTAAATTGGACACTTTAGGGTAGTTGAGTGTGTGTTGGCGTACTGTACTACACCCGTGCGTGTTGGTGAGTGGATGTGTGTTTGGTGCTTGAGTGGGACTTCATGTCTGATCTGATTGATGGAGGTAGTAGTGGAGGCAGCGCTCCCCTGATTGCAGCTACAGGCAGCACTAGGCTACTCATTAACCTATGATAATGCACCTGTCACCCCCATGTGAAAGCCTTGCAGCATATTTGTTGCGGATGACTGTTCTCGCTTCTTCTTTGCCCCTTTTCTTTCCTTCCTTCACTCAGCTTCCCTCCTTGCACCATCTATCTCCTTCTTTTGTCCTTTTCTCTCTCAATTTCTCCCGCACTCATGTGCTTTAACATACAAACAAACACAATCCAAATGTAACCTCTGCCATTTGGACAGCCTTGCAAAAACTGTCCCAAAGCTGACCACACTAGATGGATGTTAGTGTATGTGTGTTTTCAGTCCTGCTGTGCTGAATGCAGCAGCAGCAGCGACAGTTTTTAAAAGGATCTGTGTTCTTTAACCCAGTGGAACCAGGGCTGATATGGGATCAGCTGCTCCTGCAGTTGTGGTTGTGTTTTTGTTCGGACTACAAATGTGGTGGACACTCCAAAATGGCTAACAATAGGTACGTTTACATGCACTTTGAGATATTAGAATGCTTGCTTTACTCTGATTAAAGTCAGAGTTGTGAAAACACCTTAATCAAAGTGGAATCAAATTGAAATGAAGTTTGAGAAATCAGAGTAAGCACGTTGGATAATGCGACTGTAATCAAATTTCTCTGTACATGTAAAGGCCACCAAACTTTAGCTCAACCAGAGAACGTTGAATATGAGAGAATGAGCACTGTCAATAACTGGTACTGCAGCTATAGATGGCGAACGTGGACAAGTGCAGAATGAATGGTTTTCTATGGAGCTGAGCCGCTGGAATTATTCAGTTCTTGGGGTTATTATTTCCAATTTTAATATTGCATTCAATACTAGGGGTAAAATAATGCATTTTTCTGTAATATATACATTGTTGCCCTTTTGGATTCGTGTTAAATGGCATTTCAAGCTATGCGTATGAGGTCACACTTCATAAACTACGTTACATCAATTACCATTTTTACCTGTAGTCACATTCTACCTGCCGATACCTTGTCATGTGGTCATCATCAGCTGGCCTTGAGAAGCGATATCGGACCGTTATGTAAGTTTATAATGATATATAACATAAATAATGATATCCATTATTGTACTTACTGCTATATTTTATGTAGTGTAAGGAGACACATTCACATGTGCGTGGATGAAGTGCTTGTTCATGTTCGCAGATTCACCCATTAGCTGAATGCTAGCCTGTTACAGGAAAAAAAATCCCAATCTGTAGGTCAACAAAAGTACATGACATGAGTCAGTTTCAATTTTACTACTGAGATAAAAATCATAGCAAAGTTACGAAAATAACAAATATCTTTGGAACAGGTATTTTAGAAAGTATACATTTATCCATGTGGACCCGTAGACCCCAATTCATTTTCCACTTCGATCCCCCCCTAGGTGGAACTACGACTTTTTACAGGCGGCAAAGGAGAGGGTTCAGATTCTATAGGGAGCCTAAGTCTCCGCCCCTTCCGGTCGGTCCACTGGGCCTAAGGTCGGAAAAATTTAACATGAGAGTGGATGAGGAGAAAATAATTATTTTCTGCTCCACTTTACTTTATGCCCTGAATCACACATTTGCTGTACTTCAATTAAAATCATAACCAATGATGTGTGTTTGGAGTTTCTTTGATACGTGTTTTGTGATTTATTAGCGTGTAAAAATATGTAATTATTTTGACTCTGTTTGGACTACATATCAGACGTCGCATAGCTGACGTCACAGCAGAATCTTTCCCTGCAAACTTTTCAAAACCGTATACCGCCTTTTCTATTTTTCATTTGAAAATGCCTGTGTGCTTTGTGTCCCGGTGTAATCACAACACCATTTCCACATGTTCCCTCTACCGCTTCCCGACTGACGAGAGCTTGTCCCGCATGCTGGCTCTCACTCGACCAACTATCTCTCCCCCGGAGTTGCTGCCACTTTCCACATGCCCCGATTTAAAGTGGTTTTCTCCACGTTTGATGCTCTTGCCTTCGTCCTGAAAGAAGGAGGTGAAGCTCGCCAAAGTCACAGCCATTTTCAAACAGTTTGATGGTGAAGCTTGGTGGTGACGTAATATTTGTGAGACGAACGTTGTAGTCCATTACTTACTCACATAAAACCTAACGTAACTTTTGATGCCTGTCCAAAGTGGGTGCTTTCTCAATGTGAAAATGTATCTTTAAAATTCACATACATCATATGTGAAAACCGTAGCACATTTCAAACGGGACCAGAAAATTACTTTTATCCCTCATTTTTTTTTATGGCACTTTGGCCCCATTGCCTGGAAATCGACCGGGAATAGAAACGCGTCACTTAGGCTCCCTATTAAAAAGGATCTGACTCATCTCAGACTAGCCTGGACACGCCCCCAGAGACACAGCACGACACCATATAGTTTATGTGTAATAAATCAGTTTGTTTTGGTGTTGTTGTCCTCTTTCTATTATCTGCTTCAAAATTTACGCTTTTAATTATTGCTTTTCTTCTATGGACCGGAAGCATGTTAACATGACAGGGAATGTAGCACCATCTACTGTCTGGGAGTGGAACTGTAATTGGAATTTCTCTTGCTGGCATGTAAATGCAGAGTTCTGGGAAACTCCATTTAAACCTTAATCAGAGGAAGGCAATAATTAGAATTTCTAAGTGCATGTAAACATACTCACATACTTAATGTGTGTGGCATCATACTTTATACTTTATGTGTGTGCCACGCAACATAAAGTAATTGTAATTTATGTTGTGTGATGCCACACAACATAAAACCCTTGAGTAATAATAATAATAATAATAATAATAATAATAATAATAATAATAAGAAGAAGAAGAAGAAGAAGAAGAAGAAGAAGAAGAAGAAGAAGAAGAAGAAGAAGTATAAGAAGAAGAATCAGAATAATAATACCTCAAACTAATATAGCACTTTTTTGGACACTCAAAGATCTCTTGTGATGTGATCTCTTCCTTGGATGAGTGGTTCACTTCATCCCCAAATAAAAATAATGTTTCAGCTTTGTTTTGACTCGAACACCAGTAGTCAGTGTCCGAAGATAATATCTTTTTAGGAGTAATTTTTTTCCCTCCGGTCTGCCTCCTTTGCCAGATGTTTCGTTTATTCCCTCAAGTCTGCTCCAGTCAGATTCTTCACTCTCTAGAGGGCCTGTGCGTGATTTATTTATCCTATCTGAGCATTCAGTGCCAGGAACACACCCTAAGAGCTCACAGGACTATGGGAACGCTGCCTCCAGCCACTGGAGAGCATCAAGAAAGGAAGAGGACTTTCAGGACAGATAGTAAATCAGTCTGGACCTAAAGATGTTTTGTCAGAACTGCTGCATGTCTTCTGCAGTTGATGCAGAGGGAGAAGCTGCAAGTCTCTGAGTGTTATGAGGGTGTTTAGGTTTGGTTTTGGGGGAGTGAAGCCACAGTGACTCCCATATTAGTCACTCTGTCAGATGTTAGAGACATAGACTGGTCCCATCTGATGCAGAGCAGTCCTTGGAATTCAGATTTACCCACTATTGGCAAGACCTGATCATGATTAAAGAATGAGCATGTGTGGTGTTAGGAATGTCTCTGGCATGATGCTTCACTTCCAACCTCTAATCTCCTCTTTTTCATCTTATGCCACGCAAATCTCTCAAAGGACAATCAAATATTACTGTTATGATCTGTTTCAACATTAGCCAGAATTGGTTTTCATTGGACTGAAGCTGCACTCATAAGGAAATGTACAGGAAAAATAAAAAAGCTGAACATCCCTGTCTAGGGTCAGACCTTCCTGTTTCACATCCAACTCACTTCCTGTTGAGGTCCTGTGTCATCAGACATATGTGACTAACAAACAAATGACACCTCTTTGTCCCTGGGAGTTCATCCTGCCATGTGATTTTAGAGCCAAACATCCTGCCATCCTTTTGTTTCCTGCACATTTCACAAAAATATATATTTTTTAAAAATAGTCAAGAAAAAAAGCACTCATGTCAGTATCTCATATATTAATGTTACTATTTTCAAGTAAGCAGATTTTAGTGTCACCTCAAACAATGTGTGTATGTAATTTGTCTGTATTATCGAATAAGCTGTCATTTGTAAAAGACAAGCTTTCAGCATGAGTGTCCATTTGTTTCCACTGCACTCTGAGTGCGGCTGAAATGTAGAAAACATGCCTCTCCTGATGGGAAGAGGGTAAAGTGAGTATCCTTAACATGGCAGCCTGCTGTGTGTGCATGTGTAAAAGCAGAGCACTGGACATAATGGAGGAACAAATCAGCAGTCTTACCCTAATACACGCTTTCTTAAGGAGTTTTTAGAAAAAAAAAAAGTAATGGCAAATTTATTCATCAGTGTAATCAAAATGAGAGGAAGGAGGTGGGGAACAGAGCGGATGGCCTTCAGTGGAATATTCTCAGATGCTGATTACCAAAGCCATGTTAATGAGATTCATTGGCAGTCTAATATGGAGAACAGCGTACCCCCTGCTGTGTCTGTCTGTACCATCCCTGTTCTTTCTGTCCCCTTACTCAGATTTTTCCACATGCCTGCACAGTGTCTCCTCTCCTGTCCTTCTACCTCTCACTCACAGAAAGAAACATGTTTAAAAAAGACCGAGACAGCAGGGAATCTGGTCTCTTCTAGCATCAAACTTAATTATTAGGGTCATGAAGTCGTATCTTTAACATCCGAGTCCTGCTGTTTGTTCTTTCCAAGGAGCTTTAAGCAGAAGGACTGCCTGCCAAGACGGCCGTGCACACACACACACACACACACAAACACACACACACACACACACACACATACACACACACAAAACACCTTGGGATTTGGGTTGGTGGTGCCATGTGGCAGGCAGGCAGCTGGGCCACATTAACAGAAGTAATGACAAATGGGCCACTGCTGTCGGTTTTTCGCCTATAAGTGGTGCATCACAGCCTCTCAGGGTGCTGTCACTCAACAGAGCACTCCAGGATGAGAGTGTCAGGGAGACTGGGAATGAAAACAGCTTTTTTTCCCCCCAAGCATCAGTAACTCACTGGCTGTTGGTGCTTATATTTGCTTCCCACAAAAGTGAAAGTACTTGGATATTTATTACACAGTGACAGATTATGTGAATTATTATCCAGGTATCTATTTATTTTAATATATTTAATATATTTATTGTGCTCTGCACTTTAAATTTTAGATTCTACATAGCTAATTTTTGCATTGTACCTTTAGTTTGAGTCTAGTCCCACTATTTCTTAACCGCACTTACTGTTACTACTTTTCTCATGTTGACGGAAAGCAAGCAATCTAAGGATTTCATTGCATTGCATCAACAAAGCCTGTTTGTTTTTTTACTGTGAATGTAACAAAAAACCTCTTCAATCTTTAATCTAGTGTCTCAATTTTGCAATGATTATTTGTAAAAATAAGATTATTGACATTCTGTTTGTATAAGAATGTTATTGAATACAAAAATGGACCAGTTGAATGACTTAATGGGTAATGGTTTGTCAAAGTGCAGATTGCTACCAAAAAAATCGACACGATATCCGTAAAATAGTCAGATCTTATTTGATCTGTTATGGGATTTTAATTAAAGTGACTTAGGGTGGCACAGTGGTGGTTCTGGTTTGACTTTCATTTGGACTAGAGATGTCATGTTGAATTTAGTTGCCCTCTCCATACTACACAGGCCCTCTGGGTTCCTTTTCGCCATTAAAAATAGATACATACAGCGACCAACTGAATGCTTCAAAGAGTCATATTTAATGATGTGCAGATTTTAACCAATGGATCACCCTTCTGGACCATATGATGCCCCGAATCTCTATATGCATTAAAGAAGCTTCAGCTTTAAAATCCTGGCATCAATGATTTGATCTGTCACCTGTGATAAAGTCTCAAATGTCACACACACACACACACACACACATACATACACACACACACACACACACACACACACACACACACACACACAAGATTCTAGGTTTGACTTTCAGCTTAGTTCTGGAGTTGGTTCCTAGGCACCTTCAATGGCAGATCGCTGCTCCTAATGTGTGCTAATGCTAATGCTAATGCTAATGTTAGGTATGGTGTGTATTAGAACGAGTAAATTACAGAGACTGAATTTTCCTATGGGAATAATAAAGCAGGTAAACTTTAACCTTTACGAACTTGACTCCACATTTATACTATGCGATGGTAATACACCCCAATGCTGAAAGCCATCAACTATGAAAAATGAGAAGAGGAAGTCTGAGATTGATGATAATGATGATGGCAGAGCCCATGGAAGGGTCCCTTTCCTCTGTACATTTCCTCCGGCCATTCTATTGAAATGGTTGAAATTTAGGGTTAGAAAGTGTGTGAAATGTTTATGCTATTTTGGAAAAACTTTGTCTACATCATTTGGCTAACATGTTGCACAACATCTAAAGAACACATGTTTAGTAAATGTCCAGTCAGTTTCTGAAATGATGTGTTAGGTAGTGACAGCTCTTAAAAACACAGGCTGATTTTCAGACATTAAAAGACATTTACTTTAGGCTGATGTAAACATATTACTCAGCAGGTGGACATTGAGGATCTGCAGGTCTGTGCCAGTTTATGGATAAAATATTTATGGGGTAACTAAACCCAGGCTCTGCCTATGAACTTGTCACTACTTTTGGTATTGACATGAAAAAACCGGACAGCAGATTTTAGATTAAGTATTTTAATATTTAAAATACCCACGTAATCATTCTACTTATTTCAACTTCCCCATAAAATAAATCAAGTAAATCAATTTTATGAGTTGAAATGTATGGGTTAGATGTTGGAACAGCCACGTTCCAATATAAAATAACATATAAAGACTTACTTTTAATACATTTAATATATTGTGTCTAATTAAACCCTAATATGATATTTGTCCACATGAATACCTGATTGTTTTTAATCTTTTAATTTTAATTATTGTGTGTGTCTGCGACATATTATGCTATAACTCAATGAATACTTGAGATATCACCATGAAATCACATGGGCATATACATATAGTGTGTCACAAAATTAACTTCTGTAACACTGTTTGTGTGTGTGTCAAGCATAGACATATCACACTATAACTTAATCAATACTGGATATATTATCATAATATTGCACACTGATGTATATATACATATGACGAAATTATCAATATTGCCAAAGGTCAAGGTGGCATTTAGCAGAAAGGTCCGAATCACATTATTGGCTTTAATTCAAGAATGGGTTGTCATAGAAACTTGAGATAGAGTACAAAATAGGGGCAAGATTAGGCATTATCTGAATACTTGTTTAAAATGAGCAATTTGGTAGAATGGCCCACAGATGACTCACTGAGGTTTATATTCTAATGAAAGAATGGATATTATATTCCATTTCTGCAGTTACATCCTATTGAATCCTCTGAAATCTTACACACTGGACTTTTAAACTGACAGAAACATTGATTCCTTCTCAACTTTTAAATTTACCACAGAAGAGACTCCTTGCATTTATCCATATATGTATATATGTGTGGACAGTATTTCTGAATGTGTATTTGTCACATAAGGGTTCAATCACTGTCACAGTTGAGGCAAATGTAGATGGCTGCCCCCTGAATGAACTGACTCAACCATAAACATGTACATATATATATATAGACATTTCACTGGATGCTCAGCCAATTGCTGTCATATATCAACATATTTACCATTTTTGGTCAGCCAAGAATGGCCTGTAAACACATAAAAGCAAAGGGGAAGCAACATTTTGTTCTGTATAAAAAGCATTATAGTCATTTTAGAGATCCATTGTACATGAATATTTATGATCTATACCGGAATAAATTAAATTAATGGTTACTTTATTCCTTCAAGGTCTGGATTTATTTTTTATGATGATTTAAAAAATGAATTTTCTCTACATTTAAACTCATTTAACACTATTTATTATATTATCCTCTGCATTTTATATTTTCCAGTGAAAATCAGGTATTTTCTCATACTTTATTTAGGTATATGTATCATGTAGATGTTGATAAAAGCTCAGAGTAATTTCAAACGTCATGAAGTAAAAACTAAATAAAAAATGACAAAACATAAAAATAAGCTTCTGCAACCACTAAAATGTGTCAAAGTACTGATGGATCAGTGTTGCAGAAAATGATGGCGTTTCCATATTCACAAGAGCCTCTGTAGGTCCAAATAAGACACATATGATGCTGCTGAAAACATAAAAGATTGTGTTTAGTCTAGATTTTTAAAATGATAAAAATGAGTGAAAATGGAATAAATCATTTTAGTTTAGTAGATGCTTTTAACTTTTGAACTGCAGGCCCATTATGATTACCCCACCCTAAAAAGGGGAGGCAAGAATATCATTTTTGCTTTGTTTGTTTGTTAGCACGTTTATGCAAAAAACTATAGCAGCAATTTCCATAAAATGTTTTTAAAAAGGCGTGAGGTGGTCCAAAATAAATCTAATAAAACGCTGGTGAATATAGGTCAACGGTCAAGGTCAAACCAAAAATGTGTTTTCACAATGATAGTACATAGGTTACATCAGGCAAAATATTTACAAGGGACAGGGTTTGTTGTGCCTTATTGTATCGCCTCATAAAGAAATAGGGTGTTTAAACTTCCACAGCCCCTCTCTGCCTGGTCAACCTGACAACATTACAACTAACCCAGCGTTTAAACACTCCCTGTGTGTGTTTATATGTGTTACCCACCAGCCAGATTCTTAAAGTTTAGTAAAGAGCTGTGCAGAGAAAGTAAGGGGCCCAGATGTTTTAGCTCAGTAAGCTTAAGGATGAGTTCATGACGAGAACATCTGAGGCTTTCAGCGCTGTTGACCTCAGAAAAACTCTTAATCTAGCCAGTTTAAGGACATATGTGCACAGATCACTTTTTCATAAGAAAAAGAGCTGAGATGCAACTATTGTGCAATTACTTTTGCTCAGATAAACTGACCTAATTACATTTTTTTGGCACTGAAGAACTAAAAACAAAGGCAGCAGGGTAAAACATTGGCCAGATGCAGAAACAGAAACAAATGTGCTGAAGGGCCTGTGAGTGTATATAAAGACAAAGTGAAATAACTGTGTGTGAAAGAGGGAGATAAAGAGGGAGTCTAAAAGGGAACTGAGGAAGGTTTAAGGAAACAGTTGAGAACAGCAGGAAGAGAGGCTGAAGGTGTTTGCAGTCACACTAAGTGACCTCTATTAAGAAGCAGTGTGTCTGTATGTATAGGAGATCCCATTTCGGTCTAAAAACAGGTCAGCTCGATACTAATAACCTCCCCCAGGACACACACTTCCTTAGCCTTGCTAGATTAGTGACTGCAGTCTCAAGAGTTGTGAAAAAAAAACAAGAGGTCAGCAAAGGTCAGGTGGAGGACGGCTCCTGGGGTGATGTGTTTGCAGTCTAGTCACAACAGTAAACTAACCCCCACCAACACATGAAAAACAAAAAAAAAAACACCCAACCACAAGAAAACACTGAGGAAAAATCCCCCACATGTCAGCACATACAGCTGCTGTCCACAAGTAAACTGATATGGATGCTGGTAAAACTGCATTGTAATTCATTACACATTTCGTTATACAAAAATAAACTAAAACTTATTTAACTTTTCATTTTAAGTTGATTTTGTTTTTAAAATAGCACTTTTATCTTCAGGTTAACAAAATTTAGCCTCTAGTTTTCTTTAAATGTAGTACTAGTTTTGACATATAGTATTTTGAAGAAAAAAACATTGCATTATAGAGGCTAAGGGTAGGATGAAAGAATGCATGACATCAAATAAAAAGTACTGTTAATTCAAGTTCCTGTAAGTCATTGTACATCATGAAATATTAATAGTGGCTGTAAAAGTTTTGTAAATGACCCATGAAAATGTTCAAAATTCAAGAACCCACACTGCATCCACCATAACCACTGAAAACACATTCAGTACATACAAAAGACATAGCGAGACAAATTACAAAGACAGTGTAAAATGTAGCTAAATTTCAATAAAAACCCTGAAGTAATATCCATCAAACAAAAGGTCCCTTCAGTTACTGTGACTAACATACAGTATGATGCAAAAGTCTGAAGAAACATTCAGCTTTGTCTGTTGTTTTGCAGGGTTGAGAAGCTTTTATTTCTCATTCTCTTTTCTTCAGATACAAGAAAATGCAGAAAACAAGTGAACGGCTTTAAAATGCACACAGAAACTGAATGAAATGTATTCTAAAAGTTAAAGCCACTATTTAATGTGACCCCTGATCTTGTGACAAGAGGCTGAAAAAAACAGTTAGAAACATCTGACGTGTGTTGAATGAAACCTGGTATAAAACATCAGAAAATTAATGTAATAAACCTCATATTGTCTGAAAAAAAGATTAAAGTCATGTCAAATTCAAAGGGAGTTCTCACTAAATACATTGAAGCTAGTGATGTCCATTTTATCTGCTGTTAATGTAATTATGCTTTTCCTTTTTCTTTTGTTCAGACAAAGGTTACGATTGGTCCAGTGAGTCGACCAGCTGATAAATGATACGTCAGGAGTACTTTGGATGATGCCTCTGAGGAAAACAGGAGTCACAGGTGAAACTGTCAAGCAGGTAACATTTACAACTATACCTAGTCTGAACAAAAGAAATAAAGAAAAATATAATTACGACCACTTTGGTTTATAGAAGCTGTTGTACTTTTCTATATTTCCCATATATCCAGAATGTATCACAATACAGAAAATGTTTGATAATTTTAACTTTACTAAACCAAAAAAATCTAATGTTGGTGCATAGTATTGTCTATATAAATATATGTATTTTTTAAAAAAAAGTCTACATAAAATGACAAAAAAGTTAAATCTATTCAACTGACTGCATACAGTAGTATTGTAAAATGTCCTCCTGATGACATTCACTGATAATAGCACATAATATGGATTAATCATGATCTTTTTAGTTTGTTTTAATGCCACTTCTAAAATGAATCAATAGTGACATTTTAATAAAAGTGAGGGAAATAAGCTGTTAAGAGGAGTTTTTATTACAATTGTTTTATTTTTTATTTTAATTTTCCTTTTTTGCAGTTCATGAAATCATTATTTTCATTACTAATTCTTGCAGTTTCTTTTTACTTATACCTACTTAACTAGTACATTAAGTAAGTAGTAAGTATTCCAACAGTACCTTACTGAACTAAATTTATAACCAGTTTTCTGCTCCAGGTGGTTAAACAAAGGCAACAACACACCATTCTGTGACCTATGTACTGCACCAGAATGGTTGTATCATAAAATAGTTGGCCTCGACATATGAAACAGCCTTTAATATTCAGCACACTGCTGTTTGACTCCTTTGACCCTTGTACAGGATTTATTTGTCTTCTATGGCTCGGGCCCAGCTGGTTTTTCCAGACTGAAGGTGCAGGAGGACAGCAGCATGAGCTCATATCTGAAGCAGCCGAACGAACACCTTGTCCTTTCAGGTTTAGAGGCTGTCTAGTCCTGCAGTCTTCCCACCATCCAGCCAATCTGTGCACCACTGGACAAAGGGGTCATGTGAGACCTGTTAAGCCTTTTTATGAGTCTATACCAGAAAGACAGGGGGTGAGTAGGACAGAAGAACACTGTCTTTTATGGACCGTTAGGGACGGTTTGTTTCCATCCTAAAGCTCTTAAAGGTGCACCCAACATGGAGAGTCTGATGGCCTCAGGGTTGGACATGGAGCACCTGGTCCCTGGCTGGAGAAGGAAAGTTTAACCCCTTCTTTCCTCAGCCCTGTGGTTCCCTTCTGTCATCAGTGTAGGTGAAGTTTGTACTGGAGAATGAATGTTCAAGGTGCTGGTCCTTTGTTGACATTAACCAGCTCATTTCTCAGCTAATTGTAGCACACTGCTGCTAGTGTAGACAGACAAAGGAGAACATTAGGTGTGTTCACATCCAGCTGTTATCCAGCTGTTTTATTCTCTCTCTTTTTTTTTTTTACATTCCAGAATAATAATTTAACAAAAACCTGTGCAGCAACACAGAAGAGGTGGGAAAAGTTGGTGTGAACAAAACTAGTGTAATCCAATCAGATTTGGTGTAAAACGACAGACGGACGGACTGATAGATAGATAGATAGATAGATAGATAAATAGATAGATAGATAGATAGATAGATAGATAGATAGATAGATAGATAGATAGATAGATAGATAGATAGATAGATAGATAGATAGATAGATAGATAGATAGATAGATAGATAGATAGATAGATAGATAGATAGATAGATAGATAGATAGATAGATAGATAGATAGATAGATAGATAGATAGATAGATAGATAGATAGATAGATAGATAGATAGATAGATAGATAGATAGATAGATAGATAGATAGATAGATAGATAGATAGATAGATAGATAGATAGATAGATAGATAGATAGATAGATAGATAGATAATTGGTTTTCACAGCCAAAAGTCAGCTAATGCCAACAAACAAACATTGAGCTCTGAGAAAAAAAAAAATTCACATAAGCACCCAAGCATAAGCAATTCTTACATAAAATTTCACTTTCACTGGAGCCACCGACTGACTGTACTTGGTCTCTGTGGTTTCATTTTTGTTCGCTCTGAAACATAATGAAACACCACAGATGATCTGAGCCCAGTTCTTCTAAAGGCAGCGAAATTCACAGCGAACACAAGCTACACTATATATATAAAAAGTAGACTGTACTCACTTGTGGTTAGCTTGTGGTTCTGTTTGGTTTATCCTCAACAGGCAGCTGCAGACATAAGTGAACTCACTTGACTTTTACTGACCTTCCCCGTCTGCACTTACAAACCTTTATGACACAGATGTTCACCCACAAAAAGTAAAAGCCTGCATCAGTGGGAAGAGTATCAGTCCCATAAACCAAGATGCAAATAACTCCACTGCCACTAACTGAAAGGGTCTTGTAGAAGATGTACAGCTAATTGAATTTCACTTTCCTCAGATATAACTCGCAGTTTGTCCAGCCTGTACTCCTGTATTCACCCATCCAGGGAACAGAGACATTTACAGCCAGCAAGAGAGAATTTGTTGCTAGATTGGTTTTGTCATTTTGATTCATGAGGGGCCTCCGAGTGAGCGTGTTATTGTGAAATCCTGCGCTCTTTCTCCCACTGCGCCATGCTCACCTCCTAGTATTATTAACTTAGCAACTTAGATGTGTTTGTAAGAGATGGTTAGCCATTGGGGAAAACTGGGAGAATTATACATTTTTAGATGAAAGGTTTTTCTTTGTCACTTCCTGAACCGAGCTGCTGATTGAAATTTTTCTACCTTCATTTATTGTCTTTTCTATTGTTAGACAAAGGTAGGTGGATAAAGAGGAGAGTGCAAAGGAGGTGGAAAATGAAAGTATGTGAGGAAGATGGTACAATGGAGTGTATTGAAGAGGTCTGATTTGGTATGCAGTGCATGACACCAGTAGGCAGCCCAGTCGTGGAAGAAGCATCCTCTTTTTCAACTCTTTACCTGATCTTAGCTCATCAGGTGCTAAGGATCCTCTCAATGGTGATGTGCAGATCAATACTGAAATATTGATATATCTGATGGCAGATCTTTTCACTTTAGAATTGATTCACAAATAAAAAATATTAATACTTTTGATACTTCAGTCATTTGTGCTATTGTATATCAGGATCACAGTGGAAAATAGCTGAATTATTGGGATCTTATCCAAATGATATGAAATAGATGGGAACTGCTTCTTGTTCAAGTTGGGTAAGTGTGTCCTGTGTCACACTTGTAGGTCAGTCAATTCTGACTCAATCTGTACTAAGCAAAAAATGGGAATGGGAAAAATGGGA
Organism: Siphamia tubifer; assembly: GCA_020466265.1. NCBI lineage: Eukaryota > Metazoa > Chordata > Actinopteri > Kurtiformes > Apogonidae > Siphamia > Siphamia tubifer. The sequence continues at coordinate 25,187,857 of CM035788.1, read as the reverse complement.
AAACAGTAAATATGCTGTTGTTCTTTAAAAACTTCTGAATGAGGGAAAGTGTCAATGCTGGATGCTTTTATTGAAGTGTTACATGTTCAGTTTTTTCAAGTTTTAACACGTTCATGCAATGTGAATTAATATACAAGTTATCTTTTTTTTTTATAATTCTTAATAATTAAACAATAATGACTGTGACATATTGTATTCTTTATGAAGTTATGAGGTGAAATACACTCTGGTTTTTCCCCCCTATTGGATTAGTATCACCGATATCAGCCAGAAGTTTACTCCGTATGAGACCAGAAAGGACATCAAAAGTATTAAACTTTATGTATACTTTCACCTAGCCTGGAGAATGATGAAAACTGCACTCACAAAAAGACAGTCAAATTTAAAGTCTCTCTGATGGTGTTTCTGATTTTATTACCTGGCAGAACCTCAGGCAATTGTAGATGAGAGCAGAAATTTGTTTTAGTTGTATAGTATGTTACTGGAACGTGTTGTGTGAAATTAAACCAATTCTCACATGGACAATATTCATTTTCTTGTTAAGAATAAAACAGAAAGTCTTGCCTTCACTATGAGGTTGCTGGGCAACAGCTGGAAGTCACTGGGCAAGACATAGTCTGTGATAAAACTATGTTTTCTTTTTTTCTTTTTTTTTTTTTACAAATGGTTACTAACAATAGCTCTAGCATGGTAATGAGTACGAAAAAGAAAGTGGTTAGTGGATTTTGCTACCTGAGCAAGCCTGTTTCATTTTAGAGTATTATTGTTTGACTCACTGCCACAGAAAAATAATAAGTCAGCTCTTCAAAATATATTAAAATAAATGTTCATATGTGTTTGGCCATCTGTGTGTAGTTTATCTTTTCCCTTTCTTTTCGCTCTTCTTTCCTCTGCTCGCCAGTCTGGCTCCTTCGTGGCCTGTGGACATGAGAGTAAAAGTGACAGGGTGGGATGGCGGCTGTCCCTGGAGGAACGTGGTGCCCTTCTGCCTCTGTAGTCGCACAAATGAAAGCATCAGCCCAAACTCATTATGACAAAGAGAATAGAGCGTTAGATCAACCCTGGTATCAACTGGACACTCACTGTGATTGGGAGCCACGTTTACATCCAGCACTGTACCCCAGAACCTTGAGGGCTATAAATAGTTTGGTAAGCTAAATCCATTTAAAAGGCATATTATGTAGAATTGTTTTGACACTGCAACAGTCTCAACAGGTGCCATGGGTCTGGCTGAAAGCCCACTGCCCAATAGTCTGTGGTGAAGAGATAGAAGATGGCAGCAGCACAGCCATCGAGTGTCATTATAAATCACTCACAGAGGAGTTTTACTGGCTCGTCTGCGTTAGTGCATATGCAGACGTGCTGGTAAACCTCAAAAGACTGGACTGTGATTGGAGAAAAAAAATGATGGGCCTCTCAGTTAATGGGGAAAGCAACCGGCAAAGGAAGCTTGTGTTTTTGTAGCTCATCTGGCTTAGATTAGTGAGCGCGTGCACTCCACTGTCACAGAGACAGCCGAATGGAGATAGAGGCATTAAGAGATGAAGAGAGCAAAGAGAGGGGAGGGAGGGACCAGGAGAGGGAGGCAAAGAGGAGGGAAGGGGGTGAGTAAAAAAAACAATAATATAGACAGAGAGGCAAGCATGGAGAAGGAGCATTTGCAGAGGGTTTTAGGATTTGTGATGAGCTCTGGCACTGTCACCCAGAGTGCTTAGCAAAAGTCAGAGGCATAAACCCTTTAGTTAGGCCTTGTGTAACAATGGAAGGGAAAAAGCTCTTAAGACAAGACCATGAATGAAGGCATGAAGGCAACAGCGCCTGGCTGTTGGGAGTAGAGCCAAATACGAATGCTTGGCCCTGACACGTAGAGTGCACATGCCTGGCACAGGAGAACAACTTTCACCCTCCTCACCTTCAGAACATCATTCTGCCACCTCCGCATTTTCCACTTGTGCACTCAGCATGACGCTGACAGCTGTTTCAAAGAAGGTATCCACATCACTTACTACTTCAACTTATCAAATTCTCTGAAGAAAATCTATGGGTATCTTTGGTCTATTCTTAACATGAATTGGCCTGAATCTTATTCACTTTTCCTTATATATTATTCCCTTTTTGTTCACTTGTGGTATTTCAGGCTTTATTGTGTTCCAAGTTTAGCAGTTGGAAATCAACAAAATCCCTGCCCCCTTTTTTTGTTTCTTTGTTCTTTGTTTTTTTTTTTTTAGCTTTTTATTATTTTATATATAAATATATATATATATATATATATATATATATATATATATATATATATATATATATATATATATATATATATATATAGTGTGTGTGTGTGTGTGTGTGTGTGTGTGTGTGTAACTGCATGGAAACAATCTGAGAGTTTATCTAGAGCTATGACAATAAGTTGATCAGTTGTGTGAGTTGAATAACAGATGACAGATCAAATCATTGATGCCAGGATTTTAATGTTGAAGCTTCTTTGATGCATATAGAGATTCTTTACTCACCTTTCATGACTATTGAGTCTGAAAAGAATGAAAATTAAAACTGCAAGCAGTCTCAAAGGCCTTCGCCATCCCTCACGACCGCCTCCCCTGGTGATCGCCTCCCCACGTGACGTCCAAGTCAAATTTGAGCCAAATCGGTGTTTGTATGCCCAATCTACAGCCATTTTAGTAATGGCGATTTAGTAGGGGGCGCTATAAAGCAAAATCGCAATTTCTATTGACAAACTGGTGTAGGACCGAGAAATAGACGTTTGAGTCAAATTTCAGCCAAATCCGTGTTTGTATGTCCGATCTACTGCCTTTTTACTAACAATGTATTTGGTGAATCTGTAGGGGGCGCTATAGTGCAAAATAACCATTTCTATTGACAAACCCATGTAGACCGGAGAGACAGACATCGGAGTAAACTTAACAACAATATGTCCTATCAGACTCTGCCCACGGCCATTGGCCTCCCTCTCTCACGCTGAGCCCCCCCTGACTCATGGATTAGCCTTTGACGTCCCTGGCGACCGCCTCCCCTGGTGATCGCCTCCCCACGTGACGTCCAAGTGAAATTTCAGCCAAATCCGTGTTTGTATGCCTGATCTACAGCCATTTTAGTAAAGGCGATTTTTTTTAGGGGGTGCTATAGAGCAAAATCATGATTTGTCTTGATAAACTAGTGTAGGACCGAGAGATAGACGTAGTACAAAATCAGAATGTCTTTAGCTAAATGGATGTAGACCTGGAAGAAAGACGTCTGTGTCAAATTTTATCCAAATCGGTGTTCGTATGACCGAGCTAAAGCAGTTTATCTAGGGGGAGTTTTTCCTGAAATGTTCGCAAAATTTGTGACAGCGTAGCATAAAAACGATGCAACTTTTCCAAATAAATGGGATAACTTTTTAGGTTCCACTTGTCTAGATTGTGTTCACCGATTTTGAGCTCATTTGGCTCAAACGGCCAAGGAGGAGATAGATAAATTCCAATGACAGCAAAAAAGATGACTCAAAATTTTTCTAATTGCAGTCCAAGATAGGGGACTTCCTGTTGGTTATTGGCGTGGTCATCTTTAGCTTTTTTGTTCATCATCATATGATGAAAACATCTACAGTTTCATAGCTCTAACTTCACTAAGGCGTGATCTGTCCTAATACAAACTATTTCACCTTTTGTAGGTGGTGCTGTCCAACCATTTCTTGAACTGACTTTTACAAAACTCGGCCTACAGCCACCCGGGACTCCATCTCTCACCATGCGCCCGTGACTCATGGTTCCTTTCTTTGAGGAAGCCATTGCTACATAAATATTAATAAAATATATACTCTATAATTTATATCTTGCAAATTGCAGTAATGTAAAGTTTCATTGGGTTCTCATGGTCTTTTCCATAACCCACAGCATTCACCTCCTAAATTTTCAGAGGGGTAGCCCACCAGCCCCTACGACCCCTTCACAGGGAACGAGTTTTGATCCAGAACCTCACAGGACTTGAACCCGCATTCTTCTGTTTACTTCCAAGCGCTCTACCAGCCTGTGCCACTGAAGCTGTTTATTTTAAACATTTTAAGTCTACTCTTTGGGATGTGCCCTTCAAAAAACAGCAACTCAGACAGGATTTGAACCCACGTTATCTATTATCAATCAAGCATTCTGCCAGCCTGTGCCACCAAGGATGGTGACTGAGGTATGTATTTTAAACACTTTAAATCTACTGTTTGGGTTTTGGCCTTCAAAAAAGTGTGACACAAAGGAGACTTGAACCCACATTCTTCAGTTATATATGAAGCACCCTACCAGCCTGAGCCATAGAGGTTGGTGAAAAATGATTTGATTTTGGCCTTGCACCCGTCATGGTATGCGGCGAAGGCCTAATTAACTGAAGTCTAATTCCATTTTCATTGTCAGAAATATAAACCGATACCATTCCTTTGTAGTAGACCCTTATTCCATTTGATGTCCTGATCCACATGGATTCATACACTTAATGTTGTTCTATTTAGGCTGAATTCAGGCTTGAGTGTGGGAAGGTACGCAATGGCTCAAACTGAAACAGTCAAATGCATTTAAAGTAAAGTAACAACTTTAGCACAGGATATTTACTGTAAGTGGTGGAAGTAAAAGTATATGTTTGCCAAAGAAATACACATGCAAGTGGCAAGGGAATTCTAAATTAGAAAAATGTCACAAATAGAAATATTTAAAGTACAGTGACTGCATCAGTCTGTCTTGAGGATCACTGGAGCCCACCCTGGCTAACGGTGGGTGAAGATGGCTTATATACTGGATGCCCTCTGGTTGTATTTCATAATACATATGCTACTGAATACATTTTGCTTTTCAATCAATATTAAAATAATCCATTTCAGTACATAAGTGCCATTTTTCTCACATTTTCTCTTTCTGCGTCACCAAACATCTGATTATTTTTCTGCGTTTGAACTCTGTGTGACCATTGACAGTCACTTCATCACCTACTGCTGGTTAGTGTTGTTTACACTCAGTATGTTTACATGCACTTGGGAAAATTTTATTTATTGCCTTAGTCTGGCTAATATCAAAGTTTTAAAGTGATATATACATGTAGTGGAGTTTTTGTAATGAGACTATTGAGGTCAGATAATGCGATTTGATGTACTGATGATGTACTGAGCTGCAGCATTGTCGTCCATATTCTCACTTGCTGTTGTTGTCCTCCTTCTACTATGTCTGCTTCAAATCTGCTGCATTTGTTTACTCATGCTGCCTTTCCACTAGTATCGACTCAGTCCCACTTTACTCAACTCGGTTCACTTTAGTATGTTTCTATTACCTAAAAGGACGTGTTACCATGGTATCCAGTACTAGATTTTTGGTATCACCTCCACTGAGATTCTACAGTATGTGATCCTAAACAATACTAACACGCTATGTGTAAACAGTGCAGACAATGATTGGTGGAGTTGTCTGCGTGATTGTGTCATCAATGTGCAACCTGCCATTTAAAAAAAAAAGATTCATAGTTACAGTAAACAGACCAATAAGTTAATTCAGTATTCAACACAATGATGGTATTCCACAAAATATTCGTGAAGGTTGAGGTATTTCTGTCTTGAGTGGCTAACAAAAAAATTCAGTGTAGATGATGGTGCCTTGTGATGACATTCAGGTTGCCTATTATAGTATCTGTAATGGAAATGCGCTCAAGGAACAGTGCCTGGTACCTCAGGTGAAGCTAAGGTGATTGTGGCTCAGTTGGTAGAGTGGGTCGTCCACTGATTGACGGGTTGGTGGCTCGTGTCCAGCCTCTGGCTGTCGAGACACTGAACCCTAAATTGCTCCCAGTTGGGTCAGGCAGTGTCAGTGTATCGGCAGCAGCTGTTTACAATGCCATTCACCATTTGAATTCGAGACATCTGGTCACCTGAGCTGAGCCAATACCATGTAGTGGAAACATAGCATAACTTTTCTGTGTCTATGATATGATGCCAACCCAAAAAGGCCATATAGGTAGTGCCACCTGGTGTCTTGGAGTTGAACACTCACTCAATAATTCTTATATATACTTGTACTTCTCAGAAACTCCAGTTAAATCCTTAGCTCATTTATTGCCAATAGTAAAGCTTAGATGTGCATGTAAATGCACTGACTGTTCACCAGGTTGCCTGCACAGAAACCAGTAATGTGATTGCTGCTGCTAACTGAAATGAAAACAGGTTGAAATAATTGTGCATCTGACTGTTGGCATTCATGTATCTGTATCTGTGTTCTTGTCCTACAATATGTCAGTGACATTTTCTGTAAAAATCTTTTGAGGTTGAAGACATTTTTTCTAAATCACATTCCTGTCTCATGCATTTTGTGTTTATATATATGAAAGTTAATCCAGGCTTTTAGACTGTGAGCTGACTGGAGGGATTTTGGAGTGTTATGAGCTTGTCAGTCTGTTTCAGCGTGTTGTCTAGCCTTCGTGCAGACATGCTTTCTAGGTCAGGCCTAATTGATGACCTGTTCTAATAACAGCAAGTGGCATTTGTGAGTGTGTGTATGTCTGTGTGTGCATCTTCCTGTCCTGGATTTTGCTGTCTCACTGTCCCCAGGCACAGCTGAGCATCCACCCCCTCCCTCAAAAACATCCTTTGACCCTCACCCATCCCCTCTTTCTCCCACAGTTTAGGGATAGCATTAGGACACACTGGGAGGGGTATGTGTGTGTACTGTATGTCTGTGTGTATGGGAACACCATGCTGGCTCTAGAACCCCCCCCCCCCATCATACACACACTCACACACCCTCATCTATTTGGTCTCTACATGGGGTCTTTTTCTCCCACTCAGACAGGAGTGGGGGGTGTTTAGCGTGATAGTCTGGATTAATAACATCACCTCTAACGGTCAGAAACTACAGAGCAGTGTTGACTCAGAGCCAAGTTTTAGAGTGGAAACTGCTTATGAATAAATCCTTTAAAGGATGAAGACATTTAATTAAAGGTTAAACTATAAAGGTCATATATCCTTTCATTTGCCCTCAGAAAAGAAAAAGAATATTTTGTTTTTTAAGAGGACTCTGTATATTTGTCTTAATTACCTTCATTTCTATGACTTAATATGCAGTTAGCCAAATGCATACACACACCACAAAAAGAAATACGTGCATAAATATTCCAATACCAAATGTATACCACATCATTTATTTGCCCCCAGACAGTTTGACATGGCTTGCCTTGAACTCTACAACAACGTGAATTGTGGCTGGAAGTCCTGACTTACAGGTTCAAATACCTGTTTGGAACACAGCATTAGTGAACCAGTTGCACTGAAGTCCCCTTCTGGGTGTGCCCCATCGAATCTTTATTTATGTTAATAGCATGTAAAACGTCTTTTATTTAATCCCCTTTCAATTATGCATTCATTTACACATGAGAAACCTCTGAGCCATTTGTTTCCAATTGGAATCATTTCAGTGTAACACAAAACAGTGGATTGCCTGATAGCAGAGGTTTATCTGGATACAAAACCAAGTTAGGTTCAGAAAAAAAAGCATGGGTAAGATAAAATTCGTAATCATTGCATCATATTGTGACCTTTATTTTTGCTCTTCTTCAGCTTTTCTGGTGAATTTCAGCAGAAGAGATAAAATACATGGACTGTTGGATCTGTTTCGTGTTAGCTTTGATGTGCAAAGTTTGTTACATTCGTCTTCTGTTTCATGAAATTACTCACAACATACATTCATCTGAGACTGTTTGCTTATTCTAGAGATTTGCCCTTTTAAGTGCTTGTTCTTTGAGTCATATTCTGTTGTAATTTTTCTGGTCATGTGGATGTACAGAAGGTGGATATTACTAAGCATCACAGTATGTAACATTACCATGGCAACACAGATGCAAATCCTCTTGGTGCCAGACGACAGTTGGGTTCATGAGGATACGGGATAATTTTGCAAGTAAAGAAAATTGCAGTTGGTTGTAAAACTTTTGGTCAGTCTGTGAAAATACATAAACATAAAAATACCACATCTGGAAGTGGTGAGGTGATGTGTTCAGAGTTACTGACGATGTCTCCACAGTTTCAGTATGACCAGATATGTAGTAATATTCACCTCTTTTAATACTTTTTCATGTTCAGCTTGACATTATACATCAAAACTGCTAATACAGCAAACATTTACTTGTGACGATAAACACAGTCCATGGGTATATGTCACACTTCCTGTTTCTGGGGCGTGAAGTGGGGTATAACTACATCTGTTGTACGCACAAGTAAAATCCAAGACGACTTTAATCCCATTAATAATCAGCCAAAAAAGTTATTCAAACAAGTATCTGTCCATAGTCTGAATTATTAGTTTAATTTATCTAAGAGTGAGCAATTAGCTACTGTTATCGATTAGCTATCGTTAGCCTCACAAGCTAGCGGGATACACAAAACACTTCTATAATTGCAGATACAATTCTGTAGAACTCATATCCCTTGTCCAGCTTTGGGGTTTTCACTGTTGAGTTCACATGTCACAGCATATAACCTGGCACAACTTTTGGAAGATGACGGAAGAAACTAGAGTACGTGACTAGACACTGCTCCGGCTACTACTTCCGGTTATCAAAACAAATGTGATATGGAGACGCTAAGTCATGCTCTTCTACATCCGTTCCATGGGTGCTTAGCTCGCAAAAATTTTGAATGGGAGTGAATGGAGCGAGTCAAGCTAAATTCTGATTCTGTTTGACAAGTGCTCTGAAATTCAAATATGATAGCGTTTAATAACAAATATTTGATGTGCATAAGCGGACTACTGTAATTCTTTGGTGTGATAGATATTGGTGGTTATTTGGAGTGTTCTGACATTATATTTCAGCATCTACTACATCAGTTAAATGTATTTTTTCAATCATCCTTATTTGAAACAATAGAAATCAAAGAACAATATAATTCTCAGAATTTCATTGCTTAATTCCACTAAGTTTTACCTCATATGTTTCTAAGTTATGTTCACTTATTTCCACAATAGTTCCCCTTAATAAAAAATATTAGTTGGAAGTACTTAAAAAGAAAAACATGTTACAGCAACTTAATACATTAGCCATGTATAATGGTAGTATAATAATAGTAGTACTATTTCTGAAACTTTGAGTATTCACAACTTAATATATTTCATTACTCTGAACATTCGGGTTTACAGTGTAGCCAGGTAATTTACAATTTATTCTGTACACGTGTGGAGTTTGTACTAAAGACCATGTTGTGCTGGGAGCCAATCATAGCTGATGTTAGCTACATCTATTTCTCAGTGAACTATCTTGCCTGCCTACATCAATGATAAAAGCTCTGCAGGTTCATGTCAGTTTTCCTTCTGAGCTACAAAACTCCGCCACTGAATACAAACCTGATGCTTTTGTACCAATGCATTACTGCATTACTCTAACTCTTTGGCATTTATTTTGTGCTAATTTTGTTCTTTTAATTTCATTTCACTCTTCTTTATTTTAGTTGTCTCATCTCTTTGCTATGCGAATGTTCTAATACTCTTCTTTGCTTACTTTGCATTCTCTGTGTGTTTGAACATCCTGTAAAAATAAACTGTGCTCTGACTCTGCTTTTCTCATATGGTCATTCATCCAGTGGAAAGTGAGAGTCTTTGAAGACTGCTTTAGGGACAGGCTCTTGTCATTACACAGGAATTCTCCTATCATGGGGAAAATGACTCTGAATGATGTCAAGCCTCACCTCACTAAGTTTTTTCATCAGGAAGAAACTCAGCTTTTCCAGTCCTGTTCTTTGGTGGAAGATATTATGGTTTCTTCACACAATGAGCAAACTTCCTTGTTAATCTTGCAGCAGGGGCTTTGAGCCAGTGAGTTCATGCATGCTGAGTTTGGAAGTAAAAGCTGTGTTACCTTGAAAGTAAAAAGTAAGATTTTCTCTCTAGAGCAAATCACTCCTGCTGCACGGCCTCCTAATCCCTCATGGAGCTGCTGTGTTCACCACACACTCCAATAACCCACCGCTTCTGTTTTCTGACACACGCCTCAGCTTTATCTGTGCTTCCTGTCTTTCATTTGATTCTCATCCACCAGCTGGAGCTGGAAGGACCCCCTCCTATTTTCTCCATCCATCTTCAATCCCAGAACCGTCATTGCTCCCAGAGGAGATGTCAGTGCAAAGAGAAATCACGTCTGTGTGTGTTCGCAAAACTTCAATGCTCTGACAGGCTCAAACCCAGAGCAACAAGAATGATTTTTGTGTGTATGTGAAGGAGGGAAAGGGATGAAAATCAGGGTGAAAGTGTTTGTTTATATGAGGGTGTTCATACAGTATGCACGACCAAATGTGATCTTCTCAGAATTCCCCCAACATTGACTAACATGTGACAGCCGGAGGACAATAAATCTCTGGCTCCTTGTTAAGACAATGTTTTGGACTTGGACTCAGACTCACATTTGTCTGGGGAATGTGAATGCGATAGCTTGTAATTCTTCACATCTGCTTTCCTCATAAGTGTCCACATCTTTATATGGTCAAAGTATTCTGTGGCTGGTGCTATTTGGCCTGTGATCACTGAATCATGACCATATCTTCATTTTGACCTGTGGAGTGTAGTCTATTCACATGGGGAATGCAGAATGTGTTGTTCACACTCTACATTTTTCAAACACAAGTCTTTGTGATGTTTGCATGCATAGTTACAAATGAACATTATCATCCCTGTTGCTGCTGGAGTGACACTTGATGTGCACATTGTTTCCTCCTCCGAGAGAATCATGCTACTTTGTCTGAGCAGACTGACGGGGCCAAGTCCTCCTTGGCTCGCTTGCTGAACTCTGTTGTCATGGTGACAGAGACGTTGTGGCAGTTGGAGTGCATCCCCTACGAAAATAAGACAGAGCATTATGCATCAACTCGTGCTGCCTCTTTACTATTAATGGATATAAATATTTATATGGGGTTGGAGGATATATTCCTAGTGGTGGATGGAGGTGTCCTATGGTGAAGACAGACATGAGCTGATGATCTCAGCTGAGTGTGGATGAATATATCGTTCACCAACCTTTACACCTCATATGAGAATAATAGGGTTGCATTTCAATATAACATGGAGACAAGGCTTCATCTTGTTAAAATTGCTCTCACTCCACTTGCAGTGATGGTCCACATTTGCACCTTTAATCTTTTGCAGAGCTGCAATAATCCAGTTTGTTCACCATGCACTTTGATGTTGCTGTTAGAGTCAATTAAATGGTTAGTAAACCAAAACTCTCCTGCAGCAATTCTGATGTCTGTGGAGGAGATTCTTTGGATGTTATATGAAGCAAAAATGTAAAATAATTCACTGTCAAATTGAAGAACAAAACAAAAAAAAATTCCTTTAGTCTGTCATTTTACAGTGATTCATGATCATTTTAGGCATTTTAACATCCTTCTAACTGAGCATGTGAAAATGATGCACAAGAAATGTGGTTTGTATTTTTCTCCAATGATTTGCATTTTACACACTTAAGTATTAACATATTTATGAAAGTACTCAATGTAGACAAACACCCCATTTTTCTTAACACTATTCAATAATTTCAAATGCACACGTTTATTAATATATTAAATCAATGGTAAAACAATATCTGGCTTTACCTATGTTGGGTGTCTTACTTGCTTTAAAGTGTTTTTATATAACCCTAACCCACAAAACAAAACAAACAATCTGGAGATAGAGGAGAAAGACCAGGATGTAGGTTTATAGTAAATGAAAGACAGCATTTATTTTACCTTTTGTAGCTTTTCATAAATGGCACTCACAACCACAAGGTCACTCTGTCGTTTCAAAGTGGGTATTTGAGATCTATATTTCATTGGCTCTTCTGTTGCCTGTATTTCACGGTCTTTGCTTTGCCCCACTATTTCTCTCTCCAGCTTTGTTCTGCAACACTCACATACTCACACTCTTTTGTCTCTGTTCTTTCTCTTAAGATTCATCTACAATCTGAAACATTATTTCTTTTAAAAGGGTAGGATCGAGGCTATTCCCAGAGGGCTTTTCACAGTGGTCTTAGCTTTATAGGAGATTAAATCATAAGAACCAGTGGAATCTACAGGGAGAGAAGGAAAATCATCCTTTTTATATTTCATTTGCATGCTTTCCCTATCTTTTCTCCGGGCCTTTTAGTGAGCATGACCCACCTCCCATGGCTGTCTCACAATCTATCCTCCCCATAATGACTAATTTAAATGGCTTTGATAATCCGTTAGTACTATGAATTAAATAGCCATTAGAAGAGGGTTCACAGGGAACGAGGTGAATGGAAGATGTGCTGTTCCATGTTTCATTGCGTTGCCTTATTTAAGTTCTTACCATATTTTGATTACCCACTTTTCAGTTCCAAATTTATAGGAAATATATCTTTCACAATCACATATTTAGGTTTTAGGTCTGTATCTCAGTGCAGTTGTGGAGTTTCAATATTTCCCCTTTTTTTCTCTGAAATACTTGTAATGTTGAATTATTGTTTCTTTTCTATCATTCAAATCCTTTGCCTGAAAAACTAGGCACCTCTTTGTTGCACCCTGCACATGAATGATCCTAAATCTTACAGAAATCTTCTTTTTACATTAAAGGTGTCATTCCGCTGAAAGCCACTTTTCCAAGCTCCTTTTGGAATCTGATGGGTCACTCTGACTTACCAACACACGCTGCCTTTGAACACAGAAAACAACAAGAGGAACGAGGGACCCAGAAAAAGCTTGTCCGTCTGATGTCAGACAGACTTTAGCGTCACCCACGTGGGGTTAAGCCTGTCCAATCAAGTCTGAAGTAGCATTAGCATTAGCATCTACAAGAGAAGACAGCGCCACAGTAGCTGCTGCGCAAACTGGAAAAAATGGCAGACCAAACTGGTTCATGTGCTCTCTGTGGAAATAAAATCTTGTTCTTTTTCCCTGCATGTTTTCAGAACAAGCAACAGCACGAAACCTAGCTGGATGCTACTAAGGTAAAGGTAAACACATACACAGCAAGAGGGGAGCGGGGGAGTGTTCGTTTACGCATTCTGAGCCAATCAGAGATGCCTCGTCACCGTGTCATGGAAACTCTGTTGTTCGACCTCAAGTCATTTTTCTACCGTGAAAAAAAAGCTGCAAACAAAGCAATCCGGACATTTAACGTCTAACTTTTCACGGAATAAAGTTTCAACAGTTGTGTGATTTCATAAAAATGTAGGATACTACTCAGCATTCTGCCTTTTAACAGAAAACCCTTCAGTAGAGGAGATATGAAGGTAATATAAACTGAGTTTGGAGACATAATCTTGTATTAATCATATGTCACGTTTCCTTTAGTGCTGAAATTATTATTTGATTAGCTTTGTTAAGTTATTGTTCAAGCAAATATTCTTTTATGCTGTGCTGTCATACCTGGTTTTAGACTAGGTACAGCTTTGTAATGTCATTGTAATAGTAAAGCAGTAGTGTGTTAATACATTTGTAATCATGTCATAACAGAATCGTCAACATAAAAACAATGTAATAACTACAGTCATAACAGTTAACCCATAAAAGCCCAGAGCTACTATTGTCAGTGCCCAAATTAATTCAACTTTCTTCCATTTATCATAATGTAATATTCTCTAGTTTGCATATTTTTCAGTGAAAATCAGATATTTTCCTATATTCATTTTATTGATCATGTACTTAAATCATCATGCTAAGATTTGAGAATATTATACCAAAAACTGATAAAACTTGTGAAAAAGTTACTTTTTCACTAAAAAATATCATTAATTGAACATAAACCCAGTGTGTCCAAACACTGTCAAATTCAATGGGTTTTACTGGTGAATCAGTGTTTTAAAAGATGTCAGTGTTTCCACATTCACTACAGAGGCTCTGAACATCCAGATGGATCATATCTTATGATCATGAAAAGATGACAAACTGTAATAAACCAATTATTTTCATGGATTTATCGGATGAGCATCCCTAATGTTATTCAATATTTCAGATCAGTAGATGATAGTCACTGGTGTCTTTATAGGTTAAATTACTTGGAAGTAAAAGTAGTAGATGTTTTATTGTAATGCTGAAATATTCCCTCCTTTTCCGTGTATTCCCTTTTGTTTCTAGGTAATGTACAAATGGCATGACTAAAGATCTGGCTTGTTACCTGGAAACAGTTTTCTATGTTAAACCTATGAGTCAAGGCTACACAATGTAAGACTACCTGTTTCTATTACATTGTACACTAGTCTAAAACACACATCAACTAACAGCCAATCAGGACTTGTACTAAGAGGACCAATCAGGTTCTGAGTGGAAGAAAAGCAGAGAACATAAAGAACTCTTATTAATTATAAAACACATCAATGCTGTTGGTCTTTTGAAACTGGCAGGAAAATGTAGAATTATTATAATTATTATTATTTTATTTTTAACCATTATTATTTTTAACCATTTTTAATGATTTTTTTAATGAATTGGTACCATTTTTTCTTGATGTGTCAGAAGCTTGCCTCTCCAAGTTAAGGCGCATTTGGTTGTAAAAAAAAAAAAAAACAAAAAAAAACAAGGGCAGTTTTTAAATGCAGTGGTGTTTATTAAGTGCAGACCAAGACTATATTTAACCCACAGTCTACTATGACATTTGTTATGGAGCATCACCTAATTGTGTTTAGTTGAACTTTATGATTGGTGGACAGCATAGTTCAGCTGTGTGACACATGGATGTGTTGGTTGGCGTGTGCGCGCAGACATGTGAGTGTCTTCCTTGTGCATTTAATTTACATGCAATTGGTCTGTGACGTTCAAGGTCTACACTAAATACTAGGAGATTTTAAGTCTATGCTATAGTCAATGGTATGCACTGCACTGTTTGGTTTGGGGACTGTCTGCTGACATATGCAAATGTTGTGTCATGAATACAAAGGCAATATACTTGTTGGTTTGTTGATTATTATATGTGTGTTAGCAATGAGTTTTCTTTTCAGTCACATGTATAAGCATTTAGTATAGTTTAATTTCCCTAGACTGTTAAACACCCAAGCACAGCCGTTTTAGAAAATGCTGCCCCCCCCCCCCCCCCCCCCCCCCCACCCCCGCCCCCGCCCCCACTCCCAAAGTTGGAATGATAATTTGAACACTTACAGTACTGAAGGTAAGCTGTTTTGGCAAAGAAACGAGCATGTGTTAACCTGAAAATAATCCTCTGTGTCCATTTATGCCTTTGGTGCAACACAAACATCATTATGTGTAAGAAGGGATAATAAACACAGGTTTGTATTTTGCAGCTGTAATTCATGGATAGTACACAGACACAACAATCAGCATTTCATATAAACAAGCAACAGCATCATTCATATTATTAATAAATTATTATCTTAAAACAAACATAAGTATTTAGAAAAGGAATGATAAATGTTGTATTTTTAATATAGTAATCACCATTTATACATTTAAGCATTTTCACTGATTATTGCTGGAGTTATTACATCGTTATATTAGCCACTATCACATGATTTTACTACATTATTACCCATGTATTAGAAAACTATGTGTAATATATCTAGTACTATCACCCGAATATTTCATCTTGGTTATTAATACTACTATTTTTTTTGTTATTTTCTCCTAAATGTTACCAACAAAGCAATAACCTGATTGATTCATAGTGGAAAATAATCATTAATTGGAGCTCTAGCTTTTATGTCTGATGTCGTTTTCCATTTCTGTGTGTTTCTGAATTTGTTTGTACACGTCAATAACCACATCCACCCACTTTCCGAAACCACTATTCAGCATATTATGTAGGAGGAGATCTATTACTAGCTAATTACAGGGCTCTGGACTAACTGTCCTGCTGCCTGTGCTGGAGTTTAAGCCTCTAATAATATAAGTGGCAGGGAAATAGCATTAATAAGAACACACTACTGCCATTAAACCTCTCGTCACTCCTGAGTTGGACTCCTGGGTGGTATCTTTTGACCAGCATTGGCATAAAATAAAACATGCAGTAATTCATTCCATTTTTTCCCATAGCATGCAGTTTGCCACATCCCCGCCAGGAGAAGAGAAAATGGTTTCATTATTAAAGAAGACCCTCCGGCACAAACCCATCTGTATCGTTAGCAGTAATTAACAATGTGCTTTTCTTCAGGATAAACACTTTAATAAGAAAATGGACGGCAGTTGAGTTAGAAGCACTTGACAGAAGGTGAATGGTTGAGGTAGATTTACAACAGATCGTCTCTAAGCTCAACATGAGGGAACTTGATGGAGGGCAATAGCGTTTTTATATGAGCTGTATTCCCTCGCATTCACATCCCATGTTAAAGTTTCATGTATCTGTCAGTTTGTGAGTGTTATCGCAGAGCTGGAGCAAATTGAACATTCATCCTAAGGGAATATAAATATCACATCAAAGAATCGGATGCTATTTATTAAGAATATGTACCCTGCCGGCTGACGAAGGCATCAGTTCTCTCCTGATGGACTGGGCTCAGAGATTTATGATTTAAGAATGAGCTTTTATTTCAAATTCGGCAGTCAGGTGTTTCCCCCTGAAAATTTCCTGTAGAGTTTTGACATGAAGAGGAAAATTAGAGGAGACCTGTGCTGCTTGGCTTCTCCTGTTTGCTTTCTTCTTGCTGCTTTTCTCATTTCATTAAGTCTAACCCTCCCGGCTGCAGGGTGACATGTTTGTTATTTATTCTTTGATGCAGAAACTGATGTATCCTGTAGTAGGACTTCGTTATATCAATATTTCCCAGCTAATATTTGGGCACACTTGCTTGTCTTGAATTATGCTTAATGTTCATATCAAACACAAAACTTCACCTTTTGGTGTCCTTGTCTTTATATAATCACACTGCAAGACCTTGGATTCTTATGAGAGACCATTTCAATCAATCACATGGATTACCTTTGAATACCTTTCACATCTTCAAATAATGAGACTGGAATCCATTGGTAAATGAACGTGTCACATCACATCTCACATGAGGATCAACTTTGCCCCAGTGGACAAATAATCCTCCATTTCTTGTCCATCACTTCCTTTTCTTTGACAGACAAGTGGATGACATGACCTTATCAGTAGAAGCAGGTGACCGAGCTATAATTACACTCCTCATTTTATTTTAGTAACCTGGAAATGATCGTTTATTACATGTAGCTCTTTATGATGTATTACTTATTGGTCTTATGGAATGTTGGGCATTAAACACCTCTGTGGTTATAACCTGGGGATCATGAAGAAGCCAAGCTGCCTGAGACTAATATGGTCCAATTATGACTGAAATGAGTATTTAATGAACTGATTAGTTGATGGGCACCAAAGGAATTGGCTAATTATTTTGATATTTAACTAAAAAGTCAAACATATGCTGGCTCTAGCTTGTCCTTTCCAGTCTTTCTTGGTCGTGACAACCATTAAAATATTACAATCAACAGACAAGAGAAAGACTTGGCGTACTTTGATTTACTCATTGTGCTTTTGATATTTCTCAAACTGAAATTTATTGGCAGACTGACTGAAAAAGAGTAATTTAGGGCAAAATCGATGTAGACCACAGCCCGACTCTATTTTACAGTCATCTTTTGATTTTTTTTTTTTTATTTTGCTGCTGTTTAACCATTTGGAGTCTCTAGCCTTTCAAAGACTCTGAGGCTGTTTGACATTTTCAAGTATTTCAACTAACTGTAAATATCTATGCAAACGTGTCACATATTCACGTATTCTCAAAGGCCTAATAAAAAAGAATAGGAAAGCAAACTGAATATAATACAAACACATTTTATATAAATTGAGTGTAAACACAACTGTATAAAATTGTGTTAGAGTTCTTCAAACAGTACATGAAAACACAATAAATATATCTAAGCAACACTTTTGAAGTTTGAACCTTGTAAATACAAGTGTTGGCTGCATAAAAGTAAAAAGAGCATTAAGAAATGTGTTGTTGTTTGTATGGAAAATGGAAAATAGTGATTGTATCTCCAGCTGTGAGCTCTCAGACCCATTGTTATTTGAATACTCTGAGAGCCTTTACTTGAATACTCGAATGGCCCCCACCCCCTGTCACTTTCAATGTCTCTGACTGGTTATTGTGGCTGAATAGGTCGTACTCTCACCTCTGAATAGACACTCAAACACTGAGTACTTTACCTGTGAATAGGGTTATGTGTGGCCTCAGCAGGTGCAGATGTCAGTAAGTACAGAGATTTCTTTTCACTGTCTTTAACAAGCCTCATGACTGGTAGTTTGGTGAAAATGAAAAAAATAAATCAAGATATGAATTAAAATGTCAAGGTGTCTCTTTAAACATGACATCAGCTTTTCTCAATCCACATGCATTTGCTTATTCATCCATAAAATCAAGATCAAATAGGCTTCTGTTCAGCAGCGCTATTGTAGTTTTGTTTTGCATGCTGGTTTTTAGGTATGTGATATCTTATGCATGTGTGAATCACAACATGGTTGAAGCTTCTTTGCACGTTGACACAAGTTTTTGTGATGGTTTGCACTTCATGATCTAAAAGTGAAATAATGCATGCAACTCCTGGTATTTTACACATGCTTGAGCCATCTTCCAAGTGAGCGCTTTACATCTATATCTGATGAAATCTGGAGTGTGTTGATGAAAAAAAAAAAATCCTTTGTTTGCATGCTCAAATTCAACATATTGGACAGGTGTTACTATGGAACATGCCTGTACTTCTTATTGGCCACACTGTGCATACACATGAAAATCCCTGTTGGTTTCCCTCAGGCCTGGTGAATCTCACATAGAGAAGACAGTAATGAGAAAAGGGATAACTGTGTTCCATCAACAGCTGAGCCCTGAAGCTCCTGTCAGCATTAAATGCACATATATAGCCGCCGGTCATGCAGTTGCTAAGGAAGTGTTGGTATCCAAGCAGGAGTTGGCAGAGAAACATCCCTAAAGTTGATTCAAGAGATTGGATGCCGCTGGAGTTGATTTCAAGCTGCATCCATATTTCATTTATGTATTCTAACTCTCTGAAGAGAAGGAGAAAAATTACCTGGGATTCAGCAGAGACAGCAACCGAGAACATAACAGACCCAAAATCAGCTCTGGTAATCTAATTACAGGCACGTGGATAATAAAAAAATATGGCAGTGGTGGGACAGCGCAGTAGCAAGTGGAGTTAAGGTTCTGAAAGTCCCCTGTTCAAGCTGTACATTAACAGGTTTTCACATTATTCTATAGCAGCGTCTCCAACTGACTGGAAAATACAGTGACCATCCTGAGTGTCAGCTCCATAACCACTAATGCTCACAACAGCCCCTTTTTTCACCATTATTTCCAGGAATGAAGGTAGATGAATTCCTGGTCATCTGTGTGAGTTGTGTTTTGTGCCTGTGCCACACACTTTTAAATGTATTTGCTAAATACAGGCTGTTGGATGGACAGGCAGATTGTTGTAATGCACTTGTAGGAATGACCTGTAAGACAAAAAGATAAATGAAGAGTTAATTTGCAAAAACAGATAACTCCATTTTTTTTTTTTTTTCACAAAATGCCAATACATAATATACCAAATTAATGAGTATTACCTGGAATATAGAGTAAAAATGCCATTTTGTGAAAAACAAAAAACAAAAAATGGAGTTATCTGTTTTTGTAAGTTAACTCTTCAAATGTACCTCATTATCTGTTTTCTTATTTTACAGCATGAATGATGCAAACACAAATATAGGTGAAACTTTCAGAAATGAAATAAACAAATGTATACACTGTGGGAGCAGTTCCAGACTGGGTATCCAGTTGTGTGCTGTACCCTGATATGACGCAACCTTTCCTGCAGATGTTGCCTTCACAAACACGTGCTGTGGCTGGAGAACGTGTGGGTGTTTCAGGGCTGAAACTGTACATGGTGGTGTAGAAGGAATTCAGTAGCTTTCTAGCAAATGCAGAAGTGATAAACCATCATGTCATCAACTGTTAGTCTGTTTGAGGCAAATAGAAGCAGAGCGACCTTTATTGTCCTCGATATATCACTGAGTGGTTCCGTTGATAAGGTAAGCCTGTGCTGCACAAATCTGAGGTGTTGAGGAGACAACAGGAGTGTCATCTATGCTCTTGGGGTCATTAGGTCACTTGTGGTCTCAGGTATAGATCACTTTCACACAGACTCAGAATGGCACTCGCACATTCAATATTTGTGTTCACATTAATGGGCCCAACATACTGAGATGCAAATGTTTATTGTGTATTATTTGTGTAACCATGAAGGTACAGTAATGATGAAGTCATGGGAGTAATCATGATGTTGACATTGGTGGGAGGGACATAATTTGACGACTACCTTGCAAGAGACAAAAATAATAATAATAATAATAATAATAATAATAATAATAATAATAATAATAATAATAATAATAATAATAATAATAATAATAATAATAATAATAAAAAAGAACACAGCTAAAAGAATTAAAATAACATCTCATTTTGTTTTTGTCAACAAAAACTAAGAGACATTTTAGGAATGTTTTTTTATTTCTTAGGCCACATTCTGTCTGTTTTTTATTGGTCATCTATAACTGCATTATATATTTAATTATTGACTTTAACGTCTAGTTTCACCTTGTTTTTGTCACATGATAAATGTTCGTTGATTAGAATATTTAGTCACTATAAGGCGCACTGTTGATGAATGGTTTACTTTTTAGGTTCTTTATATATAAGGTGCACTGGATTATAAAGTAGTGAAGTCAAAATCTTTAGATAATAAATCTAAATTGTTAGATTAAAAAGTGAAAATTATGAGATTAAAAAATGTCAAAATTTTCAGATAAAAAGACAAAATTATAATATAAAGAGTCAAAATTATGTCAAAAAAAGTCAAAATTATGAGATAAAAAGTCAAAATTCCCAATCACTAAACACAATTAATCCATATATAAGGTGCACTGTGGTTTTCTGAGGACATTTAAGTCTTTTAAGTGTCACCTTATAGTCCAGAAAATACAGTAACCTTTTGTTTCCCAAATGTCATGTAATTTCCCATTCAAAAATTGGTATGGACATTTTAGAAACATCCAAATATTGGTATAGAAATGTCTATACACAATTTTACATATTGTACATATTGGAAAACTCAACAGCAAATATTTTTTTTATAAAAAAAACCCAAAACAACAACATGTAAAGTCCTCCCACACTGAAATCACTGTCGTGTCAACAAATGACCTCCTACCAAAACAAAATGTTGATAAACCATTCATGTAAATCTGACATATTGAACCTTGAAAGTTGTACATGAGTGAGTGCCAGCCATGTTGATTTCACTATGTGGCACAAACTGTAAATATTTCAAGAGGATGAAACACCTTCTCATTAGGAAACACAAGATTTTGTGACACTGAATAAAGAGCTGAAAATACATTTTGCCGGTTGAAAAAAGGTCAGACTGATTAACACACAGAAGAAGTCACATGGATACATTTGGATACTTAGATTTTTCACTTTTCATACCAGTTCCTTTTCCTGTACATTCAAATATATCAAGTAGATTTATTTGTTTTAGTTATTATTTACAATGAAATAACAAAACATAGTCTTATGTTGCTATAGCTCTGGGTTGGTTGACTTGTAGAAGTTTTTTTTTTTTTATAGTCATCTGTAATTCATTTGATTTCACTTGGTAATACGTTCCATAGTTCACATCCGTGTCCGAGTTCAGATCTCTGATGTGGTATTTTACAGTTGTTTTCCCACCATGCTTAGTTACTCTGTAATTGTCTTGTCTTTGGTTTTATCTGGAAATTGATGATACATCTGAGATAACATGGGAAGTGAGAATGGAGCCCTCTAAGGTAATGAGATTATATCCCACATAGTGAGATCTATCATCATACTCCCTGTGCTCCCAGTGGAGATTGGTCTGGCACCATCATTCTTATCACTACTCATTAGAAACAAGGGTGGAGGTTGTCTTGATTCTCACCGGCTTTCTTCCACCACCCAAAGACATGCATTTTACATGTTAACTGGTCAATCTAAAGTGGTGTGAATGTGATAGTGAATGATTGTGTGTGACGGTCTTGTGATGAACTGGTGACATATCCAGGGTTTATCCCACCTTCGCCACAATCCAGCATCCTCATCCTCAGTTATTTAGAACATGAATGAATGAGTTCTCTGGGTCTGGCTGGTTCTTCAAATGAATCCCATGCATTTTGGTCAAAGTTGAGCAAAAGATCCTTTTCAACATGAGACACTTTTACATAGAGATCCTGGAAAAAAGGTCAGATGATCCCACCATTTTGACACCACTGATTGATTTCAACGGTCAAACCCAAGGAGTCAGATGCTCTAGGATTTCGCGATGCTGCGATTTGCAACTTCAACACAAATTCAGCCAATCCCTGTGAAATCAAAGTGATGTTGCAATTTTAACTAATCACCGCAACTTTACCACAAAATGTGACCAATCATTTGTGACGTCTTGAGCTGCTCCTTCTTCCTTTTCCTGTTTACCTTACAGTACGAAGCAACATGTGCGTGGCAAGCAGTTTACATTCGACGACTAAAATGATGCACTAGTACCAACAGGTGCATTTGGAAGAGTACTTTTTTGCTGCATTTTTGTCATCCAGGTAATTTTTATTTGCCGTAATTAAAAGGTTGTCTTAATATCTCAGTGTCTTTGTTCTATTTTTGTCAGAAACTGCCTCTAATACATAGTACACAGTACTAGGAATAATGTTTTAAGTTTTACAACTTCATGTAGTGTTGCGAGGTCATTTGAAGTTTAATCTTTGAAACAACACGCGTATTTGGAGAAAAAAAATATGATGCATTTTTGTAATCCTCATAATTCTTGGTAAAAGGTAGTTTTGAGGACCGTATCACAATGACTTTGAATTCATTTTCCAGTAACTAAATATTTTAAATATTACTTGATTTTAATTACAAAAAGGGAAAATGGCAACTGTTTATCACAACTTTAACTTCTTAAAAAGCACCACAACTTTTATCGCAATTTTTCAGAAAACCTCATGCAACATCAGATATTTTTGGACGAAATGAGAAATCCTGGAGGGACTGAGGAGTAACTGAGGTGAGACAGGCTGAACATTTACACAACAGATCTGCATCCTGGAATCAAAGGGGCAGTGATGCAGCACAGTATGTAGTGTGATGTATAATTTGAGCGTCAGAAACCTGGAATTTCCCCTTGTGGGACTCATAAAGGAATATCTTATCTTATCTTACCCTGAGTATAGCAGTGTTGCTAACCTCTCCACAGTCCACCTGTCTTTGACCATTCTACAAATGTTAGCACAGATCGAGTCTTCTGTCCCCATCATCTTTCTAGTTGTGTTGATATGTTTATTTACTCTACATGGCCCATGCTCATTTTTAAGTCCCCCCTGTGCAGGGGCCTCATATATAATTTGCCACCAAAATGCACCTTGATTGCAAAACAAGAGGGGTTCCTTTTACATAGTGTTCCAGAATCATGATGTTACTATTTCCAGAGGTGTTACAGAATAATGTTGTAGGTGGGACCAAATGATCCCAACATTATCTTTACACGGATATTATTCTGGAATAAAACAAAATATTCCCATAACAGAAGTGCTGTGTTAAATCAATTAATCAATCAAACTTTATTTATATAGCACTTTTCATACATGGTGCATGTAGCACAAAGTGCTTTACATCAGAAACCCATTATCCTGCAATTGTAAAAGATTTACAGAGTTCAAAAGAATAGAATAAATACATAAATAAATAATAGTAATAAAATAAAAGCAAATACATAAAATGGCAGAATGAGATAATGTTAAGAGTAAAATTTAACTAAAAGCTAAGTTAAAAAGGTAGGTTTTCAGTTTACCCTTAAAAATATGAACATTCGCAGTGGACCTAAGATCCTCAGATAGATTGTTCCATAGTTTGGGGCCATACAAACTGAATAAGGCCTCACCATGTGTTCTGGTGTGAACTCTAGGGACAATCAAAAGCATGCTACCCTGAGGGTCAGAGAAGGCTCATATGTTAAAAGCAGATCCGATAAATAAACAGGGCCACAACTATTAAGACTCTTAAAAACTAATAAAAGCACTTAAAAATCAAATTAAAGGAGCTATAGTCCTGGGAAAAATTTAGTTTTAGGTGAAAGCATGAGTATGAGGAAGTGCATCACAGTATTAACTCATTGATTGCCAGTTATGTTGAGAATATATTGTGAAATGACAGATATATATGTCTTTGGCAGTCAATGAGTTAAGATGACTAAATAATAATCCAAAGATTAATATTGTGGGGGAAAAAAACCCACATATTTGTCAAAACTTTACATTTTCAGAATGCAGTGGCAGCTTTGAAATACTTGTTTCATAAAGCAAATTACTAAAGTTACAAAAATAGTAACACACTAAAAGCATATGGAAGAAGAATGTCAGTTCTGCCACAGCATGACTGCGAAACTCAGAGAATATATGTGCAATATATATAATGATCCCGAGAAACCAACGGTGCAAAAATGCTGATACAAGTTCAAGTTAATTCAAAATGTTCTTTATTATCAGTTGGGGTTTGACCAGCATACAATATTTTACAGCACATAACCACAGCACTTCAATCCACAAATAATAAATCACTTTCAGAATCTTTTATTTGCCACTGTTTTACCTTCCAAGTCTCCCAGAGCAGAAAATGTGTCTGGGCTGGAGTAACCGCAGAGCCTCATACTTATGTCGTAGCTGCAACCACAGTTATAGACCTGTTTGAATTAAACTAGACAGCGCATAAAGCACACGTACAGCAGCCCAACAAGTACAGGAATGTTCTTTCAGAGATAAATTAAATTCCCAAATGAAATTTAGAAGGAGAGAAATTCTGTGCGACAGACAAATGTGATTTCTGGTGGAGGAGGGGATGCAGCCATGGCTCCCCTGGCCTACTTTCCTCCATTCACCAACCACTTTGTCCTCCTGGGAACACTGGAGGAACAGTATGGAGGGAGTTCAGCCACGCTTGGCCTGTCACCACAACACGGCAAAGAAATAGCTGCACTTTGGAGTCGTGGGGGTGGTGGGTGGTGGGGGGTGGGGAACAGTCAGCACACTTACTGTACTGTATATAGAAATGGAACAAGGGCAAAAAAGGGTCCAGTCATTCCTCGATTCCTTCTTTACACTCTCCACCTTAGTGCCTCTGCGCCTCAGCCTGGTTAAAGTCAAACCCAGCAGATGTTTTAGTTGTGTAAATTCCTGAAGCAATACGTATATAAAACATCTGACTAGATTGACAACAATCTCTCCTCTCTGCTCGCTCTCTTACTTCCCCTCCCACTCTCATATCCTGAGGCTTCAGCTGTCAGTGGCTGAGCTGCAGCAGGTAGACACCCGTGATTATTAAGGTGGAAACCTCACACTAGATGGCCTACAGGTGTTTTTTAATGTGGGAGAATGCACACATAGACAGCAAAAATATATAAATTAAATAGTGTAGAACACAGGATCGAAATCTGGCCAACCAAAGGGTCCAGTCTGGCCCTTTGGATGAATTTGTGAAATGTAAAAATGACACTAAAATATTAATCATTTTAGTTGAGGTTCCACATACAGACCAATTCACTCTCATAAATACTCATAATACTCACAAGTCAAACATTTTCTCTTTGTAAATGTGTTTTTTTCTCATTTATTTACACTAAAACAAAGTATAATTTCACAAAAATATCTCTATAACCAGTACAAATATGAACAACCTGAAATGTCTTAAGAGAAGTAAAGTACAATTTTAATAATACTCCACCTATTACTAAATGTTTGTGTATTTGTAAGCTATAATATACACATAAATGATGAAGCTTAATGATGTTAAACTTATACATTTATTTCAGTTTGCTCATACTATTCACATTATTTCAAAGGCAGGTTTATATATATCAACATGTTCATAATGTAAATTGACTTTTTTTGCTCTAAAACATGGACAACGCTTCAGGGTTGATTGTTATTTATATATTTTTATTTTACTGGTTCGGCGCACTTTTGATCAAATTTTGTGGAATGTGGCCCCTGAACTAAAATGAGTTTGACATCCCTGGTGTAGTAGAACCACATCAATAAAAGCATTACATACAGTACTTCTAATTTAAGTTGAAGCATGTCGATACTCTGATTTTCTTCTTCATGTCTTATCTTGCTGATTTGTCCAATTACTATTGTTTGTGGCAAATGGCAGACAGATAACACACACCATGGGAGCTGTTAAAGTTGACGGTATACTCAAATAAAAATGATTCATTACCTCCCAGCTCAAGAGTCAAACTGTCATCTTTATTGTCACCTTTTCCTCCTCTCCTTGGCTGGGTGACAGATGGGTTCACAAGGCCAGATGGCAATGCATGAATTCACAGATGATTTCATGTCAAAGCCCAGTTTCTAATGGCAGCAAAAAAACCAAACAAACAAAAAACGTCTTTGGCTTCTTCACTGTTTCCCTCCCCATCTGTGTTTTTATACAATTATTCTACAGCCCTCTATAATGTTGCCATAGCTCCCATTCACATTGAATGGATGTTCCCAGCGTTCTGGGGGCAGATTTTTTTCAATAACCACCCACTGCGCCATTAACGCCTGCTGCGCCATTAACGCCCGCTGCGCCGTTAACGCCTGCTGCCAATGGCAACGAGTTTTGTCACTTCAGATTCACTATAACATATCACTCCACAGGTAGTTCGGCCACTTTGAAAGTAAATATTCGTGCAGTTTAACGTCAACAAATAGGGTTAGCAGATCAGAGGCATCAGCGGAACAAAGTAGACTATACAGTGCCAGTGGAGAAACAATACAATTCCAACTGGACTACTTCTTCTCAACAGAAGCCATCGTTTATATGAATAAATTCTTAATCATTTTGGTAAAAAAAATTGTCTGTCTTTTTTCAAAATAAGCAATAATAAGCTGTAATAGTGCGTAGAAAAAACAGGATAATGTATTGCCCATGTGTCGGCCCTGTTGGGAAATATTTTTCTGATAGTCAGACGTGGGCAATACATTATCCCTTACATATCACGGTTATATGGAACTACTTCCCAAATGAAATTAAAACTTCTCCTCAAAAGGAATACACATTAATGTTAAATTGTGGAAAAATAAATTAGGACTCAGACAATAGAATGGACAATTAAGTCTGCAAGTCTACTCAGCAACAACCTAACAGTGAGTGTGTTTTATTTTTATTTACATATATTTTCAAATATTGTTTCTTTTATTTGTTTCTTTAAATTCATTTATTTCTTTATTTAAATGGTTATTTGTATTTATTTATTCATTCATTTTTATTTCTTTATTTTTAATTTAATTTTCAAATTTGTGTCATTATTTTTTTCTTTTTTTTATTAAAATTTTATTTTTTACTACTTCATTACAAACTTGGTCCCTATGAGACATGGAAATGAGAGTGTGTGTGTGTGTGTGTGTGTGTGTGTGTGTAGTTCCCCTACAGGGCATCCTGGAGTCTTGTCACAGTTGGATTCAGGTCTTGGACTCATGAAGGAAGCAAGAAACCATGACGCATGGCACGTTTTTCCCCTGGGCGCTGGCTGATGCCCCCTGACAGATTGGGGCTGCAAGGGTGTGTTCAGTGTCTACGTATGCATCTGTGTTTATACATGTCTGTGTGAGTCACATGGACCCTACATTTATCAGAATAATGACATGTACACAGCACACTCAGGGAGAAGGCGACTGCAATTTTGTTTCCTCGTTTTAGCAAATAAAAAAAAAAATCTCATCAGTATTTTGTTACTGATCCTTCTCTTGTGATTTCTGCTCTACTTATTTCTTCAAAGTTACTAAATTGCTTTTTAATTGCATTTTTGCAAATGTGAGCCTCATCTGAGAAGTGTGTGATCAATCAGCAAGTTTTGGATCCTACAACAAATTCTTGATTAAAGAAGAAGTTTAAACGAAAAAGTGGTTTTAAATTACATCTTAGAATTCTTTACAAATTCAACTGGAAATGCTGTTTTTTTTTTTTTTTAATTATTGTTTTGAACTACAAACTGCAGGATGCCAATGTGATGTCTTATTAAATATATTAAAATGCAAATTTTACAGTACTTAATTACGAACAAAATATGTCCGAGGTGGTAAAATTAGCCATTAAATTAACAAATGAGCACATACAAATACTACAAAAGTCAGTTTATTTTAAAACTAACTCATGAGAGAAACACTATCAAGCTTCTTTGAAGCTGTTAATGTAATTCTAATATCTTCAACTCACAACATCAGCAGGTATAGTGACACAGCAAAATACATTTAGGACTATCAAAACCACCAACAAAATGTATCTACAGACTATATGACTCACTGAATAAAACATAAAGCTCATTCCTCATAAACATCTGTATTATTTATTGATCAAGTTTTGGACTTCAAATAAAAAACTCAGATATTGAATTTTTCATTTGGTCAAAACAACACTATTTATTATAATCTTCCCATGTTGCAATCATGGATAGTTTATATTATATTTATTTAAGACAGACCATAGACACAGTAAAACCATAAATTACCTGTTTTCTGTACAGTTTGTCTGTAGCTGCACTGCACTAAAGATTTGTCTGGAATTGTCTAAACAAGTGTTACAGTTTAGTCTGATGTTAGTCAACAAACATCCAACTCAGTCAAGATAATAACATTACATAATACCTAATACCTTCATAAGATTCATATTCAAACTCACTCATAGAAGGAACACTTTGATTTCATCATTTAAATCCATTCTGTTCATTTAGATCTGAGTCTAGTGGTGAAACAGAACAACAGTGTTTCTAGTTTGTGTCTTTTTGTTTCAGTCTAAAAGATGTTTCTTATTAGTTATTATTCCATATTTTCACTTTTTGAACCTTTGGTCACAGGCTCCATGCTGTTAGTTTTTGCCACCATAGGAGACCAGCAGAGTGACTAACTGCATCTAATGGTCACATAAATCCATTAAAAAAAAAAAACCATTTAGTAAGTATTAAATATAGCTCTTTCAAGGTGTTGCTTTATAAACAGCAAGCAGCGACATCCTGGAGTCCTGCTGTCAATACAAAGGTTTCAATTTCTCAAAAACAAAAAACAACAACAAAAAAAAAACTGTGAAATCCAATATGACAACTCATGGCCACAAATATGAATCACACAAATAAGAATGTCAACAGTGTTTGTTTTTCCTGCAATGTACACCCACAAGCCTAATAAAGCCTGTTTCATCATGGGGAAGACATTATTTTCTCTGTGTGTTTCTAACACAGAGAATGAAATTACATCCCACATATTACATATTTACATTTATTACATATTTACTTATTAAAAATACATTTAAAGGTCAAACAATCTACCATGATATTACCACAAAATGTGATATTAAATTACTCCCATGTTGTCACTGGGGAAATTCCTTGAGTCCACAACTCTAGTGTGTGTGTGTGTGTGTGTGTGTGTTTGCATGTGTGTGTTAGTCTATGAAGCATGGCCATAACCTTTTTAATGAGATAGCACGTGGTAGGATGCTATGTGTGTGAAATTGAGGTGCAGTCTGTGTAAATTGAATTAGGGGTTTGTGTGTGATAAGAATGTGCATGTGAAGAACAGGCTGTAAGTTAGCAGTGTCTGCCTATCAGTGCATGTGTGTGTGTGTGTGTGTTATGTGATTAACATGAGCACAAGAGTACCTTTTCTTTGCCAGCAGCTTTTGGACGAAGGAGGAACAAGTAGAATATAAACCAAGTCCTGCCAGAAAAAAAAAAGGGTTTTCGAATGATTCTTTGTACGTTCAGTGAGCACAGCATGCTGTCAAAATTCCCTATGGTTTAACACATGGTTGAGTTGGAAACCTTTCCTTGCTATAAGTCTTTTGTTCTACTTTTTCTTAGCAGCAGCAGAATCTTCCATCACTTCATCTGAATCACCGCAAATGTCATTAATTACATTTTGGAGAGTAAAAAGCATCTTTCTCTCCATTAATGTAATCTTTCCCTTCTTGCATTGAAGGTCTTTGAGTCACTCTAAAATGTTTTTTGATTTCCAGCTAATTGAATTAGACCCAGTGTTGAAGTGCTCAAGATCATTTTTGGTTTGGTGACTCCTTTATGAGACTGCTTTTTGGTCTTGGTTTTGCCTCTGAACGGACTCTTCTCCTACTTAGTTTCAGTGTCAGACAAAGAGACTCTTCTTTCCAGACTAACTGGGTGTTAACCCTTTATTGGGCAATAATTTGATAAAACAGTGAGAACATCAGTTACAGTGAGGACAGTGGGTCAACAGGTTGAGGTTCAATGTGAGCTACAGGGTCTGTAAGGTGGGCAAGAGGTGGGGTTTTTGCACATAGTGTAAATGATATATTCTGCAAAATTGCAATAGAAATAACTTTTTTTTCCCGCAACTACACTCCGGTGATTTGGAAAATAAATGGATGTTGATAGACATTAAAACAAGCAAAGAAGAGTTTTAAAAGAAACACCAGGAAATAACACCAATAATTGTTTCATTTAATATGGGATAGAAGGGTGATATGAACAGATCAGACATTTGAACAGTCAGAGCTCGGATTCAAACTGCCAACCCTTTGGTAATTGGATGACCTGCTCTACCAACTGAACCACAGACACCCATTATTTTAAATTCTTACACTGTTAAGTGTTTACTTCTTGATTACTTTTTTAAAAAATAGCAAATAGGCTGTTATTTTAACATTGTGGTCTTAATTATTAACAATTTAAATGCCACAATCATTGTTTTATTTTGACAAAATAATCAAAATACATAATTTTGACATACAAATATGATTTTGTTAACATATTCTTAATTAATCGTGAACACAAAAAATAGTCTGAAATAAATAACTTTGCATTGTATCTTCACTTGCAGTTTTTTGTTATATGTAGCAATTTTACAACTTTTTATTTTTAATTCTACAGTCATTTTTTACAGTGTAGTTTGGTCATGACAGGCAACACATAGTTGATATTCAAGCGACGTATACGTTGTTGTACTACATCCGAAGATGAAAGATAACTGTATTTGTTGATCAGTTGTTGATTAGCTAAAAAAACAAATGATCAGTGTGTCGCCTCACTGAACTGTGTCAAGGCCTGAAGAGAAGACAACGCCACTGATCCATGTGAGCACACTAAGGGGGGAGGAGGAGGTTGTTTAGTCAGTGATTCACCTCAGCCTTTCTTTACTCTACGAGCTCTCTGAAAATACCCAAGGAGCCAAAAAGAAAATACCTCACAGCTGTTCCTCCTGCAGTCAAGCCATTCCTGTGATACTTTTCTTACACAAGCAGAGGCCCACGTCTGAACTGAGCAGTTGGCGGGGCTTTGAATCCAGCCTTTCCATAAAACAACCTCTAAACTTTGCTTTAATCTGTCGCTTGTCGTTCTTTCTCTCCTTCAGGAACGCACTTAAAACCGAAGAAACCTCCTTAAAGGCCGGTAAGAGGAGAAAACAAAAGGAGACCGGGGGTTGGAAGTATCACGTATGCCATGGAGAATGTCAGTGTCACGACCTCAGAGG
Organism: Siphamia tubifer; assembly: GCA_020466265.1. NCBI lineage: Eukaryota > Metazoa > Chordata > Actinopteri > Kurtiformes > Apogonidae > Siphamia > Siphamia tubifer. The sequence goes on along the minus strand of CM035788.1, from coordinate 25,156,343 downwards.
AGAAGGCAAAAGGATCAGGCTCTGCGGTGCTTATCTTATGCTCCATCTGTAGTAGATTTGGTGACACGAGGAGCACAGAGGGATACAAAACACTTCAAGCCCCCCTCTCACTCCCTCCAACCTGAAACAAAAACACTCCTCTTGTTTTCTGGCTGGTGAGAGTGACACACAGCATGAATAATGAACAAGGGACAAACAATATTGGGATCCTATCTTTCTGTCTATCTGAAAGTTGTCATTTATCTGTGCTTAGGATCAAAAACACTGGTGGACAACTCCTAAGAACGCTTTATTCTGAGTGTGACCATAAGCATACAGTATTATTTTTGGGGTTTTTGAGTGGAAGAATGACAGAGAACCTCTTGTGTCCAATTACTTTATTGTTTTTATGTTGGTATACCCCTATTATCATTCCCTCAATTTTTGGATTTTACTCTCATATATGGACATTCATCTATTGCCTGTCCATCCATGGGAGTGGACGGAGAAAAAGGGTCTAAGGACAGGGGATGCTTGGGAATTTATCTATTTCTGTAGTTGATTGTATTTTTGTAAAGCCCTGTGAGATGACATTGTTGTGATTTGGGGGTTTATAAATAAAATTTAATTGAAAATGTAATTGAATTTAGGTAATAACTTTTAGTTGACATTTGAAGCTATTTTATCTCATTCTATAACAGCTGCTTCATCACCTTATCAAATTTACCTTCATTATTCTATGGCCCTATAAAGTGTTGCGGCAGCTTCCGTTCACTTTGAATGGAACAACACTACACCCCAACACGTTAGGGAATATTTTTTGATAGTAATGCATGGGAAATACATTATCCCTTGCTTATGGATCTCCAGAACGTTGCAACAGCTCCCATTCACTTTGAATGGACGTTCCCAGCCTTCTGCAGTGGATTTTTTTCGATAATCGCCCATTAACGCCCGCTGCCAATGACAACGAGTTTTGTCACTTCAGATTCACGGCACCATATCACTCCGCAGGTAGTTCGGCCACTTTGAAAGTAAATATTCGTTACACTGTAATGGCTATTTTATCCAATCTGTTAGAGTAGTAGCAGTAATAAGCTGTAATAACCCGTAGAATACGCAAAACAAAACAAAAGACCACTTACACATCAGTTAGAAAATGGTATATATAATATACATCCAGATAGATACATAAACAAAACCACAAAGTAAGTTTTAAAGTATCTGTTGTGTCTGTATTTAGGAGGTACATACTGGCTGTGTATGGTGCTGTGTTCACTGGTTATTCTCTATTGCAGATGAAGGGTAGATGTAGTGCAGTATTTTTCTTACACTTAGATAATACGGGAATGGGAAAAGGGAAGGTGAACTGGAGGCGTGCTCGTCGCAGAGTCTCCGCCCTCCATCATTCGGCTGGATGAGGCGCACAATCCTCAGTGAGTTCACTAAACTGTTTGCATACCAGTCTCCCCTTTACACCGCATGCTTGTCCAAATTGGGATCGCAGATCTCGGAAGAGCGCTGGAATTTATCAGTTGGACTCATTTCACCTCCGTGGACACACCGACAGACAGACAGACAGACAGATATTAGTAGTTTAATCTGAATATTCTGATCCGACAGTGTTTAGGTTTGACAAAGGGAAACATCTTGGCACAAGGGTTCGGCAACTGAGCTGCTCTGTGAGGTAAGAAATCTGCAGCTGTTCTCATTATAAGTGTCTTAACTTAGTTATTTGTGTTCAGATTAAATAACATGTTGAGTGTTCCAGGCTTGGTTTTTTTTTTTTCTTTATTTACAGCAGTGCGTCTTCGGAGCCGTGTTGTTGTGCGTAATGTTTGTTTCTCTGCTTACTTTACTGTGGAAGTTCTTCTCAAACAAGATGCAGAAACAAAAAAAAAATAACACAAATCGAGCAAAAAAAAAAAAAAGGAGAGAAGTCTTTCAAATTGGTCAACTTAAAAAAAAAATCTAGTCTCACGCGCTTATAATAAATGTCTTAAAATTGAATGATGAGTAAAATGTGTTGTAGTTTATAGGGTGTGTTTTGTGGAATACTATGAGAAATCTGACAGCAGGGGGAATCTGGAGCGATGTGTGTCAGTCATGAAGCTGGTGACCTTCCCACGGGAGTCCAGTCATAGCTGTGGAGTGTGTCTGTGGGGATGTCTGGGGTCACCAGATGGATGTCTCTGGCTGCGTTACCTTTGCTGTAGGGCAGGAGTTCACTGTCAGTTTGCATTAATCAGAGTGATGCATCATCCCAAACCACCTCATGTCTGTGAACCAAACATAATATATTCAATGATTCTAGAAGATAAAGAAAAAAAACACTACTTTTTTGCAGCTGAAGTTGATAAGAAAGTACTGATGCATAGTAGAAAAGTTTTTGCTCACATATGCACAAACTTAAATATAATATAGTCAGAGTAAAAGCTGGAAATCAGTGTATAATCGGGTTTTGCTGGAGGATATTGGCTCCAAGGGACCCATTAACACAAGTGTCCAGGTGAGTGTGCAGGTTTGGACTGTTTCGCCTCAAGTTAAAGTCACAATCATTCAGTGCAGCTCTCAGTCTCCCTGAGGCCAGTGGAGAAAAGAATCATATCACACCCAGCAGCTTGGACACACTGACAAATGAGTTTCTGTGGTGATTAATGAGCTGAGCCACTATACTGCAGCATCATGCAAAGATTCTTCCATTTCTGTGTCTGTGTGGCCTTTACTCTCTTTGATCTATTATTTTTTATTTTGTGCGCTCAAGCCAAATGACTGGGAGTTAACAAGTTGTATAGAGAATAGCACAGAGACTGGAAACAGAGGCATGTTTGTTCACCATGTTGTAGATGAACATTTGCCTTGTTAAAGATAAATAAATAAATAAATAGTGGTATTGATGCTTCAGGACTTGTTGCCAATATGAACAATGACTCAAACTGAAGCCTGAAGCCTTTCTTTCCTCAGTCTGATTCACATGGGTATTGCTGGGAAATAGTTTTGTTGCTGAGACACAGAGGTGATGTCTGCAGGATATGTACAAATGCAAACAACTGGGTTTGTAAACCTACAGTATAATTAATACAAGGAATAAATCTTAGCAGCACTAACAATGTGCCTGAGCGTTCTCGGTGAACTGCGGAGGATAGCAATTAGAATAGAGCATGTTTGAGTGAATTCAAGTCTCCATTGAACAAAGCTGATATTTATTCCGCCTACAGACATGAAACACCTGGTGTGAGACTTACCACTGGTGCTCAGTGCACTTATTTTAATAGTACCTCTGATACTGCGTTTGCTCTTAGTCACACATTCACAGCGCCAGTGATGAAATGATGAACGGCAAATACAAATGAGTAAGTCAGAACTGAGAAAAGTCAGTGTGTGGCTGTGTGTAGTGAGTTCACAGCTCCTTTGAGATCCTGTCCTTGTTAGACGTACAGTAGAAGTGTGTGAATTGCAGTGTATGGCAGCTCGGGACAGTATGACTGACTTCATGCCGCTTGGCCTGGTAGAGCGGCACTCATTAAAAGCCTGAAATTAATCAATCTATGGTCACACATCTCTGACAACAGCCCCCATACACACACACACTTTTTCACGCCCTCACTCTTTTCTTAATATCAGCAAATGATACCTATGTCTTTTCTGCAGCTCATTTTCTTACAGGCCGTCCTTTCACCTCCCCTGTTTGTCTACCTCTGTATCCCTTCATCTATTATTCTTTCTTCCTCTTGTCTCCATCCTTTCTCTTCTCTCTCTTCCCTCATCCTCAAGCCTGCGGGGCTAAGTCTGTATCCATATCGATAGATTCAGAGCAAAAAGGCAGAGGAAAACGAGGCTGGGTCATCACTCTACCCTCGCTTCCCCTGTATCAGCCCCACCATGGCAGCAGCAGTCCGCAGAGAGCCCGGAACTAAATGGAGTATCTATTGGCTCAATGAGAAAATTGCTTTTTTCGATTGCTAGAGGACCCTTCATTTAATGCGTGTGATGCAGAGACCTCAGCCAGTAATGGGTTCAGCATCTTTGTTGTCAGGAGACATGAGAAAATGAATTTAGCTTTTCAACTGGCAGAAATAATTTACTCTCTGAAAGGTGTGTTTTTCATCAGCTATTTAAAAGCCATGAAGGTGAATGGTGCGACATGTCAGCAGTGTGTTTGAAGATCAGTGTTCGGACATTATGGGGTTTCTTTTAGCCTAAGGTCAAGCCATTATGAAACTCTTCTGTCAAAATAATTTATCAGCCTGGTTTGTTACTGTCTTTTGATGACATTTGTGAATGAACACAAGTGTCATATTTCCTCATTCACACTAGTGTTGGACAATACGTCATTTCAGCGGTGCAGTTTTCTTATTGTGGTGACACGTGAAGTGTTAAATTAGATGAACAAGCTCATCCACAATATGAAAGTGAAGAAACAAGAGAAAAACACTAAAAAGGGAAAGCAAAGGTTTGATGTAAGTTCACTTGCATGGGATTATTTTTTAGGAAGGAGGGTGGTGACTAAAACCAGGTAATCTGTCAACAGCGCCTTTGTGATGAGTCAACCAGCGCTGTAAATGATCTAATTTCCTCCTAAATCACTTCATAGTAGTGTGCACTATGCTCACCTGAATTTAAAAGCAGTTATAGCAATAGAAGTCATGAATGGATGCTTTGAACTTCAGACTAAGGGAACTTTTATTCCTTCAGTCCATTTTCTTAATCTCGTGCTGACCTAATTCACATAGTCCTGTTCAGTTTCCTTTTCTCTGTACGGGCCAGGAAGTAGTGAGTGACCTCAGTGCAGGGCAGCTGGCAGCCACAGAGTTCACCAAGAGCAGGAAGCGAAGGGGCCTCTCTGCTGACACTTCCTTTTTATCAGGAGGAAGCAGGCCGGCTGTTTGCGCTCAACCCAAGAATTCTTTGTGCTTATCTTGCATTCACCCCATTTCCCTCAATAATGGCTGTGCTGAGCAGGTAATGAGGTAAAAGGTATGTATTTGACAAGCTGGGCTTGGTAGATAGCAGCCTCCCCTACAGACTCACAGTTTGGTAGGCGCTTAGTTGAGGGTACACTCAGCTACCTTTCAGGATGTTCAAATCACATCTATCTTGAAACCCCCCCCCCCAGCCATTTCCTCCTCCATATAATGTTTTTCAGAGCTAATAAACCGTGTCACTCAGGTGTCCATTAAAGGCGGCTGGTAAGGACCCGCTGGTCATTACACCGAGCGAGCACACTCTGTAAATCCCTGTATGCATTTGCTGGGAGGTTTCTTCACCGCCTTGTGCTCTTTTCATCCCCCAGATGTAGTCAAAGCCCAGAGAGGGGTTTAGGCCAGCCTGCTGGAGTCGGCAGCTGATAGCTGTGGGACAAAGAGAGAGATTACCTGCCTGGCTTTTAAGAGGCTGGAGCACAGGTTTGATCTATTGAATAATGCTGAAACCAAGCACATTTCTGCCACAGAGACAAGGGCAAGAGAAGTGGCCAAGATACACAGTGTCTTCTTCATGTGTATAGGAATTTGTCTGTCAGATGTACAAACACTTCTTTGTACACACAATGCAGCTGGGTGGACTCACAGTGGGCTAGTGTTAGTTCACTGGGCAGGAGGAAGCTGGGTGCTAAACAAGTAGCACCAGGCAGGAAAAACGTGTAATTGTTTTTTTTTTTTCTTCTCTGCTCTACACTGGATTTTGTGACTATAGATGATTTTTTTTTCATGCCAATTTGACAATTTCAAGGATAAGGACTTCATTACACGTCTTTATTTGAATGCTTTGCTTCCTGCTATTATAGCAAGTTTTTGAATTTGCATATCTTAATTTCCCTTGTGTACAAGTAAAATAGCTCTAGAATAAAATTAGTGACACTTAGCCAAGTTTGAGACAGTAATGAATCAAAATTAAGTCAAAAATACAAGATTGACTGAATTTTCCAAGATACAATCTTGGATCAAAATATGAAATTCAGAGAATTAATGAGAGTCAGAGCTACCAGTTCTACTTCACAACACTTTCTACACATTAAATGCATAAATTTTTCAAGTTCTTTACACCAGAAGATTTATGAATGTATTGGATCAATGTACATAATCTAAATATGAATAGAAAGAAATAAGAATAAAATATATGTATCATAACACTTCATTTACATCAGCTAACCAGCACTTCTTTGTTTTTTTACTTCATCTTATAGTGTATAAGGTTTGGTACATTTAATCCCTGAGGTAGATGATTCCTGGGTAAATGTGTGCGCCAGTGTTTTGATCACTCTCTGTTAAGTATAAAACAACATAATGATGTGCGTTCTTCAAATGGGAAACCATGAAAGTGCACCTAACATGTTGCTTGGTTACTGTTTAAGTAGCATGATGTTCTATTATCCTGTAAGTAATCAAGTAAAATGGAATTTGACTTCATACTTTTCTTCCACCCACATCCTTCTAACTCATATTGATAACTGATGTGACAGAGTAAACACAGCGCTGATGATTTAATACAGACTCAGTGTGAAGAAGACTTGTTTCCAAACACAAATTGAGGATTGTCACTTGAATTACTGCAAAGGGAAAGATTTGTGTTGGCAAAGGAATAACATGGCTGCCTGTAGTTCACAAGCAACACATTTAATCGACTGATTTGAGTGAATCGTGCTCCAGGGGCTGCAGTTGTAAAGGTGCACAGGTATCCTTCTTTATTTGATAGACTATTTAATAAACGGCAAGAAACATGTAGAAACCACTCTGTAATACTACTGTTCTGCTCCTGTATCAGAGAATATTTCCAACATGTTTGTGTTATTCTCCAGGGTAGAATGTCAATCTACAGGGATGTTCAGATGCATTTATAGATTTATGATTCATGTTCTTTGGGTTGACATGCAGAGACCTTTTGTTTTGTAGTAGACAGGCTGATGTGCTCCTTTTTGGCTGTTTTTCGGGGATGGTACTGTGAATCGAGCTCGGCTCAGATCTGTTTTTACAGCCTCTCCCTGTGACTCATTGGGACTAATGGTTCTCTCGTCTCCTGACTCAGGCATTTTTCTGATGAAATGGGACTCTCTCCCAGCTTCTGGTCTTTCTCTTTTTCAGTTTCTCCAGCCACAACTGTGTCCCAGCTCTTCCCTACTCCACCCCTTTCCCCTCTTGTTCTCCATTCCCGGATCCCCGACTATACTGCTCTGCTCTTTCCATTCAAGTTTCTGGAATAAGAGGCTATAGCTTTACAAGAATACTCTTGTTAGTCATCTGGGATTATTTTTTTTTTAATGTGCCCTATTTTATTTCACATTCAGTTGTGCATTTTTATTTCCTTTGCCTAAAGGGGATCTAAGCCTCTGTAAATATCCTGTTTATTTTTAATCAGCAGCACTGTGATACACAGTGTAATGTGATATGTTAATTGTGACTTGAAAATGCAAACACACACTTGCTTTCACCACAACATGATTTAATGATTCATAGTGTACAAATTATCACGGTGATGGACAGTGACTTGTAAAGGATAAGCCAGATAATTAGCCCATTATCATTTTAAACAAATTAAATTCATGTCTTGGGCTGGGTGGTGGCTCATTAACTGACCTTCTCCTGTTTAGATTAGGACTGGAGGTTGAGATATTAAACAGAAATAGTCTGTTACATCAGATTTATTGACACAGAGGGAAATGTTAGTTAGCATGTATGACGTGCTCTTGTTTGCTGTCTCGGGTTTTCTGTCGTGGCAGAATTACAGAGTACCTCTAGCAGATTTATTTTGAGCGTGATTTGGGTTAGCATCGCAGCCTGCTAATAACACTTTACTGTTCCAGTCAATGATAACCATACAAACCTCAAATACACAAACATAAATGTATACAGAGCTCTCCCACACACACACCCCTGCACCGTGGGTGTTGTTGGCAGGACTCAGCTGCAGATGAAATGGGGTTATTTTGTATTTACTGTATATGGATGTGCTATCGTCTCAAAACCAGGCTAAATGTTTTGCATTCAACGAGTAAACATGGCAAAGAAAAACCTTAGCCAAGCTGAAATTTCTTTATTTTGTCTTGAAAGTGAATGTAAACTTCAGTAGATGTAACTGGGCTAATGCGATTCTCCTTCCTTCCCGCAATCTGATTATGTGCATTTGTATTCAAATGTCATGCCAATATGAAAGTAAGTACTTTTTAAAAAGGCGCAGCAGTTTTTCCACAAGGCTCGCTGGTTTCAGCTGCCTTTGAAGCCCACACACCTTGTCTGCAGCGCTGCACTCAGCATGTCCTGTGGGATAACAGTAGTATACAGTCCCTCCCACAGGGTGAGACTCACCACAGGTCTATTAGACATATGGGCTCCCTAACAGCCTTTACAATATCAGAAGGATAGATTAGTGTTTGATTAAAAAAAAATCCACAGCAGGTTCCAACTTCACCTGCAGTAACTTGGGGGGGAAGGGCCGGATAATGATCACTCTCCTGCCAGGATCACAAGGATGCAAGATCTATGCGATTTTTTTCTTTCTTTTTTTTTTTTTTTTTTACTTCGTTCTTTGAAAATAAATAAATAAAGCAGGATTTTCACATATTTATATGTAACAGTAATGTCACGGGAGAATTACACTGAGAGCCTCCTGTAATTTGTATGACGTGTGATGATTATGTGTTGTGTGGATAACATACATTAATTGTCTGTTTTGGTATACAGGTGTGCTTTTTCAAGGTTTTCCTGCAAGTCCTTCGTCTGTGTCATTTGGTTTATTTATTGCCACACTCATACCTTTAGACAGTGTGTGGTTGAATGCTGAAGTACAAAGAAGCGCTGGACTGTGATCTTAGTCGTAAAGACGATTGAGGTCATTCAAGCAGCTCAGCATCCTCTGATAATAAACACCATTTTGTGTGAGGATTGTTAGTTCTCTTGCTCACTAGAGGACAACTCCCCTGCAGGAATGTACTTGTCTGAACAGTGTAAGCTTGTCTGACTGTGTAATAAGACTTAGGTTTTAACAGCAGATCGAATGTAGACTGTTATTTTTACTCTTCAAACAGGAAAACAATTAGACAGCACAGACTGAAGGCCACGTGGCTTCATGTTTTTTTGATGTTGCTTTATGAAATTTTTAGCCCACCGCCACTTTAAAAGTGCACCACTCGAGATAACCTCCATGGGTCACTGCACTAAAACACGGCCTCTGTCCTTTGGGCAAACAATTGGTCACTGCCAGCCAGTGCTTTAAAGCCACGAGCAAACCATGTTAACATTACTGTGTCTGCTGCATTTAATAAACTCAGTGAAGCAACTCCCACAATGAATTCTTAAGATGCTACACTTTCCAAGGAGCGGAATAGCAAAAATAGACATTTTTTTTAACTTAGGATGGCAATATCTTCAGTGTAGTTTGTCTGTTAGTAGTCATTAGAATAATGTATGCATACCGTGACGCATTGTGCCTTTTTTCTTAATCCTTACCTTCCTGCATTTCCTTTCTTTGAAGCTTAGAGAAATGAAACAGCATTGGAAAGCTAGCCACTGTTTAACCATTTGAAGTGATATATTAAAACAGTGTGATATTTTCATAAAAATGCATTCGAATCCAAACCACAGTAGAAAAATAGAATCACCTACACATGTGTTTGTCAGAGATAGCACCGGCACTGCAGGTGTCTCCAGGATGTGAAATTAAATTGGCTGCAGCTTTCATTGATTTTAAAGGGAAGAAAGAGAGAAAAAGAGAGAACACTGATGTTCGGATGGATTTTTTTTACCCTAGAACATCAGGTGATTTTTTTTTTTTTTTTTTGGATTGCTTCCCACTGAATTTCTACCCGACCCAAATCATGACTACACACCCAGTTAGGTTGTCCAGCCTAATGGTGGGTGTGATGTAAATGCTTAAAACTGTTAAATATGGAAGGCAAAAACAGACAGCTCAGGCATTCCTCCAAGAGTCTGCACCCTGGAGAAGCAGGCCCAGATCAGCTTTCCCGATAACAGTTGGCAGGAGGCAGATCTCATGTGAAATGCTTCAGCTACAGTGTTAAAGCCAAACTAATTTTGTGGGTTTCTGTGAAAACCCCTGGATGTGTGGTGGGTCTTTGGGCTTTATCGTTAAAGCCATGCAGTAAAAAAAAAAAAAAAAAAAAGCTAATCTAACTGTCTGATATACAAACATTTAGAACCCGGCTTTGATTTTTTAAACATGAAAATCAAAAATCACCACTAAAGTAAAACTCCAGACTAAAATAAATGTCTCTCATCATCTGAACCCACTTTATCCTATAAAATAAATGTTTAAAACTAATTTATTAGCTCTTAAATAACATTTCCTAGTCAAAAATGGACGTGATTTCATTTGATCTCACTATATTAACATGATTCATAGCAGAAACAATGAAGAGGAGAAAGCCAGTGTTGTCAGCAATTACCAAAACCACTTTCGCTTATCTCTGCAGGCAGTTTGGCACTTGACAAGCTGCTTTTTTATTTAATAAGGAACAGATGTCCAACCATTTCCTTCTCAAAACATCTCTGGGTAAGCTTTCCATACATTTGCCACTTAAGCAACCCCACAAGCACCTCAGCCCCCACCCCTGATAATCCAGTCTATGCCGAGAGGTCTCAAAACACCCACTTCTACTGGTTGACCGCCTCTCCTTGTGTATGTATTTATTCTGTTGCCTTTGGCCTGAACTAAAAGGTCTGCAGTGCTTCCAAGCAGCTTGAGACTTAGACAGCTGGGAAAATGAAAAGTTAAAAAACAAAGCCAAGTAGCATCTTTTATAATACTTCTGCAACTTATTATACCAAGTATCTGCTGTTATCTCCTTCTGCTTTGTTCATATTTACACCATTTAGTGCCTGGTATTAACATAAGCCTTGTGCAGTGAAAATTAATGAGTTATATCTTTTTCTTTGAGCTGTCTGATAAGCTCTGGAGTTTTGTGATGGAACTCCTGAAGAGACATGAGCTTTCAAGAAAGCCATTGTAAAAACATTTTGCAGCATTAATGTGGTACTGATGGACCGAATTCAGGGACAAGAACCCAAATGCATCACTGGTAGATCAGGAATAAAGTAAAGAGGTGTTTATTATCATGCCTAACACACATAATATGTATTCAGAGATGTACATCTGGTAATCTCCCCAGGCACCGACCTCTGTTCTGGAGCAAACCAGGCTCGAACAGAGCCATCAGTTGTTCAAAGTCTGAGTAGGAATAAGCAGAGGCAGGTCAGGGTCCAATTGGCGTCATACACAAAGGGGAAATCACACAGGCGACAGTACATGAGGGGAAAAGCCAAACTGTAAGGCAGGCAAAGGAGAAGCGGACTCAGAACCAGGCAGTGAATGGTGGTAGGAAAAGTCACAAGTGACAAATACAAACTGGCAAAGAACTGAAAGAAAGAAAACCCATTTATACACAAGAGGAAAGGGAAACAATAATGACAAACAAGTGAAACGCATCATGGCCGATGTTCTGTCAAAATGGGCATCCCCATCAAAATGAGCTACCAGCAGCCAAAATGTACAATAATCTCTGCAAATTCACATTATTCCATCAAAATATGTTACTTTGCATTTTGAAATGTTACGATTGATATTATATAGTGCTCCCATTAAAGGTAGCTGTTTTGATAAGTCTATTTAGCCATCATATAATGCTTCCATTATAGGTAGACTTTTTTACTATTTTATTTTTCTAATATTATATTTACATTTAGTTACTCAAAAGGTAGGTTATTGTTTGCGTCCAGTGAACTAACAATAGTTCTAACCTGAATAATAACACCTAGGTAGGCTAAATCGTGTGCATTACGGTCATATCATACAAAGTGAACTTACTTACTCTATTTCATCTAATGTCAATAATCTATGCCAAACTATGAATTAATCTAAATCAGTCGATTTAGTCACTGAAATGGCAGGCAAATGTTTACGTCCTTTGAGCTAACGTGAACAAGAACACCCAGGCTACTTAAAACTTACAAACATCAATATCCAATCTATTGTACTCATGTGATTGCTTACTGGTCAAAGGCATGATAAAATAAATATACTTTTAAAGTATTACTTACATCCAGCGTCTAAGTCAATTGCACTTCTGGCTGAGGGATGCATGAATTGATGGGCTTTTTCTCTGTGAAAACACTTGGTAGTCATGTGCATGCTCAAAAGCGCTTGGGAGCCCAATGTAACGGGATGCCTGAATTGACAGAACACAGGGCAGCAATCAACACACCCGGGAAACCTGACACCAGACAAGACACAGAAGAAAATCTAACAAAATAAAACAAGAAATGGCAGACAAACATGGAAAAGAAGATATGACATGGACGATGCTTTTTTTTATGCTGAATGCAACAACTTGTATGATACAGACTGGATTGCTTAGATACTACTGCTATACTATTGAAAGTTCACTACTTAGAAAGGAAATCTGCTTGTACAAAAAGGTAACACTGTTGGCTGTTGTTTCCTGTTTATAACACAAATATATTGCATTGATAAAAGTAAAGTACTTGAGTAAAACCAGGATGTGACATCTTTGGCCATCAGGAGTTACCTTCTCAACATTGGGACTTATTTAATGTCTAACTTCATTTAGTTTCCTCATTAGTAGAAAAAAAGAACACATTACATGTGGGTTAAATTGGACTAACATTGCAACCAACATGGTGCATGATGTAAGACTTTGAGCCTTAGCAGCTAATTTACAAACCATGTCTCTATAGACCAGTGGCAGAACACCATTAAAATGAAATGAGTTTAAATACTTGACAAAATATCGACACAGGTGCAAGTTAAGAAATCAAGACTATTACAAATACCAACAGAACATAATGACATAATGACTGGGTATGATTCAGGACTAAATCTTGTTTTACAGCTCCGACTGTGATTATATTTTAAGATAATTTCAAATAATTCTAGTATATTCACACACTTGCAGACCAATTTCATAAATGAGTTTATAAAAGTCTACATTGTCAGATAAGTGTCTGTGTAAAACCAAGGTGTGACATCTCCAGACATATCAGAGAGTTACCCTAAGATTATTACAATGCATTTAATATCTAACCTCCATTTATTTTATTTCCTCATTGGTAGAATAATCATATTACACAAACGTCTGCAGGTTAAAGTATACTAACAGAACATATTTAGTCCTGAGAAATCCTTAAGTCATAATAGTCAAACTTGAATTGACCTATTAATGATACAAGCATATAACTGTCCACAAAACACTGTATTTATACTGTTACTCTGTCTATTTAAAATGTATATTAGTGGAGTACACAAAGTGAAGTTATAAAAATTATTTGACTGGATTGATGCCAGGGGTTGAAACATTAAATTGTTGTAAATGAAAATGAATGAAAAAGAGCTGAAAAAAAATTATTATTATTTTTTTTATTATTATTTATTTGTAAGACACATGTAAATATTTAAGGATGCAGCAAAGTAGTAATGTGTTTAACCATGAATATTCCAGCTGTGGTCACTTCTATGGTTTTGTTACAGTAGTGAAGAGCGCTAAATGGACTGTTTATTTATGACTGTTTCTTTGTGGTAGACTGATAGAGAAACACTACCTCTCTAATGCTGCTCTGCACGCACGGGTGCATTACTCACAGTTTCATCACTACCTCCAATTAATACTCAAGATGGCATCAGCAGCATCTGCTCAAGGAAGTTAGTTGTCATCGAGTTCTCTAGAGTGGAGAGAACTGAAAGTAAGTTCAGCAATGATATTACCATTCTGAACTTGCTATCTGTATTTTCCACATGAGCAGGTTCATCTAAAAGGCTGTGCATTACAATTATGCTTCCTCTTATACTTTTATGCACTTATGCAACTTCAAAATATAAGTGGTTTTAGGTAAGTTTGACCTCATGTTGTTGACTGTTTCTCTGACCACATTCATCCTCACTCAATTGTCTCAAATCCATCATGTTTTGTGGTGTAAAACTATTGACTTGTGTTTCTTCAGGGACCTAATCTTGGAACGTTTCCAAGCAGCTCAGTTTCCATCCTCTTCCCATCTTTCCTCTGTCTCCCATAAATCAATGTGATGTAATTGCATAAACTCCCTTTCCCACAGCTTAGGCCTGGAGGCAGAGTATTCTCAGAGAGAAAGCGTTTCAGTGTGGCCAGTTAACCTTAACCCCATGATTCCCAGAACTACCATGTTGTCGGCTTGTGAAACTTTTATTTTAGCTTTTAAATATCTGTGTTTGCAGCTTTCCTTCCCTTCATTTGTAGTGTTTGATGTTTTATGCATTGTTTTTCTATGCAGCAGGGCTGCTTAAGTTAACTTTCTCACAGCTGGTACTGACTGTTTACATCTGGCTAATACATTCTAAACTCAGCAGATTAAATCTCATTTCTCTGAGTGCTTTTTGTGTTGAGCCAAGCATGATTTCTCCTGACATTTCCCCGCTTGTGGCTTCCTCAGCCTATTGGAGGAATGCTCCTTAAAGCACTCCTTCATTTTCACGAGATTGTACCATGGAAAACGTCCAGCCCCTTTTTCCACATTTCAGTCCTTCTTGGCTTCCTCTTGGGACTTTTTTAAAAGCAGGATATCTCGTCAAAGGACATCTTTCAACTCTGTGTCTTAGGAGTATCAAGCTTTGAGCAAACCAATGTAGCTTCAGGTTTTCAGAGTGTGGAGAACTTTCACTGACAAGGTTCAGAGGTTTACTTTATCCCGGTTTCATCATCTGCTGATCCAGTAATCCTTCTGCCATCAGTCCTGCCCTGTTTTGCTGAAGAGTGCAGGTGATAAAACCTTTTTTCTCCCCTCATGCAGAAACACATTTGGCCATTATTGTGAGTGTGTTTGACAGTGTGAAAGACAAAAAGCATGAGTCATTTTCACCGCTCTCTCTCTGTGTAATGTTATGAGTTTGTCACAGCTTGTTACCTGCTATCGCCAAAGTCCTCATATAGGCGCTGATGGAGATGAAGGATTCTCAGGGATTTGGGTTTCTGTGGGACATGTGCAGCTTTATGACAGAGTCCCAGTGTGGAGCCCCTCTGGGCTGAGGAAATGATCCAGATGCAAAGCTTCTGGCTCTCATAACCCAGTGGGGCACCTGTCCTGCTGCTCCTGCATAACCCACAAAGACACAGACTACCATCTTTCTATGCTTAGGAATTTTGCCAAAATGTACTGTTGCCAACAACATGCTGCTTGTTTAATGTAATGTACTAGTTATCCTTGTATGCATGCTCTGGTTTCTGTGACAAAGTGGAACACAATAGGTGAAGTCAAACAATGTTTGCCTTCTAGAGTGTATTGCTTTTTCTGATTGCCAGGTTGCAACTACCAATCATCTTTATTGTACCCTGATGTGCTGTTTTTATGGTATAACCATGCGATTTTAAGACTGGGAGAAAATGGTAAGAAATAGCTATGAAGAAACTGAGTTTTGAAAGCTTCGTTTACCCATTAAACCATTTTAGATCTTCACTTTACATCACATAATTTTGAAAAATGAAATATGCCTGCAGTTTAATGGACATTTTTATGTACCTGTACTTATCTGTAGTTTTTTTAAACCTGTGTAGATATATTTTTTAAATAAATATGTCCAACATCATAGCATAATTCTCAGTAAAATCCAGTGAAAACCAATGGAAATCAGACTCACTGTGTCTCAGATTTTGGACTGAAGCTGTAACCATCAGGCCGTGATCCAAATGTTTTATTTTTTAAGGGAGGGAAGCTACTTTCTCATTTTCTTCAATGCAATTAAAATTATACTCGAGTTATGTCAAGGATTCGGTTTTACATTGACATTATTAATGTGCAGGCAACTGCTAAGTAGCACTTTCAGATAAAGCATACATCAGTGATCTGCAATAGTGCATGAACAAAAAGTGTTATTTCAGATGGGGTTTGTTTATGACGGACTCTTAACTCTAATGCTTTCCACAGTTTTTCACTATAAATATCTGGTGATGTACAGTGAAGAGTGTTTTCAATTCCTGGTGTTTGCTGCAGTTTTTGTCAGTACATTATACATCTTTCTCTAGTTACATTTAAGGCCTAGTAAATATATTCTCACACATTACAGGTAAATGCTAGTTCCCTCAGCTCATAACTGCTATTTGGTGAATATTTTTTAACTCCTATATGTATAGAACCTGCTCAGTGGTATTTGTAAATGAGGTCTAGAAATGGTTACCAGATGTGTTCTTCTTAACACATGTTAAAGTGGCTGCTTTGACTTATGGGACAGCAGTATCCACATATTTCAACATTCATTGTCTTGTGTAAATGTAATATAGAGCAACATATGTTTTAGCCCAAAAACCTTGCTTTCTCACTGGATCCAAGCTTTTTTCCATTTATGGTTTACAAAAATATAACCCAACTTCATTATTTAATGTGCAACAAGTGTAACATACATCTGTATGTTTTGGTTCATCTACAGTAGCTACGGATTTGAATCTTCAACTATACTTCAACTATGAATAGGAGTTAGAGTTAGAAACACTTTTACCTACTCCTGCTTTAAAAACAGAAATTTTAATATGAAATCAATGTGTTTTACTATGTTCCAGATAAGAAGGAACACAATTACCCAGGTAACAGACAGGATAACAACCAAAAATAGGTTAATCCACATATGTCACATGAAGCAGAATATACAGTATAAATATGTGCAAAGAGAGTAGTTTCAGTCTTAAATTAATTAGGCAAAATGTCTCCTGCCACATGTTTTTGCCTCCATGGAATTAAAAATCCTTTTAAGTGTTCAATGATACCAGCTACTTAAATTTCAGGTCATTTTGTAATTGATTCCAAGCAAAAGGAGCATCAGATTTAAAGGCATTTCCCTCTGTTCTCTGGAATAAATCCAGAGACTGAAGATTAGTGATGTCCTGATCGTTTTTTTTTTTTCTTCCAATCTGATTTCTTTTTCTATGGCGTGAATCTGACACTTTATACTATGAAGTTTTGATTTAAATGTTGTCATTTTATTATGCTTAATTTATTTGAGATCACAATTGGTCTGAATGTGAAACCTAAACTAAAACAAACATGACACCTTTGATTTTTAATAACTTTAGTATCTTTGGTACTTTTTCACACTTTCAAAATTCGAGTTTGAATCTATGGTGGGCCAGTTTTGGGTAATGGCCTGTTGATGTTTGCCCCCCCCCCCGCTATATCATGTCTATGAACACGTTTGTGTGTGTGTTTGAGTGTGTGCTGTACATACCTTACAACAAGTATGTGCAGACCATATATATGCACATATATATTGTGACACTTACTAATTCCTCCAGTACCCCTCTGTTTTGCAGATACCCCCCCACCCCCCCAGCCAATACCAATCAGATCAGAACATCCTTAGTGAAGACTATCAGTGATGTTCTTATTTAAACTTCTCAGTTGCCAAGACTTGCTGCTTGTTTTGCATTTTATTGGCATCAGAAAACCTCTGGGTGCACCTCCAGTGTTTGTTAGATAAGATGTGCAATTGCAGCTTTAGTTCAGATTTTAAGCTGTTAAAAACACTATTTTCATGTAAAACAAGTTGTTCATCGAAACTATCATTTGTTACAGCCCTGATCTCTCCAACAACTTTTTTTCCAAGAAATATTTCAGTATTTTTTTCTAGTTTGTATTCAAATTATCTACAAATCTGATGCGTTGATATCTGCACACTTACAATGTTTTAGTGGAGGAAAACATCCTGGGGGAAGAATCTATGCCAACTTTATCTTTTGTACAAGCAGCCTAGATTTTCATCTCAATTCCTCCCTGAGTTGGAGGCGCTGCAGTCTATGAGCCATTTGATTCCTAAGCTTTACTGGACTTCAGGATTTTACTGCAATGGAAGTGGTTATGATGCGGTTGCTGGTGTGTCTGCTGGCCTGAGGCTGGGGGAGTTGGTGAGTAAACTGGTGATAGTTTAACAGCCCCAGCCCCCTCTGTGGATGAAGTAATGAACTCTTACCTTGGCTTGGAAGGCTGCTCTACTGGCATCCTCGCTGTGTTTTTGTAACCCTCACTAAAAAAGCCTTGCTCTTAATTGTGTCCCACGGGTCCTGAGCTCTCAGTATTCACAGCCTTTCCTGTCCCTCGCACTGATCCTCCCCCTCTTCCAACCTTAGCCCCATCATCTCAATTCGACAGGTCTTTCCTCTTTAATCGGCTGACTTCAAAGCAGAGTTGTGATGCCCCACAGGCCCCTGGCTCCTCAGAGACGGGGTTTAGCCTTGGGGGCCTGGGAAGTGGGGTGAAACAGTGCTGGTGTACGAGGCATTTAGTTTAGGTAGACAAGTGTTGATTTAAAAATATAACAACAAGTAGCTGAGTGGCTGTTCTTCATCACTGTCACTAGGGCGAAGTTGGTGTTGCGTTGTTATAGAAGCAGGCTACAGATGTTAAAAAGGCTCAATGTATGACAGCTTTCACAGTTCTTTGATGAAGGCATCTTTAAAGAGGTGCAAAATTTTTGATGCTGCTTCTAAAAGAGGAGGTCTGGCTAACATTTTGGCCCTAAAGAGGTAGACGCAGTGTCATCATTCATCTGCATCAACACAAGTCCATTCAAGCACATTTCCAGCGGCTGCATTACTATCAGCTTTTCATTTAGCCAAAAAAAGATTAACTCTGAGAAAACAGAGGACTGCGTAATGAGTTCAATCTGCATCTTTTAGCTGGAATGATTGTTCTCCAGATGAGAGAATACACTCTTGCTTGGTGTAACCCCAGAGCACCTACTGTAGTGCTGAGAACAAAGAAAACACTGGCTAAGCTGTGTCCGGAGAGGGGAGAGTGAGTGATTAGCTGTGCGATGCCCTGTGACCAGAGTGGGGATTGTTTCTGTACTGTGGTGGTTTGTCTTTATCTCTGGTGGTTGACTCACACTGTTAGATCGATAAATCCACATGGGGTAAGGCGATAATTCTGTCTCAGCACTGCTCTCATTAAAGTGGACGTTCAGAAGATATATTACTGCCAGCAATTGCCCTCTTTCTCATTTCTATAATATTAGAGCATGATGTATATGGACTCAGTCAGATAGTGGCATAAGATCACTGGGGAGAGCTGGCAGAGCCAAGGTGGCAGATTTTATCTTTTTATTAAGCCTGTTTACAAAGTTATGATTTAAAGCATGAAAGGCCCCACTGGTCATTATCTCTAAATTTGGAGTTGCCTCAAAAGTAAAGTTCAAAGGTTTGCACTGGAACATGGATGAAAAATCGAGGTTATGCCCAGCTGCAAGGAGTAGATAGAAGATTTACCATTTCCTCTTGCTTGCTCCCTTTCTTGTCACCAGAGGAAGTGTAGCTGATTGAATTTACAAGCATGTTTTTCTGCATTATATGTAATTAGCCAACCTTAGCTCAATTCAGTCCAACACAAACAACTTCATTTTCCCCACCCCAAACACACACACGCACACACATACAGACTTAACAAATGTCCGACCTGGCTTCTGTGCCTCATACTTGTCCTGTTTATCCCCCTTATCTGTTCCCCAGCCTGAGAATAAAGTGATTTTTTTGGGGGGGGTTTTGCAGCAATACTGAAAGTGTATCGAGCCTGGCTGACTGATTGGCCAGCCCATTAATCAGGCTGGTTACAGTGTATCACCAATTAATCAACATTGGCCAAGATGTAACTGATTCATTAACTTTTTTGCTGCAGGATTATGTGGCTTGCTGCTCCTGTACACGTGTGTGTGTGTGTGTGTGTGTGTGTGTGTGTGTGTGTGTGTGTGTGTGTGTGTGTGTGTGTGTGTGTGTGTGTTGACCAGAGAGTTAGAGCACAGCCCCCACCCACACACACACGCAATTATTGAGTCACGGCCCCTCTGCACTCTGACACAGATGGACCACTAATCCCGCTGCTCTGAACCCCCAAAAATCATGGACCACGAGTCCCCCCAGTACCCATATCCATGTGTTTCCTGTCTACTTCACAATTTCCCTCTGCAGGCCTGGGTATTAATAGTGTAGGCGGGTGGTTGTAACATGGCTGACTTGAAAGACTTGCAAACGCTCCAATCAGGATCAACTCTGGGCTCACCAAATTCACTCTGCACATGCTCATTTTAGTCCTTAGTCCAAATTGGAAGTTGTAGTACCATGAGGCTGACACATCAACATTACTGAGAGAAAACATATTTTAGTGGTCAGTGACATTTTTTACTACAATTAGTTTTGTGATTCCATTGCTTTATAATTGGACTCATTAAAGGGATGTTTCACTTGCATTTTAAAGAAGGATATACCAAACAATTTTTAGATCATTAATTATAAAATATACTCACGTTTTTCACAAGTTTACTTTCCCCAGCATAAAAACTACCACATCTACAACCCGCATATAATAGTACAAGAATATTAAATTGGGTTTTAAGGCTATGTCAATTATCTTTGTGAGATAAACAAAGTTTTATACAACTGTTAATCCACATGTGTACAATAATAGAATAGAAGAGTATTATATATACTGTGTAGATCAATGTCCTTATTTCATATCAGCCAGGATATCAGTCGTCGATTTTAGTTGCAGACAGTTAGGATGACAGCCTACAGAGCCATTGTGCAATGTCAATGTATGAGCTAACTGTTAGCATTTATCACGTAGCCTATTAGCTAACAATGTAGGCTAACATTAGCTTGCCACAGTTGCCTGCTGTTGCAATATTAGCTAGGGTGACCACATGTCCGGGTTTTGTCCGGACAGACGGCTCTAAAACCGGACTGGCCGAACGTCTGTCCCTCGTCTTCACTTTTTACATTTTGTCCTAAGGTCCTTTGGATGAAATGTAAAAAATTTGGACGTGTGACAGACGTCCGGAGTACTTTACATTTTTAGAGCTGTCTGTCCAAACATTTTTGTTTGACATGTCTGTCCGATACATACGGATGGTCACCCTAATATGTGCTCACCTTTCTTTTGGAAAGAAGTTAGCCAGAGCCTGACTCCCTTTTTTGTTATTCTCATTCTCTCTTTTCTTTTTTGAGAGATATATTTTGTTTTACGAAGTTGACACATCACTGCACTCGCCGCGCATCTAAGCCATTAACGGCTGTGTGTGGACTGAACCATTTTAGGATTTTTGAGGGGGTATTAACAGAATAGTCAGTCACAGTAGATTTAATGCTTAAATAATATGTTAATGAGTAATACACCAGACTTGCATTTAGACAGATATTTATCATGAAATGTATTAATATAAATATACATTTATTTATTTAATTTCCTTTAACCTCTGGTTGCCCCCCCCCCCCCCCCAAAAAAAAAAAAAAAAATGTATACCTTTTACCCACAGTCGGCCCTAATTGAAATGGTTTAGTAGAAACAAGTTCATCCCTAGTGTACACAAACAAAAACAAAAAAGGTTTTACATGGTTTGTTTGTTTTTACAAGGTTCTTTCTTTATTTTTTTAAATTATTATTTTGGTACAAATACAAAATAAATTAAATATTGTACCCTTAGGTTAAAAGCAGTGTACAGTTACAGCATTATAAATAAGAGTTATGTACAGTGGACTGAAATAGATTAAAAAAATAAATAAATAGCAGTTTCATTTCACTGCAAATGAAAAATTATATTTGCAATATAAGGGGTGCTTTTTTCTTCATAAAACCTTTATATTCACTTTGTTAATTTCATAATATTGTAAGCAAAACTCAAATTACAATCCGTGTTTTCCTCTTTTTCTTCACTTGAATCCATTTCCACCAGAGTGTGAATGTGTGAGTGAATGAATAATGGATTCATTGTATGCACTTTTGAGTATGCATTCATAGAAAAGCACCATATGGATGTAATCTATTATTAATTGTATTTTTCTGTAATTGTTAAAGATTGTGGCTTTGAAAGCATCAGATGAAATGTATGAAATGCATTTGTATTAGAATAACTTGGGGATAAATTGAGGGTAATTTAACACTGTAGGCCAGTCTTTGAAAACACCTTTGTGAATTTGGACAACGAAAGAAAAACATCTCCAGTCAAGGATGGAGGATGCTTAAAGAAAAGCCTTCAGGTGTCATTCAAACAGTTTTTACTTGTGCTGAAACTGCCACGGTTCAAAGTAATGGAAAAGCCCACGGTTAATAGAAAATGTCAAAGTGTTCATATACATGCATACATGACATGTACACACTTTGTTTCTCCTCAAAGGCAATTACATTGTGCTTCATACAGATGCAAATTGACAGAAGTTGTATGAAGTATAAAAAAATAAGGGTTTAACAAACAAGATTAAGGGCAGGAAAGTTCAGATGCTGTTTGAAGATCTAAGGAGCACCCTGAAGCACACTGACCTTTAATTTCTATTACTCCTATTGCCAGTGCAGTTTCTTTTCCTACTGATTTAAACTGAACTGTGTGGGATAGACTATATTGTACATGGAAATGTATAATTTACAATCCCTCAAACAAAAGACAGACATTGGTGATGCAATGATATTGTCAGAGCTTGAAATATCAGCAGAAGCTAATCAATTAGTGGCTGCCTTGATGCTTAAATTGCCCACAGAGCTAGTGAGTTTAAATGCCAATGACTGGTTGGTGAGAGATTTATTTAAAAGGAAAGCCATTGAGCAGATGTAGATGAAACCTTTTCTCTAGTGCTGAATCCCTCCCTTTTTGTTGGACCCTCCGTGGCCTGGCCTTTTTAGTTTCCCTCGAGGGTTCGTCCTATTGTTGTGCTTTCTCAGCCGTCTGCTCCGATCTCTCTTCTCACCCCCATAACCGATTCAATGAGGCTCTGCGATCCGATTGGTGCTCCACTTTCCCATGAAAAGGTTTCCATGGAAACCAAAAATAATGCAGACCCTCACATGTTGCTCTCCACCATCTAATACCTCTCTAAACATGGGTTCAGGAGAGACTACTCCGCAACAGGCTTCAGATCAGATTTGACCATAACTCAGAACTGAATTACACATGTGATGATGCACATGAAACAAAATACAGAGCACACTGCTGTGTTACCCTTGGAAATGTTAGTTACACCATGTTGAGCACAGTGTGCAAATGTTGCATCCAAACAAGTGTTTGCTTCCTATGGCTCCCCATGAATGTGTAGTCCCTCTCTGTGCCACTGAGGAGTGGTTATTGATTCACTGTGCTTGAGCTTTGGAGTGTCTGAGTTCAAGTCTCTGAGATAAGGCAGTGTATCATTCCAGTGCATCTCCTCACTTCTCAGATTTGTCCTTTTCCTCGCTCAAGCTTTGATTGCCTTTTCTAGATGTAATCAGAGTCTGTACTCTGTATGGGGGATGCTGTGTTGCTACCACTGTCAGTTGGGCTCCATGTCCTGGTGAATCTGATGTCTGCTGGCAATATGGTGTGTCGGCAGGAAGATGCAGCTGGCTCCATCAGCCACAATACTCCGGGGATATTCTCCATCCACATTCCCTGTCAGGAATCAGAATGCCCTGTCTGTATTTCACTATCCAAT
Organism: Siphamia tubifer; assembly: GCA_020466265.1. Classification (NCBI taxonomy): domain Eukaryota; kingdom Metazoa; phylum Chordata; class Actinopteri; order Kurtiformes; family Apogonidae; genus Siphamia; species Siphamia tubifer. The sequence continues at coordinate 25,132,939 of CM035788.1, read as the reverse complement.
GTGGCAAGAAAAGTATGCTGTTCATGCATACATAGGCAGCTCTCACCATACTTGACGCTGTAGTTGTCAGCACCAGTGCTTTGAATCCGACTCCAAAGTATTGTCAGTCAAAATTGTGCTACTGACTATTTTTGCACATTGAGGCTGGAATACAGACAGTTTAATTGGCTCTCATTGCTATATCGTTATTTTCAGCTGGGAGACACTTGTGGCAAAGCAGTTTAGAAACACGAAAAAAAAAAGTTTAAAGCATTTATGCTCATTAGACACAGTTGGTTGGAGATGTATTGTGCACTGACAGCTAAAGCCAGTTGTGTACATTGAGAAAGCAAGGTATTCTACTTGCAGTGAATAATGCATGAGTTCAGATGCTCATCAAGGTCACGTCAGGAATTGTATTAGGAGAGTGTGGTGTGTTGAGTCTTCTGATAAAGGTTAATTATCAAGTGAGAAGCTACACTGATTTGAATCCCTGAAGGCAGATATAAAAATTTTACCTGCCACGAACACAAGCCTGGACTGCTTTTAAGGCAGTACATTTTATAAAGGAAAAAAATCCTGACCCTGTTAATTTTGCCTTCTAGCTGTGAAGTGAAATATTCACATAGATAAAACACTGTTGCAGTCTTAGATTAGCTCACTGCTGGGAGCGAGTGCTTCATACATAATAAATGCAAAGTCGGTCATTTTAAGTGTCCTAGAATTTTATTTCCACTGTTTTTCAAGCTCCATTCTTATTCTACTTAAATGAATTACACTCACCAAGACAAATGTTCCACTTTTCTTTCTTCTTCCTGGCCTCTCACTGTTTATTCATCTCATTAACACTGTCCTGACCTCTGTTTTTTTTCCCTTTGTGCTTCTGTCTAACAGCCCATGAAAACAGGAGAGGAGCAAAAACCAAGAGAAGTCATCAGCTTCACCTGAACAAAGACGAGGCACAAGCAGATACACATGGTATGGAAACAAATTTCTGTGTTTTTCACAAACTAAGCACAAACAGACTTGCAAATCAGTCAAAACTTTTCGTAAAACACAAAAGGATTTTCTCCTAGTCCAGCAGTGATTTCCAGCAGACTTGTGTTAAATCAGCAGAGAAATATCAGAGAGAGAGCTTGTTGTCAGAATCCTTTCAGGAAGATGCTGACAACACAGGCAGGAAGCTATTGTTACCGTCAACAGGAGGCAGAGTATTGCAGAGAGCTAGTGTGTAAAGCCAGCCCTGAGCACAGGCAGAAAAGTGCTTTTGTCCCCAACCATCACAGCAGGCCAGCCATAGAGTTTGTTAACCTCTGATTTGCATTGGCATTCATAACATTAGTATTCCAGACACAGCTGAGCAGCAGACATGTATAGATTGAGAGGTTAAAGGGAAGTTTAGACCCAGACACTCATTTGTAATCAGTCATAACACATAACCATGAAAACCAAAAACATGTCCCATGTACATGTAACATAAATGATTATAACCAGTCTTTCATTTATAGTTAAAATGTCTATAAAGAGCTTAGCATTTTTATTTTCTATACAAAGGTTTTGTCTACCTATTGATTCTGAGTCCTGGTAATATGACAGTTTTGAAAATAAAGAAAAAAACAATTGTTCACTTTGTACAGCAACCCACTAACATTTAGGTTTTTTTAGTTTTGATAGGGGACAATAACAATCAGCATTCATCTACTGGTCACAACTGTGCTCACAGGTACAGTCCAAGCTGGGATTAACAATAATAAAACAACACCTAGGTATATCAGTGGTTTGTCACCACTTTTCTTGCATTATAGTAAGATGTGCATCACATAAATAGCCAGATATTTATTATTTGTATCCATTGGTAATAGCACACATTACCAGTTTTCTTCTTTGTATTGTAGAAGATGCAACACTGGCTAAGTACTGTAGAAAAAATAAATTGCACACCCAAGGACGCTTCAACATATAGACGGAAGGAGCTTGAGACTAAAGGGCCATCCCCTGTGGGCCACAGCTGCCTCTATCCTTTGTGTTGTGTGATATATTAAGTAACCAGAGGAAGACCAATTCAAAATGACATAAAGCCAAGTCAAGGAAATGACCATAAACAGGACCCCAAATGATAGGAAGAGATAAAAGAATAATGAATTTACTGTTGCACTGTTCAGGCAAAGACAATAACACACATTTGGCTATTTCTCTGAACTTGTTTTATGCAATAGGGCCTTCAACATATATAGATACCTCTTTCATCTGAGGCTTCCACAAAAACACAAACATTCACATGATAACGTTTGCATTATCCTCAAGGCTTTGTTTTGATCTTTGCATTTCAGCAAAACCTTGGCTTGTTAACACAAACTAGGTTATATTGTTATTTCTGCTGTTTTTCTTTTGATTTGCTGAACTCTAAATGTGGTTCAGATGTGCACATGCTAAGCTGAATCTTCGCAATGAAACAGCTTTTAGGCCGTCGACTCTTGGGAACTAGCTGTATTCAAATTAACATATGGCCTTGCAAACGGTGTGAGTGATCTCTCATTAGACAAATGGCTGGCCAAGCTGTCCCCCTGTTGTAAAGTGCTCGGTTCTGCTCCCCTTTGTTTTCTAACAGGAACTAGTGTTAAGTAGAGATGCCAAACACTGCTCTGTAGACAAAGGCCACTCTCACCCTTGGTTGCCGTGGAGACCAGCACTCCTATTTGAGGATTGGACAGATTCCAACATGCGCCAAAAATAACCCTCATGGATTTCACTGAATTTAGTTTTTAAGCCCCAAGACGTCAAAAGCAATGATTTATGTTGTTGCAATGTAAATATGTTAACTTTACCAAAAGTTTGTGACATGAAAGCACTTGTGCTGAGTTGCTCTAATCTCATGCTCCTGTCTCTGTTTACTGTCTGAAGTGTCCTTTTTGTGTTTAGTCCCCTGGGGCTGAAAGAGTTGTCTTTCCTAGAATCTCAACTCTCCCTTTGTTTACATCTGCGAGGCCATCTGGGATCCAAACCCCCCCTCCCAAAAAAAAAAAATTCGATAAAGGCAGCAACCTTGATTTATGCTGCATTTAATATTTGGTCCAGAGAAACTTCACCAGCATTTTAATGCTTTTACCTCAGGGTCACACATTGGCTTAGAGTGGAGCTAGTGAATTTATTGATTGTGTTTGTCAAACTTTTGTTAAGCGAAAAACTTACTGTAGAGGTCATTTTTATTGATTTCACTTCCAGTCACTCAGACAATGTAACATTTCTATTCAGTTTTGTTATCATGGGAAATATATTCAACAAATCTCCAGGTCAGGAAGGTCAAGAATAAGTAGGGAGTATCGTGTCAATGCTTTTTCTCTCTCTCTTTTTTTTATCACAGTAATTATTGAGCATTTAAGATTGAATTGGATTGAATTATTACTCATTTTTGTGGAAAGCCCCAACGGTAATGTTCCGTGCTGTGGGAAAAGCCCAAGCAGAGTCCAAGCAGGCGACTGTGCAGATGCGTTTATGTGTTCATTGTGTGCTGCGATCACATTCCCCCACTGCCAGACAACCTGTGATACAACAAAATAAGACCTAGGATCTCCAGAGGATCAATGCATCATTGACTATGGTCCTGGGCTTGGTATTGATCAAGCCCTGCACAGCCAGTTTGTATCTTCACTCAGCCAGATAGAGGTACAGACACAATTGAGAATCTCTACTTCAAAGGAAGTGAGGATCACACATACACTAGTGCTCAATACAAGCCAAAATCTGCTCATCTTAATCATATATCTTCAGCTTGAATTAACCAAAAGGCTCCCCAAGCCCTTCCCCCTACCAGTTTGTCTTATCTCAGAAGGTGGAGAATCGATTTCACTGTAGGAGTATGAGCAACTGTTAGTCCTGAACCAACAGCTGGATGTGTGCCATGTTGGGATGTCAAGAATGTGGCCTGCAGTGCTGTTGACAACACATGGTCAGTCTGTTTCTGACTGAGCATTTGTTCATTCTGGGAGTCTTCTCTCGTTAATCAGCCTGTTGTTCAGGAGTGTGTCAGCTGCCTGGTCAGAGGACTTCTGCCCTTGGGGATTCACACAATCTCATTTCCAAACTGAATGGGTCAAGAGAGAGCAAGTCACATACTTAGATAAGAGCAGGTTTAGATTCACAGCACGTATCAGAACAATGGACTGAAATGATAAATGGCTTTGCAAGGCTGAGTGGATTCATCACAGACTGTCCACTTTTTGTGCAATGGCCATATTGTGTGAAAGCTGATGGTCCTATATGTGTAATGTGAAAACTCATTAAGCCAAGATTGCCTGAGGATACTGGATTTTTGTGTCTCCACCTGTGTATCTAACCAGCATTAGGACCTTTTTTTTTTACAGGCATAGTAGTATGTAGAATATCCAAACCCAGCAGAGTTTCTGTGCTCTTCTCTCTGTGTGAGCTACTCCCACACACATTGTGCACTACGTTGCCTTTGAGCTACTTTTGTACAGTTTTCTCTCTGTGGTTGTTCCCTGTTGTCTAAAAGCTGTATGCCCTCTAAAGTAGCATACAGTGGTATAGCTGCTTAGCATTCAGTACACTTCAAAGCTCCTCAGTGTGACAGCGCAGCCCAGGGCTCATTCTCTCCTAATTGGAGGTTCATTAAGGGACATGGTGTGCCTCAAGGGAGCCCTGCACACTGCCAGAGGTGCCTGTCTCTATTCAGGATTTTGGGGTGTTTACTTGTTGTGGCTGCTTTAGGAAATAGGGAAATATGAAAATGGGTTTTTAATTGAGATTAAGGGTGACGCAGCATGCGTGTGGTCCCGTAGTGTCATTGTCAGAGGGTATTAGTGCACTCCAGAGGGACTTTAAAGAGTGGCATACAGTAAATGGGAAAACACACCTGCTCCAGCTGCAGCAGGGTGATTTGCAACGTCCCCAGGGTTCAATTACAGGTGATCATTTAGAGGGTCAATGACATTTAACAGGGTCAACTTACACCCCTTAGAATCTCAACAGGGTTTCAGTGTTAATGATTATTTGTTATTCAGGCTCATGCTCAAGATGAAGTGAACTGGATGGTTATTGGGGCGACTGTAGGAGCAGACACAGTGTCCTTGTCATGCTGATCGGTGGTTGGTGGAGCAAGGGAATATGTACTCACTTCATTAATCATGCCGAAAGGGTCATCTTCAAGGATAACCACCCGGGGATACACTATTTATGTAGAGAACACTTTCAATATGGGTCTGTGTCTTCCTTATCAAGTTAGTCATTTAGGTTGACACAGCCATCATGGTTGATCAAGCAGATTCCAGCCAAACAGCTATCTCATTTACTAACTTAACATGATGAAGGCTTGTAGCAATGTTTTAAACTTCTTCATCATCATACAGACAAGAATGTAGGTCAGATGGGTTTGTCCTCATTACAGGGCTCTTGCTTCTGTCTGTTCTGTGCAGTTGATTCTGGATCGGTTCTCATTAATCTATTATCAAACTTAACCATACTGGCCAGCCTGGCTAAGTCTCAGTCTTTGACAAGAACACGCAATAGGATCTTAATGTCATGTGGCATTTCATGATGTTAGTAACAGGAGACACTGCAGACATCGACGAATTGGCATTTAGTACATAGCTCAAGGCAAATGCTGCCACTTTGACTGTCAGATTGAGGACATACAGAGTATTTCCTGTAAACACAACAGCTGCAATAATGTGTAGTGTGCAATATGCCCTTTTTATGGCTGTTTTTTGCTGGTGCATACAAACCCACTGCCACACACTTTATCTTGATACATTGCTAACTTAGCAAACCAGTGCACCTGAAAAAGACCTGCTTTTAATTTAGTAGTCATTTGTCAATATAAGACTGGGGCATGGGGGTGTGAACCAGGTTTCCCTTGTCTGCCTAATGTAGCCAGGAGAATATTCATTGCAACTTAGTGGTCTGATCTCCACGATTCAGCTGTGATCGATGAGGACCTGCAATCCCATGGGAGTCATGGGAAAGACCAGTTTGTTTACTCTGCACTTTCTCCGGGGTCTCTGTGGCAGTTTGATTTATACTGTGCTAGTGTGGACTGTAGGCTTGTTATTTGCTAGTTCCATACAGCCCACTTCATTCTTAAGCATCCAACACAATTTAATACACAAAAAAAATTGGCTACAGATCTGACAGTTGGTTTGACCCTGGGATGAGAGCAAAGACCAAAGAGCCAAAGCTGGAAGAGAAATCAGAGAATGAGATGGGAGCTGTGAGTTTTTTCAATCAACCCCTTCCTGTTCCCCCTCTACATCCCCTGTTCTAATAAATACAGTTTGTAGTCCTCATAGGAGCCAAAGACCAACAGTGGGGAGCAGTAGGGATGTAGATGCTTTTCTGTGAGACTATAATTTATGCAAATCTCAGTTAAGACCTCCTGTGCCCTCATTAGGCCTTTCAGTGGAGCTTTTGAAAAGGGAAGGGTTAATTAAAACCCATCCTGGGCAATGAGGCTGTTGGTTGCTCTCAGAGTACCACTAGAAATGGGATCAATACCAGAGCATATCATTATGATTTAGAGGAGGTGTTTAACTATAGCTTTAAATCAATTTCCATGGGTCTTGAGAACGGAGAGGAAAAAATAAGCCCTCAGCCTAGTGAAGGAAAAAAAAAATCTAATTTCATGTTAACTTGTTCCCATGACAAGACAATGACTGCCTTCATATCTTTAGTATTGTTCAATTTTGTTATGATGGCAGCCTACACAATGAAACAAGCACAACTTTCTCTGGGTTACCCAACATATTGATATTAGGAGTAAAATAAAAGACAAGAACACTACAATACTAGTATAAAAAGATGAAAATTAGCACTTAATTTAGGGAAATTTTATTCTATAAAATAGTTGCAGTAACCAGTTGAATAGACTTCAGGAGCCACTGTTATGTGAAGTTATTTCACCTAAAATACATCGTCTGAGTAAATGACATTTGGGGTGAAAGAGTCATGGTTGAATCACAGTTGAGACAGCAGAACCCCTTCAAAGACAGACAGGAATCAAAGCTGGTGTCGATCATAACCTCAGCATCACCACTGCCTAGGAGAAGTAGAGATCACCCAGAGGATACAGCTGACAGCACATCAGCCAGTGGAAAGACTGCAGGAAGATTATGAGATTACAGCTGATGGACGTGGTGCGAAGTACAGACAAAAGAAGTGAAAGGAAAGCATTTTCACTTGTTTTTTCAATTTCGAGGTGTGGGTGTGTCCATTGGGTCCATTGTGTAAACCTATTTACAATTCCTCAGAGAAATGGCTTTTTAATCCGCTTGTTACCAAACCTCAATCTTGGCAATCACTATTGGAGAGCAAATTAATTATCATAACTACAAAGCAAAGAGTGCTGGCTCCAAATACCAAATAATTATTATTTTTTCCTTCACCAAGACTGTAATTATAGCTCCGCCAAAGAGTTTTTTTTCTACTTCAGTTTTTGTAGAATATGTAGAGATGCTTCCTTAGACAATTCCTGTCTTACCCTAAGGTGAAAACCTTATTCATTTGCAGCTCAATTAGTTATATGAATGCTTCAGCAAATCTATGTGGTACATCAGATATATAGGTATAGAGGGTCATTGGTAGTGACACACCCATGTTGTCTCTTAACGCTGGAGAGGCTTCTTCATTAACAGCAGTGCTTCCAGGATGGGCCCTCATCAGGGAAAGTGTGTTTATGTCAAATAGAGGCTGGGCTTATGGGAGCACAGGGCACCTGCCTCTCATTACATTAAGGAGGAGAAGTAAAGGCCATACATCGGTGGTTAATGCACAAGGAGACAAGGCTCTGATAGACAATCCCTAGAACAGCACTGAACCCACATAACCCATGTGTCTGCTCATAGGAGTTGCTGAGGGTGAGATCTAGCCATCTGACAGTGGAAGTACATTTTAAACAGTGTGTGGTGATATGACGTGTGTAAGTATGGTTGACATTGTGAAGCCCAAAACCTGTAGTTACTCAGGGATTGCTGAGGGGTTGAAACTGGTAGAGTGTGCGCCTGAGGGGATAATACACAGATATTCTGTTGAAATTGGACCAAATGAACTGACAGGCCTGAGTGTGTGTATGTGTTTATATTTGACTGGCAGAATTCATTAAAATGTGAGCAGGTTTTTGCAGGGTATTATTTTCTTGGCACGTTCATCTGAATGTCTATCCTTAGTGTAAGAGAAAGGGAATACTGTGAGCGTCTGGCAGAATTCATTAAGTGACATGTTTTATGTTGTGTGTTTAACGTTGTTTTCTCAGGGGCAGGGAGAGGCTTCAGCACGGGGGACAACCATGGAGGGGGATTGTCTCAGCTGCATCAAGTACCTCATGTTTGTCTTCAATTTCCTCATCTTTGTAAGTATTTCTCTTCTTCACAGACACTCAATCTGCCTGTCTCTGAAGTTACTGTCAATCTAATGGTTTAAGATGGGCTTGTGGCTGCCCCCTGCACAACTGACTAATGGAGCCACATTTGCATTTCATTAGACGGAGGGAATCTTGATTCTATCAAATTCTCTTTTGATTAGATTTTAGTATGCTGACACACATCTGAGGCCACATGGAGTTTGTGACTGGCACCTGAGTTTATCAGTCCTGATCAGACAATCAAGGGTAATCCTGTTATTCTGAGCCGTAAAGGGGGGGAGGGGGAGGGTAAGAAGGTTTGTCACTTTTCCAGCCTTATTAAGCGCAACCAAACAATTTAGAGACTCTGCTAAGACGAGGTTGTTCAAGGCTGGGGTAATAATGCAACCAGTAGAGCAATAAATGAACTTGGCTGTAAGCATCAACCACTATTTTCCACTCCCATCCTTTTTTGTTTGTCTATGGCAATTTCACACTCATGTAACACAACAGCATTTTTCAAGCTCAATGAGCTTTCAAAATGGCTCTCTCCTTTTCACATACCACTACCTCTGCCTGAACTGATGTGGTGCTCATTTGCAGAAACTCAGGTCTCTCCCTGTGACAGGAACACAGCTCAGATCTCTTCCCCCTACCTCAATACCTTCTTTCCTTAATCACATGAGTCACCCTACAGTGGCTGTAGATAGGGCTTTATTGAAAGCCAGGAATGGAGAGGATGGGGACTGCAGTGCAGTGGATTTCTCTGACAGGTTGGGGGGTTAGTTGAAACGGGGCTCTATCTGCTCCCAACCCCCTACTAAGGCATTATTGCTCTGTGGATATCCAGTCTTATCTTCTTTTCAACTCTCACACCACTCCTGTTGGAGATTTGCATGACCAGAGAAAAGTGCAATTTTAATTTCCATTATATCACGTCTTGTTGAATGTTTTGTATATCACTTGGGATTCTGCAATCCACTGACTTCCCATTAGAATGCTGCCAATTTCTGTTTTGCCTAACCAGTAACTCCTCTCTGTTTCCATCAGCTTGGGGGTTCTTTCCTACTAGGAGTGGGAGTGTGGGTACTCGTGGACCCAACAGGGTTCAGGGAAATAGTAGCAGCCAACCCATTGCTATTCACCGGTGTCTACATCATCCTGGGCATGGGAGGCATGCTCTTCCTTCTGGGCTTCTTGGGATGCTGTGGAGCTATCCGGGAAAACAAGTGTCTGCTCCTCTTTGTAAGTTGGTCCAACACAGTATAAATGTGAGACTGTTACTGATCTTGTTTGTAGACATGTGTGTGTCAATTATTCTGTATGTCAATTTTTGGACTGATATGCTTGAAACAGAAAGCAAAACAAGTACAAATGCTCTACTATTTGCTTGTGTGCCTCCAGCCTCATGCATAGTTAACGCTGAGTGAGGAGGGCACAGCCAGAATGTGATTTTCAGTTGCTAACATGCACTTTTTCTGACACCCAGCCACCTTGTGCTACTCTCTCACCCTGCCTTTTCTTCTTTGTCTTATTGCAGTTCTTCATGCTCATCCTCCTCATTTTCTTAGCAGAATTGGCTGCTGCCATCCTGGCCTTCATATTCAGGGAGCATGTAAGTGTCCTCACTACAAAAACAGCTCTATTATACAGTAGAAATATTTTATCTAGTCACTGAAAAATAAAATAGACTTTAAGATTACAAAAAAAAAAAAAAAAGTTGTACATTACAGTTATTTAACACTTGAATAATCGGAAATTGGTAATGTGTGCAAGTGGTCTCACTCTAAAAGGAAAACAATCTCTCTAGTCAGTCTGAACAATAACCTAAGCTCTGGCTGTTTGATACTTCAGCTGACCAGAGAATACTTCACCAAGGAGCTGAAGAGACATTATCAGGGCTACAACAACAGCGATGTCTTTACCTCCACATGGAACGCCATCATGACTACAGTAAGGACACAACACACATGACAAAGAGCTTTTACACACTCATTGCTTCCTCCAGTTCTGTCATCAGAGGCCTATATTTTATAGATAAAATCCTCGACATTTAGGTCAATATTCATGCTGAATTGGTCCATGCACACACACGCTGGACTACAGCCCAGTGCACAAATAGGCACTCGGTAATAATGGCTTCTTCACTGATTCTCATCTCTCCTCCCTTCAGTTTGACTGCTGTGGGGTGAACAGCCCAGAGGATTTTAAGGACAGCCTGTTCAGGGTGCTCAAACAGGATCATATGGTGCCAGAAGCCTGCTGCCAGCGTGCCAGTCAAACCGAGGAGTTGGCCCACATCAGCCGAGGGCAGTGCTTATCAGGGAATATGATGTCCCGTAATAATAAGGTAACTTCTGACATCTACCATGTCAGCACCTCTCTCCCTTTCCCATTCTGTCTCTGTTCTGTCTACATTTCGAACCAGCTCCAGGCTTAATTGTAGCAGAAGACAGTTGAGGGGTGACATCCAGGGACCAGCAGATTCCTCCATGGCTGATTAGTGTTTCTCTGTGTTTTGAATGAGAGCCCTTACTATGCAGTCTAGACACCACTATATACGAATATTTTGTATCCCTATATGAATGTGCTGAGGGAAAAAGGATTATAATATGTGTATGTAGTATTTTCATTTTCACATGCATACTCACATCTCTTATATTTGTGTATTAAAAAAAAGTGTAGACTGAAATATAATTACAATGAAAGCTGATAGGAAGAGGTTCTGACTCTGATTTACACTTGTTGTCTTTCAGTCCAACAGAACAATGCCTGATATCTGTGATGTGTCTTTCTGTTCATCCACACAAAAAGCCCTCATTAAAAGGCAGTGAAGCTGGAAGCTCTGCTTCCCACTCATTCATCCGAGCCTTTGTTCAAAGCCTCTCTCGATTAAAGCTGTGATGTTACTTTAATTGTCTCAGTTATTCTCCAGCTTTATGGCCTATTGATTCTCCTCTCACCCCATTGTGTGTCCACAGGGCTGTTACTCTGCAGTAGTTGACTACTTTGAACTATACATCTATGTGGCTGGAGCGCTGGCTATTGTGGTGCTGACCATTGAAGTATGTAGTTCATCTTTGATATTATACAACAATGTGCTTGATATTTGTTTCATTGTGGGCTGTCTTAGCTGAAAGGTAATCATTTTCTATGACAAGATCTCCATCTAGTGGTGAGACTTGGTACTACAAGAGCATTTATTGTACAAAGCTAGTAAAACCCTGTTATGGTATGACTTTTAATGTGTGTTTTATAATCTTACATTAGAATGTTTGTACTAATTGAATTTTCCCTCCTTTTTTCAGCTTTTTGCCATGGTCTTTGCGATGTGTCTCTTCAGGGGGATCCAGTAGAGCTGCTCCATCTGTGAACTTGTTTTTGTTTTTTTAAAGGGAATTCAGGACTTAAAAAACTGACAAACAAACAAAAAACAAATCAAAATGGACACTTGTAAATTTGTTGGTCTCTTTTTCTATTGGCTAACTGATAGAACTGATAGAAACACAAACTCTAGTACTTCACAGCTGGACTTTTGAGGTACTGGGTGACAAAAACACACATAACATGCACACAGACTATAGAGAACGAATGAGAACAGAAACAAAACTGATGTAAAAAAAAGATTTGTGTGTAAAGTGGAAACAGTAATTTGTGGACCAGGTCTAGCACAGACTGGGTATAATGTGGACCAGGCATAAAGACCAGGTGAAGCCTGGGCAGAAGGCACTGCACTGACTTTTGGATGAAGAATATTTATATTAAGTAAACTTGGCTTAATTGTGTAAAAATGTGTTCTATGTACAGTACTCTCATTGGGCTGTTACCCTTTCCTTTTCATACTCTGTACTGTAACACACTCCTACCCTCAACATGCCTTTTTTTTTACAGCCACTCCCGTTTAATGCTGTATTATATAAGCTTTGTGTGTGCGTGCGTGCATGAGTGTGAGACTGTGTGTGTTTGTATGTGTGTATATACTGGATGCTATGTATGAACTAATTAGTGAGCATGTGATTCATGGCTCTCTGTGACCCCTCCCAATCTTGAAGGCCAATCTCTGACTTTTTTTCTATTTGTATGGTGATGTTTATTGCAGTAGTGGTTAAATGTGGTTTTAGGTGGTGAAATGTATGTGTATGCATTTGTATTAGAATCTTGAAAAGTCATTGATATAAATGGCATTCTAAATGGCCATCTTTGTGTTTTTCTTAAACACATTTTGATATCATTTTTAGAAACATAAGTAGCCTTTTTTTGCAGTGTTCTGCCTCCAATCCTCATGAGTAACAACATGTTAACATGTTGTAAGCAAATATTGTACATAAAATGAAGGTTTTTCCAAGGACACATACCATCTTGGCCAATATAGAGCAATTCAATTTAATTTGTAAATTGTTAAATATGAGGGAAAAACACTCCCATCAAGCTTCAAGACAGAGCTCATTTTATAATTGAACTGCAAAACCACTAAATTTGTCAGATATGACAACTATAGATTTTGTGCTGCAGCCATACGGTATGGGTGATTTGTCTCTTTTAGTATGAAACCATTCATCATGCGACACCATTTGATATATGGAGTTTCAAAACATAACAGATTGTTTCATGTATTGATGAGCTCAAAAAAATGTGTTTGTAGCCCACGTGTGGCTACTGTGGTAATAAAATCCATTACACCTTGAATGCAATATTGTATTGAGTTTTTTTCCTAGCAAAACATCATGAAAGGTATTGAACAAAAATGACAATAAATAATGATGCTAATAGAAATGGGGTCATTGTCGCTCTCCATAGCAATACGATTTATATTTATATTTATATATATATATATATATATATATATATATATATATATATATATGTATAAAAACATGATAAATGGGACTAATGCTGAAAACAGAATGGTAACAGTTGTTGTCATTTATAATATTTCTTTTTACTAAGATAACTCTAACACGGGAACACAACAGTCCTTCATAATTTTATGACTTTTTCTCTGTTTAGACAGTTACGTCTGAGATCTCTGTTCATTTATAATAGACTTATCTATTATCTTTCATTAGTTTTATTAGTAATAGCCTACATGGTGCGCTGTGTCCTCATTTACATAATCTGTAATCTAATAGCAGATCTATTGGACCCAGAAGTCCTAACGAGACCTATTCTTTTCTTGCCTACAGTGAGAACATTCATAGTTTAATTCCCAGTTGGACCATGGCCTTTCTGTGGGTGTTTCTAAGTTCTGTCTTGTTTCCTCTGAGCCCTCCAGCTTCTTCCACTATTAAAAACATTGATTCCTGGTTAATTCTGCTGCCAGTGTCCTTATCCAAGTTACTGGCAAAGACCTGGAGTTGGTCCACTAGCACCTTAAGTGGAAGTCCACTGTTACTTGTGAATTTACATGGATAGGTAAACTGCAGAGGTTGAATTTCCCATCAGAGATGATAAGAGTTAACTTTAAGTTGTTATGTGTCTCAGTGGAGGATGGTTCTCACAGTATTATTTGAATTAAGACCAAAACTCTGTTTTAACTAATACTACCCATATTAATTAAAGCGATAATGTATAGTATTGAGATTCCAAACTGTCAACAGCAGGAATTGGTCTGATACCAGGTCATACCATCACAACACCAACACATCAACAAGTACTATCCACAGGCTGTATTGAATAAAGTACAAACATTACTGTTTACACTCACCTGTACAATAATTTTCTTCTTCAAGCAATAAACTTGCACATATTGTACCTTCTTTTGGCATCAATCCAGCTGATGTCATCATGTCTATATGTATGCTTATGCCAGCATATTAATTGCTTCTATGTGTGTCAAGTTTGAAGTAAAATTAAATAAAATGTATGTTTTAGTGGCATTTGAAATGTAACCATTTTAAGGAAGTGGAAAATTTGATCTTTGACCTCGTTTCCCCAAAATCTAGTGACATCTATTCTGGGTCACTGACAACCTATAAACCTAATTTGGTACAAATTTAACAAATAATTTTGTTGTTACAAACATGTGACCTTTCACCCATTACAAGTAAATGGGATGTATTTTTTAATTCTGAAGAAATTTTAACTTTGACCTACTTTTCCCAAAATGTAATTACATCTACTCTGGGTCACTGGTGATCTATAAACCCAATATGGTATGAATTAAACTAATAGTTTTGCTGCTATGGCCATTTGACGCTTCACCCATTATGATTAAGTGAAGAGAAAAAAATTTAAGGAAGAAAAAAGACATAACATTTCGCTTGGATATTTCTGGTTATTATGGTTTGTGTTATCATTAGGTGCATAAAAATATCAATTTGAAATCATCCAAACAACATCAGAAGAGTCACAGTTCAGTCTGGACCATGGATCAACAAATGGTCAGCTTACAAGTAAAAATAATATCACATATAACTTTACACCTTCATACTCATACTCACTCACGTTGAAGAAACACTGTGATTTCAACATCAGAGTCCATTTACACCTGGTTCTAGTGATGAGAACCACAATGCCTCTAACTTGTATTATTTTGTCACTGTACTTGATTGTTCAAGTTTTCCAAATGGTGTTATTCACAGTCAGACCAACATAAGGACCCATTACTCCCTCTAGTGGTCAAATAAATCTGTCAGACACCATTGTAAATATACTCAGAGGACATCTCTATCATGTAACTTCTGAGCTCTATGATTTGTCTGGGCTCTAAGGATAAAATTATAATTTTAGGTATTTTAATAAAAGACTAACTTTGCAAAATATGATTAAATGAAGACTATGGAGGCCATCCTGTTGGTCACGTGCACTGTATCTTCTCTCCATTATTTTATCGTAGCTGTACGTCGTGGTGCTTCAGGTGTGAAGTGCAGGAGGTTATTCGGTCTGTATTGTATTAATCAATATTTTCACCCGTTTCAAGAAAGAAACTGGGGGAAAGGGGGTTGGGGCGCGAAATATAACGTGAACACCATTAAAGAAGATTGGTATCCGTGTTGCGTTTGAGGACACGTGAAGGAGTGGTAAGTCAGAAACTTCAGACACTTATTTTTTTCACACTCAGGTTTGGTTTTTCATATTGTTTTCTGCTTAGATTTCTTGGCAATATCTGTAATTATGACAAAGTAACTTGAAGAGAGTTACTTCTTCCCTCCAGTCGTCTTGTAATCTGAGGCACCGACTCAACTATGTATCACTACATATAAGCTATTATAGTGAACTATAGCCTAATGTTGTAGCAGCTTTTATGATTGTATTTTATTTTTCATTTTGGGTGACGATTTTACCAACATGTACACAACAACAAAAACAATTCAATTTTATATGGTGTTTTCCTAGCTACTCAAAGACACTTTACAGTAAACGGCCAAGGACAAACACAACAAAGGGGCAAATGCAGTTATGGAAGAGATGCACAAGCAAACACAAAAGGACAAACAAAGGACAAACACTCTAGCACAATGGCAAAAAGAAAACACATGAGAGAAGGATAGAGGAAAGTGGCAGTTGTAATAAAATATTAGCTTATCTCTTCTCGTGGTGGCTATGTGATTTATTCTTCATAGATAAAGTTGCACCTAGTCAACAGTGGATACTAATGTGTATAATTTGGAATAAAAAGAAAAATGTGTTAGAAAACAAACTTAAATCCACCTTTATGTGCAACCTGTATATTACTCAATATAAAATATAGATCTGTTTTTTCTTCATAAAATAATGTTTGGTCGATTAGACTACACAGTTAATATCATAATCACTTAATACAATGTATTTAAGCCTGAAACTACTTAATTGCTTTTTCCTCCAAATCAATGAAAAAATAATTAGAAAAGTCACGTGTTCAGTGCATAGTATTTTTACACTGTGGTGCTGCTGCTCTTAATAAAGTGCTCTTGTGCCACTGTTTGTCAGGTGTTACATTCATTTATTATTATTATTATTATTATTATTATTATTATTATTATTATTATTATTATTATTATTATTATTATTATTATTATTATTATTATTATTAATAAACACATTACAAAACTCTCACTGAACTCTTACAGAACATGTGAATATAATTTCCCTAATAGGCTTATTAAGAAGAAGGGTTTTTGGTTTTTAAATGGGAAAATATGGATGCTTGTTAAGCATCTGTATAGTTTTCCTGCCCCATTACCATATACTGGAGCTCATTACAGGCACCTCAAATAAAAGCGTAGTGTGTGGGTATGTTATTTCTGCTGTATACTGTGGGAAATCAACCAGTCATTACAAAACAGTCACTGTGGGTATTGACAGTAGTTGCAATAAACTTAATTTATGTTGCACTATACTCAGTGCAGTGAAACGTGAAGTAAAATACAATGAAAGTGAATTTAAAATTATGAATTAACACTGATAGATTAAAGTAGGGGTAAAACTAGAAACTACAATAAGCTGTCTTGTGTGAAAATTTGCAAATGTATCGAGGGAGATGTTTACTGAATAATATGGAAGTAAATCTGTGCAATCAGATATTGAATAGTTGTATGTCACCAGAACTTTTGTTTTACTACGTAGATGTCATACAATTGAAATGTTCTTATTTTAGTTTTTTTTTTAATTGTTGAATTCAGATTATGAAACTATGTTTAAAAAATTACTTCAACTATTCAGTATGTGGTGGTGCAGATTTGCTTCCATATTTGCAATTAATGGAATTGCATTGAATCTTACAAAATAAAAAAATTAGGAAAAGCTAACTATAACCTAATGTAACCACATGAGGGCAGTGTCACATCTATTACTCTCAAAATTGAAGCATTATTGTTTTTTGTATTAACCAGAGTAAGACCCTTGTATAGAGAATTCACAAGTATAATTTCATTATATAACTTAAAAAAAAAAAATAAAAATAAAAAAATATATATATATATATATATATTAAGAATGAACAGAGCCAAGTTTGTTCAAATCCTTTTATACTTTACTCCTGAGGAATGGGCTCTTCTTCTTACTGTGCAAATATACCCGAATACTATCTGTATGCATATGTTACATGTTGCCCTTTTAGCCCACTTACTCTGTAAATATTAGCTTCAATGCAACAGCTCTCAGGAGAACTGATTTTTTTTACAAACTCCAGAGTGTTGACTGAGGTAAATTTGACATGACTATAAGGCAAGACTTTAAATTAAAACAGTGTGTCTCTTGGTATTTTAGGCACATTTAGTGTTTGACCCACTGATCAGAATGTAAGCACCAGTAGCAGCCAATGTGTCAGTGTGGCCCGCTCCCCCCATTCCTCCCATTTGAAGTGTCTGCATTGGTTCAGGTCAGGATCTCTTTGAGTATTTAACAGCTGCTAAGTGTTACTGGTGGTCAGCACGAGCGGCTCCTGATGCTGGTGGTTTACCCGCTGTGGCATCACACGGTGAATAAGTAACACAGGCCGGAGGTGTGCAACCCGCATGGTGGCATCTCAGATGATAATGTAGTGTAGCAGCTGTTAATATATTTGGGCAGTCCTGGGTGGTATGTTTTTATTTTGAGTGTGTTCTTTTTTAATATTCTGTAGTTTCACAGTATATATGAACTGGTCCTTTATATGGGTTTGAGGTTTATTCTAATGTGAGGAGTACATAGAATATAAAAACATTTTCATTTAAACACATATAATAGAGGCTTTGATACAGTATATGAAATGATTTGTGTATGTGAAAGTTGCATAATCTGAAAAATTGACTATTCAAATTGCAATATGGAAAAAAACAGAAGTTACGTATATATGAACAGATATGTCAGCAACTGTAATATTACTTCCTTTCAACTGTCCATAGGTGGACCACGGGTTGATTGTTAAGAGGGATATGCAGAGGTAATAGCACTCAGTGTTGTATAATATTTCTAATGGCTTACAGTTATTTAGACCTAAACCTATAGACTTAAAATGTTATGGAATGTTTATCCACTAATCCTATCAATACATGTAAATAACTGGAGTAAAATGCAATTTGTCATCTTTTCATGGTCATCATTTCATGGTCACCCATTTGGATATTCAGAGACTCCACTGTCATCATTAAAATCCATGGAGTTTCATCAATTACAATTGATAGAGTCACTTGGTTTATATTCAGTTAATGATATATTTTACAGGAAAAAGTCACTTTTCCTCCAGTTTTCTCTGTTTCTAATAAAAATCATCTTTAATCTGACCTTTTATGAACAATTACAGTCAGTAAATCAAATATAGAAAAAAAAGGAAAGTACAGATAATATAATACATGATGATAAACCCCTTAAAAAAGTTTAAAAAGAGACAAGTCCATTTGGAAACAGCCACAAAGGTAGTGTTGGGTCTTTTTGTGTTAAAATGAAATACATCAAATTCTGCCCATTGAAGTGTTACAGCAATTTGGTGATGTATATGAAAATTTGCTACAGGGCTGGAATTACAATGAATATACCATTTTGCCTTGTGTAACAGCCATCACCAATTTTCAGTTTTCAGTACTGTGATGGTGTTTTTGCTTCTGAGATGAAGTTTTAATCAAATTTAGACCTGTGGTGAAAAAGAAAGCAGCCACGTTGCAAGTAATGGTACAAAAAAAGTTATGCAATTCTTCTGTGTGAACAATATTGTGTTTCACATGCAATACAGACCACATAAACTAAAATAAAGGACTTGGTCTGCTTTGACTTTGTGATATGAATCAAGAGTCCATGGCTAAATATCTCCCAGAAATCTGAAATTATCAGAATTTTCCATATTATTTGTTTGAGCATTTTTGCAAAAGCTTTTGGATCCTCTGAAGAGTAACAATTTGAGAGTCAACATAAAACACTAGAGGCAGTCTGTAGGCACGATTTGTTGTCTTTGCATAGTTTTAAGAGGAACTATAGTTAAGAATCCCAAGATAATGTTAGATTTTTGTTTTGTTTTGGGTCATTATTAAAGATTAATGCTGTAGTACACTGTAGATTTTGCAGTGTTAATTTGGAGACAATGGGACCAAATACACTCTAGAAGAAGTTAAATAAACTCTCTAAGTGTTGATTTAACACTGCAAAATTTACTGTGTATTTATCTTTTTGTTCAAGGGCAGTCTTGTTCCACTACATCTCCTCTTTCCTCATAAAAATTCCTACCAGGAAAAGGGGAAAAGTGAGTGAGGGATGGGGGAGAGAGGTAGGATGGAGGGGCTCCATGTTCAGTTTGTTTTAGCCTCCTGTTTGGAGAGGAAACTTTCATTGCTTGATGATTTATGAGTGGTTAGACTCCCAGGGGAATTAGAGAGTCCTTTTTCCTGCATGTAATAACCCACCCTCTAACATAAAACGTACATTTCTCCTTTGTGTTGTGTTTATCCAGTGTGAAAGGTGTTAGGTCCGGTGGGAAGTTGAAGGGTCTGGAGAAGCCCCTTAGGACCTCTCAACAGAAACCATACCAGGGCAGAAGATTCACATCTGCTGCGATGGGACCACAAAACTCATCGTGAAAATGTAAGAATCTACATAATGCACTCAGCAAAACAGTTTGATATACTGGCCATGCAGTAATCCATGTAATACAGCCTGGATGTGAACCTGGTTGTTATGATACAGAATGAGGAAACTGGCCCAAAACAATCTAGAACCCGGAGGCTCAGACCGGACCGGGCCGGGCCGGACAGCCATAGTGACACACAGTGTGGTGCCCACAAGCCAGTGTGAAACAGGAAATAGTTGGAAAGGCCAGGAAATTTGTCTCCTGGGATAGGTCGTTTCTCAGGCCATGCAACATCACTGTCTTGAGAGATTTCATGTACTTTGTGACTCACTTGTGAAGCATGTGTTTTCTGTCCACACGACTGGGATTTAGCTGATGACTACAAATAAATGGTCCCAGCTATCCCACAAAGTGCTCTATGGTTACAACGGAGGAGAGTAATGTTTGGTGGTCAGCTGACGGCTGAATGATAGTGGCTGCATGAGGCCACATCATTTTTTTTCTCTTCGCTTATCTCCTTGATTTAGAGAGTTTGCACTAGAGTTCAGTTGATAGTCCATTCTTAAAGCAATATGTTGACGATTGGTGCACGGAAAAGCTGATAGGTGATAAATTGGCCAGTATTTAACAGCAACCAACTGAGGCAGATGGGTGCTTAAGCTCAAAGTATTTTTCTTTCCTGCTGTTCATATGTGTTTTTCCCATCAGGAGTTTGTTGGGGTTTTTCCTATTATTTTAATAACCTTATCATGTTAAGTTTCTTGACATGACTTTTTGTTGTGATTGTGTGCCAAAGTTAAAATACCATCTACTTAAAGTACAAAACTGCTGTCAGAAATTATTAAATGTATAACAAACTAGTTGACTGAATTGAACATCTAAGTTAAAAAAAAAAGTAAATAAATACACGTGGAGCTTTTAAATCAAAGTAATAATTTGACGAATGTGGAATTGGCATCAACTGTAAAAAAAAAAAAAAAAAAAAAAAAAAAAAAAAAAAATGAAGGTGGGAGTGATTTTAGGAGTTTTTATCTTAACTCAAATTCAGTAATTCCACTTTATCATTAGACATCAGCGAGCAGAGTCAAATTCTACTGATGCTCATGAATGGTAAAACATCCAATGAGTGCTGGTTAATCAAGCAAACTGATCTATCTCTAGTTTACACTTCATTTGGTCTTCACACATTTCACCCCGTTGCAACGTTTCCTCACAGCTGGAGGCTAATGCAGTGCTTAGCGCCTTATTGCACATTAGATTTTCACACTCTGTGGTCCACAATGTTGAGCCGTCATCTCCGCCTGTCAAACAGGTCCGGAATGACCTGGTGCATGTGAGTCTGCTGAGGTCAAGTGTTGTGTATGTCTGACCTCTGAGCTCTGCAGCAGGAGGGCTTCTTGTGTAAATGCATTGAACAAGGCCTGAGACTTGAGTGCATAATAAATCAGAAGGATGCCTCACCACCCCCATATTCACAAGATTCATAATTGGAAGCATATTGCCAAGAGCAGAGACATAATGCTGTTCTGGAGCAAAGAGGTTGAGGGGGTTAGAAACACAGCCTGATAACAAACTTGAAGGGTGTTAGGGAGGAATCAGCGGGCAGCCTGCTGATTTCAATATGTTGACTGTTAAATTTTAAAGGGCTGCACACAGTCGGAGACAAAACAGGGGAATCAGTGATGTGAGTCATGTCATTCCAGCAGTATGCCAAATGATACTTGAAGTATGTCTTATTAGTAACATTATTTATCCTCTACCACATGTGTCTGGTAAATAAAAAAAAACAAAACTGCTTTAATAAACTTAATCAGTCTGGTCTTATACATAAAACTTATGTGAAATGGTGCTATGGTAACAATACATGTACATGCAGATGACTGAGTGCTGATTTAAGCCACTAACCCAGCAGTTAAATCAATGACGTTCACCTCTCTTTGTCCACCCAAACCACTATCCATGTGTCAGTGCCCCAGTAAGTCCTTTCACTCTCTGTTTACGTTAGCATGTCAAAAACCCACACTAGATATTTCCACACTGTAATAAACTAGACTTTTATTAGTTGGAGTTTTTGAATGATGTGAGCAGTCATGAAGCTGTTTCTATGGTTACAGACCACAGGGATGCCTGTCAGGCAGCTGGCAGGCCAGTGGCTGTTTGGTGGCCAGTGTCAGCTGATGGGAAAATGGAGTAGAGGCTGGCGAACGACCGCAGATTAACAAAGCCATTTAATAAGCCCTCAGACATGGGAAGATGCCTGCTTGGATAAACTCACTTGGGGTTTGCTGTGAGCTGTAATTCTCTCTCTCTGATCGTTGCAGTGCTTTTTAGTCATATTTTACAACAGAGCTTTCCAGCTTTTTTTCTCCTGCTGCAGACAGTTTTCAAGTTGTTAATTTTCTTAGCGACGCTACAACAGTTGTAGAGCTGCCTCAGACTTGTAATGGTCACTTTGAAAGGTCATGTGATGGACTGATTTTCTCCAATACCTTTCTAAATCACCACAAAAGCCATCTTTTGTATTCTCACCCTTTTTTGGTAAATCATATTATCATCTTGGTCTGGTCTGGGTGAAGAAAGTCTACAAATTTAGTCTTGCACTAAAGCTGATAAATGATATTTTCATCAAGAGTCTGATATGAACATGTGTGATAAGCACATGACAAGACTAAATGAAACACAGCAAATCAGACGAAACATTTTATTTATAGATCCATTTAATTTGAGTTGTCAGAGATGATGCCATAGATATGCTATGTAATCACACCCTTGGGTCAAATGTTTTAAGCCCCCTTTTCTTTCCACATAGTCTCAGATTAATTGGTATCAGTTTGGTGCCATCCGTATAGTATTTTTATTTTTATTTATTGCAAGTCATACTGTCAGTC
This sequence comes from Siphamia tubifer, assembly GCA_020466265.1. Taxonomy (NCBI): domain Eukaryota; kingdom Metazoa; phylum Chordata; class Actinopteri; order Kurtiformes; family Apogonidae; genus Siphamia; species Siphamia tubifer. The sequence goes on along the minus strand of CM035788.1, from coordinate 25,110,270 downwards.
CATTAAAGAACAATGATATGTGCATTGTAGATCTTCTCCACTATTTCTCACTGAGAACATATACATTTTATATCATCCATTTACACCATTCATTTTTGCATTTAAAGAATGCAAAAACTAAAGCGTATTGTCTTTTCAGATGTTGTTACAAATTGCTAAGTTACTTCTTGAAAATGTACAACACAGCTGAAGTGCACAAGTGTATGAGTATCAGAAGAGAAGAAAGTGATCTCATCGATAGAGCAGAGCTGTAGATAACCTGATAGGAAAATCTGGCCCTGGGCCACAGACCCCATTACGAAGAGCTCAGGAAACTGAGGTATGCTCTTCTCTCAGTAAACCTCTGCTCTGATCTTGAGCCTCGGTGTGTGTCCTGCTGACCTGTCAAATGTAAAACACTGTTGAGTTGTAATTCAAATGCATTATCAACATTCTGTTTGTTTTCCTCATATTTGTGTGCAATTGGTGCATTTGCATAAATATCTTTAATGCACATTTAGACATTTTGCACTGGAAAATCTCTATGGAAACAACTAAACTTAAAGCCTCTTCAGTAACCTGTTTTCCATTTTTACTGGGAAAACAGAAGTCAATACTTTTAGATAAAAGCTGTATTCATGCTGCTTAAGACTGGTATCCTGTGTCTCAACAGCTTAGCTCACTATGGGCTGTTTACAGGTATTTTGAGCTCATGAAGGACATTTTACTGGACAAAGTGATGTATGTTATGTTCCTTCCTCCTCAGCCGCCTGCTCCTCTCCACCTCCTCTCCCCAAAGGCGTGCTGCGTGGCCATAGTTCTGACTTATGACCGCGGCAGGAGGCTGCGCTCCCTTTTATGTCCCTTAGGACAGCATCAATATATCAACCTTCTCCTGGCTCTTTTGATTTACAAGATTTTACTTGGAAGTTATTTGAGTGAGGTGGACTTCCTTCTCATAGTAGCAAACAAATGTCTGTGTGAATTTCCCTATCTGAATCTGTTAGGAGAGATTTTCTTTTTCCTGGTTAATACACTCAGCATTTTTTTTTTCTTTGAATCAAGTCTGTAACTGTTCATATGAGTTCTTTCACTGCTCTAAAACTTTGTGCAGAAATTGGAGAAATGTGATTTACAGTGCAAGCATCAGGTTTATTTTCAAACCAAATGGGGCCATTTAACACTGTAAGCTTAAGTGTCAGTTCTAAAATATGACCTATAAGATTTTTTTTCCCTGAAAGGTGATACAAGCATTGATTTATAACCTTGGCCGTGCTAACGATGGCCCTAAATGAGCAGCTCAAGCATCCATTTGTTTATTGAGCAGGTTGATTGACAGGCCAACCAATGGAAAAATAAAGCAGTGAATGAGGAATTGGATCTGTCCCCTCTTTGCCATATCAAGACGGCCCTAGTGTAGTAGGGTGAACTTTGAAGTGCCCTAATGGTCTTCATGGTCCTTTAACCATGCAGGTTTCTATTAAGGGTGTCAGTGGAGCCTAGCTGGAGCAGCGTGACCCATTAGGTTTAATGAGTGCTGTTCAGGGTACACTGGGCTGCTCTTCTTCCTCTCTGTGAGTGTTTATTTATGTCATCTACCCATGTTTTAGACAGGAGGGGCGGAGGGCACAGGCGGGGGGAATGTCTCTTTAACTAGTGCTCCATTTTGTCGTTTCAGTCATAGATTTTTATCAGTTGTGTGACCTACCCAGCTTTGTCTTTGTAGGTAGGGTGATTATTGCTGGAAATTGAAGTCAGGGGTAAATGTTATGTATTTATTATTCCTGAGGTACTACTTTGAAATATTGAAATATGAGTAAAAGAAACTGAAAAAGAACAGTTTCTGTTTACAAACAGAGCTGGGTGCTTCAATAAATGACACTAGTTTCATGTTGATATCTGACACTTTACTAGCTTTTTAGACCCAATAATAACAGAGACATTTAGACACATTTCACACTAGGATGTACCTAATGATAACCTTATATAAATGCAAACAAAAGTATACTATTGCTCTGAGCCATCTCAAAACTAATATTGGGACTAAAATTGGAACATGAAAGACTACCTAAGTGTCAGTGCATTTGATCTGGAAAACATTGTTTGAAATGGTTTTATATAGCTCTATAAATAAAGATACTCTGTTAAACTCAACAATCCTAGCATTTTTCTAATCCAAACATGCAGGTTTTTCATGCACTGGCAGTCTCGTTCCAGGTTTCGTGTGTAACCCATCCCATCCAGTGGTGTTACATGCTGAACCTGCCCAAGTAGAGTAGTTTTCAAACAGGGGCCAATTTTGTGAAACATAACAAGGATAATTAGTTTGATTCCCAAAATATACGGGTGAGTAAATAAAAATATATTTGGAAAAATAATTTATATGTCCTTTTTTCCATGTTATATTTAGAATTTATAAAAAACTAACAAATAAATAAATAAATGAATTTTTTTTTTTATCTCAGTAAATATTTATTCTTAAAATAGACCTAAAGTGCTTCCGAACTTTCTTCATAACATTAGTCTACATCTTGTTTGAACTTTTAGTCCCATGTCCTGTTTTTTAGGGACCAGTTTCATAGAAGCACTCATTTATAATGTAAACTATCAGCTCATACAGTCACCTTATAAACACCAACTGTCATAATAAACACCTGAGACTTTTGTATTTTATTGATACTATAATGCAGATGTGTGTAAACAATGAGCTTTATACTTTGCTGAGTTACTCATATAGACTGTAGACACATTGATTCATTGTTGGTTTTGGTAGTCCTGGTTTGTTTAATACATTTGACCCATTTAGCATTGATATGGAAATATATCTTGCTATATACTTGCCCTTGCTATATGTTGTCAATAAACTAATGTAGACAAAAATGTTTTAATTAAAAGTCTGGACTTTTACACATCATTTGATTATAGTTGTGAAATTCTGTGAAACTAACACCACAGTAAAGTGAATAAATAGGATTATTTCTGGTTTTAGCGCAGACATAATTGAGTATCATCAATATTGTTCCTTGTAATGTATTAGGTGTTGGAAAATCATCAAACTGTGATACAACTGTTATGTATCATCATGTATAATGTATGGTTTTGTACATTATTACTGTATGTAGGTGTGTCTCCATTCAGCTGTATTTAATGTTATTTTCAATTTTCAATGTTATTTTCAATTTGTGCCTTAAAAATCCAAGTGGAAAAAGTTTCTGTACAGTAATGATAAACGGTAAATGTGAATATGAGATGGAAGTGTTCTTTGAATTAATTTGGGAATAATAAAAATGCAATATCCAACCGTACTCCATAGCAAAATGATACCATGAATGAAGAGCTGCAGAAACAAATGTGAAACAATGGCACTGACTAACCGTGGCATTCTTTGAGATACAACTGGAAAAGTTTTAAACTTTATATGATCCAGACCAACAATTTGGTTCAGCGGGCAAAAGCTGAAGCTAGTTTCAGGTTAAATTTTTTTTACTTCATATCAATCAGGTCCTTAGGAAACAGCTCATGTATATTATTGTGTGAAATACTGCATTGGAGTTGCAAAGTTGTAAATGATGATGATGATGATCAAATAAATTTTTATGAAAACGTAACAAATAAACTCATATTTTCCTTTGGTAAAATGTTTTGATGGATTTGGATGGATATATTGCAAAGACATTATGGTTAATTTTAAATGCAAATTTGTACACTTCGTAATGTGGTTTTGGAACAGTCATATGTACATTCAGTTCACTACTGATTTCATAAAGGACATGGAGGTTGAATTTCCATAGTCTGACGTAAGGGTTGTTTTGTGTGTCACAAGTTACTTTGCACTGAACCAGCCCCTCTTCCAACCTGCTGCAGTCCACTTGATGATCTCCAGTTCCTAGACTCAGTTATACACTGTTGTAGGTGACGGCATGCTTCTTTTGATTTTTCTCATTCTCGTGCAATCGGGCTGCTGCAGTTAAACTCTTGCACAACTGTGGAAAAGACAGCAATTACTGCTGGGAGCGAGGAGAAGTGGGAAAGCTCCAACATTCTTTACAGGGTAAAGAACATAGTGATGGCAAGATGTGAATTGGCACAGGTTATCGAATTTTTTTTCATTTGGTGGTTTTTTTTGTTTGTTTGTTTGTTTTCCTGGCTGTAGTTGTTCTTTATCTTACGTGAGAGTTATCCTAAATGGTCGTTCCTTCTGTGGAAGATCAACAGTAAATGGTGGATTGATTACAGGCATCATTTTTGTTGTGTTGAAAAGAGTTTTGAATCGCTTATGAAAATGTTTTTTTTTTCCGAGGACTGTTTTGTTGCATGATTGAGCTCATATTGCAAAAACAAAGAACATCTGCGTGAAACGATGTTGCATACTGTATTGCATGACAGCTTTCTCTCAACCCGACCATAGCACGACTGTTAGCCAAAGACCACCTGGAGGCATTTAAGGCCCATTCAAACTATTAGGCTTAAGTTTGGGCCCTAATGGCTGGGGCCGAGCATCCCATCTGGAAGCTGCTGATGCGGGAAAAAGGATAGGATCACATATCTTCCACCTTTTAAACATGTGCATACACAAGTCAGCAGAAGCTTACATATTTCTGTATTTTGGTAATGCATTTGATTGCATTAAACTATTTATGTCATTTCCTATCAGCGTGTGAGTGTACATCCTCTGGTCTTGTGATGTATTTTGTTTGTAGTTCATTGGAACTGAGCATGTATGGATTGTAAATATGTAAAATCTGGTCTGCATTCCTGTCTGTGTGTTGTACAATCATTCCAACATTATGTGCAAGCATTTTCAGGTAAAAGAAACTAAGTGAACTCATTCACCCACAGGAGATTCATTCATTTATTTCATAATCACTTCAAAACAGTCATGAACAGGAACAGCGAGTTACTTCTGTACAACAAATGTCCAGCACCTTGAGCAGATCACAGTGATGCTGTTCATGGCACTAAATATGGACGGCCTTAGGAGACAGTTCTTGACTGCTGGGAAACAAAACCACATGCCTCTGACTTTAGCAAAGAGACTACTGTCCCAGTGGAAGTAAAAAACACTCTTAAGTGCAATAACTTATTGCGATGGCACTTTGTAAAAAGTCACAATCAGATGTAGAAATACATGATTAATATACAAAAAGCTGCTTAAAGCCATAAGAAAATTAGAAAGCAATTTCAACACTGGTAAAAGTCGAGAGCAACTTTTCAGAAGAACACAAAACATAATTTTACACTTTTACAATATTAATGTAATACCTCATTGGCTTATCTTTGGAGGTCCATTATTTGACAAATAAGCAAAAAAATATATACAAGCAAAAGAACAATATCATTTATCGTTCACATTCACACAACATTATAACCATGAATTTTAATTGCTTTATTTCAGTAGTATCAACATGGACGGAGCTGCAGAGGAGTGGAGCACTAAAGGAGAACCAGCGAGAAGCTCTCCAAAGTAGGAATTCAGTCACACATGTAGTCATGCATACATTTGTTTTGACCACATCCTGTTTTTATCTTTATATTTTAATACGATTCCCCCCCTCCACCACAGTGTATATTAATTCAAAATGTTTCTCTTGTATTGAATGGAATCATTTTAGAGGCCTTTGTCTTTTCTCGTGAATGTATTTCTTTGAATGACAATACATCCTCTGTGTGGAGAGTACAGTCATCACATTGTCACTGGTTTAATTCTCTGTCATCACTAACATCATCTTTGGTCACCGGAAAAATCTTTATGCTAATGAAAATTGTATGAGGTTTTTTTTATTTATTTTTTTTACATATAAATAAAAGAATTGTTTGACATTTGAGCCACAATGATGATTCAATTAAGTGACTTCTCAATAAATTCGATATTTGGCAACTATTCCTGAAGGCAAACATTTTCTGATTCCAGCTTCTAAATTTTCATATATTTGATTTCTTTACTCCTCTATGACAGTGAACTGAATATATTGGGATTGTGAAGCATTAAGTTCATTTTTACTATTTTCAGACATTTTATACAGGAGAACTAATCGATTAGTCAAGACCTAATCGATGAATCAAAATAATTAATCACCAATGAAAAATAATATTTAGTTGCAGCCCTATTTAAAAGTACTATACCTCCAAACAGTAGAGTGGTAAGGCACACTCGTCTTTCACTGATCATTCAGCTATGTGGACCAAAAACAGACGATCCCAACTTAATCCACACAAGGGAAAGAAAAAGGATATGTAGCCCAGCGGGCGTCATACGGAGATCAGCCAAAAGACTAATGAAGCCTGTCTCTAGTCTCAGCCTGAAGCCCAGCTCTGGTGACAAGCTTATTCCAGAGGGGCAACACACAGAGACACCCCTGCAATCACTGGACATACTCACCACATTCCTGTTCAGCTCTAATGTCATCACATTACCTAAACCTTACAGAATGCTCTTCAGGACAATTAGGGCCACTGATTTGGCCTGCAGTCTCTGGCATGTGACGGATTCTGTGTGCGAGCCATGGATTCATCTCTGCCGAGCCCACGTCTAATGATGAATTGATTATTACAACGTGTGGAACCGTGTGTGCAGTATGTTCTCACCATGTACGCTGTGATGTTCATATTCGCATGGCAGAACGGCTCACTTTGACGCTAATTAAGTGTGTCTATTCCTGTTGGTTGCTGATTAAGGCTGGCATGGTTACTTGGTGTTGAAGGCTGCTGCTGTGCATTGCAGTGCCTTGTCTGCCAGTGGAGACAGTGTTTCCTGTAACCTGAGGCCTAGCCTAGCAGGGGAACCTGGGGAGGGAGCCCTGGGGGAGGAAATGACACGTTGGTTTGAAATTGCTGCCAATCCAGCGCCTGCCCTCTTCCAGGACTAAACTGACACAGACCATGTACACTCACTCAATTAGACTTGGTTCACTTATTGCAACCTCTGTCTATGCACCAAAGACTAACATGTTATTGTTTGTTTTACAGTTTTTTTTAATTACATTAACTACATTTGCAATGAAAAGTGACAGAAACAAAACTTTCAAGAGTTGCATCTGAGCTTTTTCTGCAATCGAGTGGCTCTGGTTTTGAATAGCTTGTAAAAGTACCATCATATATGTCATTTCTGTTCAGTTTTTTTTTCTTATTAATGACAAGTTGAACATTGTCACATAAATGATGTGACAGGGGCAGGATGAGTAGTATAAAAAGCTGGGAAGGAGAATTAATACTCTGAATCAAGCTTAATTTTGTAAACTTAAGTAATGTACAATATGGCTGGATTTGGACTGAAATACTGTATTATAAAAAGGTATTTTGTAAACTGTGTTTATGATATTGCTTATTTTACTGAAATGTATCACCATAATAACTGACACCCACTTTTTTAGGGAACAAACCCCCTTACTTCAATGAGACCTGAGAGATCAAGGATCAGAAAAACTCACTTAGTCACACGTCTGTAATTCTCTCATTTTCAGCATCTGCTGATTGTCACAGTCACAGTTGTTATCTTAGTTGCATTGGCGTTGTAATGGCCTCTGTTATCTCCACAGTCTCTCACTGCTCATTTGACCTGTGTTATCGTTCATGCTCTCAGGAAACCTCCCTCCTCCCCCACGGCACTCACTAATGGCTGCTCCAGAGAAGGGGCCGTATGGGGGCAGGGAAGTACTGGATTGGGACATCATGTAGCCCAAGAGATGGCTGCACTGTGTTCTTTGGCCTTCATACGCAGTGCAGCTATGCTGGAGGACTTGCGGTCTGGATCAACATTGAGATCATAGCCATTGATACCTCCACCCATTCCAGGGCCACCAAAAAGACTGCCCATGTGTGTCTGTCCCATGTGGCTGCTCCCTGGACTGGGAACGCCTAGGAAGTCAGAGACACTTCCTGGACCATGAGGATGAGGAGGCATGCAGGAAGGAACGGAATCACAAGGCACCACACAGCCTGGCACAGGAGATGCTCCGCTACTGCTCCCAATCCACGACGGGTTCTGGATCTGAAAGAGGAACAGGGATGGTGAGGAGATAATATGTATTACTGAGGTGTAGAAACTGCTACTTTTCATCCTTTAAAGAGCACTGTGATTGTTATAATCACTGCTGTCATAATGTGGGTACCTGTGCATAGTTCTCAGGGCGTGTAAGTAAAGGCAGTTCATAAGCTGTGGAGAAGTGTGTTCGGACCTGTTGCATCTGACCAAAACGCTCTCTCTTTCTCCACTTTGCTCTGCGATTCTGGAACCACACCTGCAGAAATGCAAGAACATGATCAGTTTTTGAAATACCTTAAAAGATAGACTTCCTTATCACCTACAACCAATAGTCATACAAAAAAAAATGGGGTCATCCACTCAGCAAGACAGAAAGTGAACCACATAAAATGAAGACAGTGAAGCAAATAAATTCTGCAGCACATGAAAGTCCAAGCCCAGGTTTTAAGACTTGACGTGTCTTTAAAGTGGAGTCCGCACGGAGCTATTGATGTGAAAATGGTGAGTCTCCCCTGGTGCTGCACGTTTCAGCTCCTCCCTTTGATACATGGGCGTCTGCCTCCCTTCAGGCTGCCAGCGTCGACAGATCCACATCTGGGTCTGTAGCCATTCATAAATCACTCCAAGAGAGGTGTGCTCTCCCCCACATGTCAGCACAGTGGGATACAGTGGGGAATCCCTCTGAATTATCTGTGAAACAAAAGTTCAACTTTTGACCAAGAATATACTCTTTGGTCTGTTTTTGTCTTTGTGTTTGTATTAAGTATCATGAACTGTATGAAGTCTTTGCTTCCAGGTAATTTATTTTCTTGAGATTGATAGACATGCTACTTTGCTGAAACTGTGTGCTGTCAAGACCTGCTGACAGACCAAGTACAGGCTACTAGACCAGTTTTCCCAAACTCTGGTAGGCATAGGAGGAACGTGGGGCTGAAGGGTCATAGTATGTTACAGGAAGAAAAAAATTCCACTTTCACTGTGATCTGAACACACACAGTACACATTTCAAATGACACAATAAGTAAGAAAAACACTATCAAGCATGTTGTATTGGCAAATAGCTCAATAAAATCAAATTTTATTTCATTTCAATGGCTTAAATATAGGATATAGGGCTTTAGTTCACTGGAGGGGGAGGTATGTTTATAGTATACATACAGGAACTCTATACTGCTATAGGTGATATGCACACATTGCAGATGTCCTTCATATAATTTAGATTCCTCTGCAGCCCCAAAGTTTATTGATGGATTTTGATGATACCGGACATAGTGAACATAATAATGCCTATCAATGGATTCTTTTTGGTATTTAAAAACTGGATATCCCTGGACTTTATCTTTATGGACCTTCAGGTGAAATTGGATGGCATTGGCTCTGATTCTGTGTATTCATTCTTAAGGTTCAACGTTCCATGTGGCTTTCAGAGGAAGAACTTAATTATATTCACCTGCACGTCTAAGTTTGGTTTTGCAATCTGAGGATTTTGTTAAAATGCTGAAGGTGTTCATTGTGAAACCTCTATGAAGACGGGATCCAGGATAAATAACATAGTCTGGATTTTTCTTAAAATGAAACCGATGACTGTGGCATTGTTGGGGCTGATACTGATTCTTTTTACATCAGCCTGAGCTGATGACTGCCGCTGATATTTGTAACCCGATATTTGGAGCTGATACAGATTTTTTTTTCCTCTGTCAAATGATAACAAATGTCAGAAAAATCTTCTTTACTTAGAATTGGAAAACAAAAAAATGTGAGAGTTAACCTAAGATTACTGCACCCCAAAAACAACAATTTTTTCAGTATCTCTAAGAACATGGAGGTGCCATGAACTTCCCCCGACAGTAAATCATGGCAGGGAAAAAAAGAGCATATTAGCCAATGCAACAGGCCGACACTGATGCAACAAAAAGAATTAAATATTGTCCCAATATATCAGCCAACTGATCATTAGTTTGCATTAATAAATAAAGGTATTGCTTTTATTTCAGGGCATACCACCTTACAGTCGAAGTCAAACACATAAGCATTTTTCCAAAAGTTGGGCTTGATATAGAGTAATTTAATTTGGTTGTATTTCTTTTAATTGACCAAGAAAGCACAATATCACTGATATTCTGGTATTCTATCCTCTTAGTGTATTGATCTATTTTACAATATTTATATATGCCAGTGATAGACAGTGGTCATCCTCAATATAATCAGTTGTAGCTTTTTTTCCTCTATTTTCTCACATTTCAATGAAAGAGAACAGAAAAGCAAAGAGTGTACTGGGAGTCCCTGTATGTTTATGTGTGTATTTGTTGGTTGTCTGAATCCTATCCTCCCAAGAGGGAATGGGAAACGTCTTCAAAGAAAAAGAGAGAACGATCCGCTTTGACACAGGGGTTTGAACTTGGACTGAGAGTTGATTCTCAGCCCAATCAGCTTGTGGTTTTCACAGTCCCTGACATGCAATTTCCCCTCAGTCAACCTTTTCAAATCCCCCCAATTTTCCCTCCCCCTGTCAACTCAAACACAATAAAGTTTAGTGACAAAAATGTGAGTGTGTCACATAAAGATGTGGCCTCTAATGTGTCTTTCTTAAAGATGTCTAGGCAGTTCCTGAGAAAGAAAGCAATTCAACAAACCCACTCCTCCCTCCCTAATACCCCCTGTTGCTGACTGACCAGAATAGTATTGCTTTTTCCTATTTACAGAGCCAAGATAAAGTACAAATAACTTTTTTTTCTATGCACACATAGAATGCTCCAAAATTTGCTGAATTTTATAGGATAACAATTGCTTACTGCACCTTTAAGCAACTAAAGATTTCATTTCAATGAGATAAGATCAGCTCTAAGTGCCCTGACCTCTGACGTGATACAACTACAAACTGATTTACCTTTTTTTCTTTAAAGAAAAAAGACCATATATGGCCTACTGTGGCACTTCAACCCATATTTTGTGTTTTTGGGAGCAACTGACGTAAAGAAATGTCGCCTGACTCCAACATTCCCTGGGTCAGCTGGCAAAATTAGAGGACAGGTCAGCCTTGGAAAGTGGTAAACTGATATCTAAGGTTGTGTCTGAACCTCAATGTCAAAGTGAGAGGTCGCTGGCCTTTAAATTATATCATATGTTTGAAGGGGGCTCTGAGTCTGTGTTATGTTGCCCTGAGGATTTGGAGTCTATTATTGTTTAAGTTTTGTCATGTATTGTGTCTCTTTGGTTCCTCTTTAGAAATCTGAGCCCATAACATTGCAGGTTTTCAGATTTAATCCCTAGAGGGCCCCAGATTGGATTGATATGGAGATACATATAGTTTATAGAGAAATGATTTGTCAGTGTGGAGTCAGATTAAGTAAGACAATGCTTTATCAGTCGTAATTATGATGGATGGAGATAATGCAACCTCACTCCTCCGCTCATCTCAATTTCTGTCTCACTCCCATCTCCTGTTGAAGCTCAGCGTCTTCTTCTTCCTCTTCTTCTTCCTTGTTCCAACTCCCCTTTCCCCCCAATGACCCTCGCTCCATGTCTCTCTCCTCCCGCCTCTCTTTTAAGTCATAGAGGGGAAGTGGGGATATTGGAAAGTGAGATGGGAGAATGTTCAAACTGGAGCTTGTTTTCATTTCATGTTTAATTTCCTGACGCCTAAGCCCTTGGCTTTCCGCAGCTAACCCCTCTGACCTTTCAGAGGCGTGCAGACGAGAGCAGCGGACCAGGCTTACACACACACACACACAAAACACACACATTTACATATAATCTCACATATATATATATATATATATATATATATACACAGTATATATAAATTGTATTTTTTAAGTCGGCCACAAGCTAAGACTCTATGTTCTCTCACACACCTACTGGAGCCTTAAATAAACAACTCACAAGTAAACAATGTCTGAGGACATATCTGTCCCCTGTCTTGGTTTGTGGGTACTTGGCGTGTCATGTTTCACTGAGGGTTTTGCTCGATGTAGCTTTGCCTTTGAACGGCAGTAGGAACGAGACCCAAGCCAAATAGTTTGGCAAAGAGATCATTCAGGGAACATTATGAAGTCAGATGTGTCCTTTGCTGCTCTGTGTCTCTTATTCCCCAACTTATAAACTTTCAATGTTTTAAAGGTCAGTGGTGCTTTTGCACGAGCATATTTTCAATTAACACAAAGATATTCTGTTATTTCTGATAACGAACAGCAGCAACCCACACAGTATATGATACCCAAAAGGATGATTTCCCAACTGCCAACACATATTATTTTTGTTTATTCTTTCTTGCAGACATCTGTGAAGAAGGTGCTCAGTTTTGGGAGCTAAAAGTGCTTGGCAGTGATACAGTAATTGCTAAAGACGTTGACAGCAAAAGGCAGCTTACAGAGCCATTAAAAGGCTTTATTTATGCTCCAGAGCCAGCAGGCAGAGAGAGGAAGAGGGAGGGCAGAGTGCAGAACTCCAAAAGCAGCTTTGAAGTCCAGCCGTCTCACCTCATCTCTGTCATCCAGGACCAGGGGATTGATAGACTGCCTCAAAAGTCACTCACACACAGCGTTGTCCTCCATAAAAAGTGGGCAGTATGGTGAAGTTCAAGTCTGAAGTCAAGAGCTAATTGTACCAAATAAACTAGTGGCAGCAGAAGTCACAGATGTGATTATAGAAAACTGTAGCTGACTTTATGAAGACATTTATCATCAAACTGGAGATGGAACTGCAGGACCTTGACACTGGCATTTTGGCAGAAAACATCTGTACTGAGGGATTGAATAGCTGTTGTTTTTGAGATGAAAAGGATTCTACGATCGCTTGCCAAGCTTCAAGTGCCCCTTGGTATTCAACAATTGGATATCCCTGGACTTTGTCTTGATGGACCTTCAGTTGAAATTGAGGGCTTTAGTCTTGATTGTCTGCATATTTAGGGTCTGATTTTAGAACTATGGGTCAAACCACACAGTGACTCAACAGAGTCTGCTGTGTGGCTGTCAGATGAGGAAGTTAATTATATTCATCTGGGGAATAGATGGGTCTGTGTGAACGCAACATGAATGTACTTATTTTACTGTACCACCACAAGGACCAGGCCAGGTTCTCTGTCCCTGACTATGTCTAGGACTACCCATGGAAATTGAAACTGGCATCTCAAAGTGTTTTTTATATCCTTGCCAAATAGCTTTGATGACTTCTCTTTTTTCCATGTGTTTTCCCTTCCTGCGTTTAGAGTTGTGCAGTGAAGTAGTTTGAACATGGTAGTGCTGGGGAGAAACCCTTGGCCTCTGACCTTTTTTCACAAAGTCTGCAGCATGTAAGAGCTAAGAGCAGAGTATTCCCTTAGTCCCACCCATCCCACTCTGATCTAAAACTGGCAAGCAGAAAGAGGGATGGAGAACAATGGGCCTTGCTGTCTGCCGTTCCCAACAATCTCTGTCAACATGCCAGTCTTAGTCTCCCACCCCACTCTGTTAGCTCCCCAAGTGATTATTAACATGCAAACATAGATGCCTGAACACATACAGCAAATCGAACAGCTCATGCGAATGCATAGAGAGGAGATGTTCACATGTACGCTTGTGTTATTTGACTGTATTCACCTGTACACGAGCCTCCGTCAGATCCGTCCTCAGTGCCAGCTGCTCTCGTGCATAAACATCTGGATAGTGTGTCTTCTGGAAAACTTTCTCCAGTTCCTCCAGCTGATAGCTTGTGAAGGTGGTGCGGTTGCGTCTTTTCTTGCCTTTGTTGCTCTCAGCTTCACTTTTGTCCAGTGGGCTGGAAATGTCTGAGCCCGGCCGCTCAGTGGGACCCTTCACCCCAGGTTCCTTTAGGTTCAGGTAGCTGCCTTCCATTCCAGGAGGGTCGACACTTTGGGGCAACTCAGACTCTGTTAAGCCACTGTTGTCTTTCCCTGTATGTATAAGGTTAAAAGAAGAGACACATAGAGGTGTTGACAGTTATTAGTCATATTTGACATTTAGATGTTAGAAAGTTACTCCATTGGTATAATGAGATGCATTTGAGCAATTTAATTTTTCTGTAAGTGCCCTATTATGGCAGTTTTAATATGAAGTATGAACATGAAAGCAGCAGTGCACTTAATTGTGACTTTACAAATCTTATTCTTGTTGGTTCAAACAAACAATTAGAACCAACTTTTATAAACCACGCACATGTTGTCAACACTAGTCCTATAATTCAAATTACTTCTCCATAATTGAAATATTCACCATAGAAAAGCTTTACTTTATCAAACTGTGTTTTGCTGTTGGTGACTGACTGTGTTAAATCATCATGCTTCACATTCAAGTCAGCGAGTGCCTGCTCATCATCATTCTACAACATCCATACAAAATGCCCTTTACTTTAAGCTTACATCACCCTTTCAGATTTATTTTAAGGTTCAAAGGCCTTGTCTGCAGGCACAGAGTCTCAGAGTTGCAGAGAATAAATGTCTCTCTCTGTTTGAAAGGTATGTCACTACACATTGGTGTGACCTGTGACACAACCTTTGAAGCTGTCTGCCGCCTGCATTCAGCGCTGCCCTCTCGCTCACTTCTCTTAATCACGCCACCTGAAATCTGAGCCACACAAAACCTGCTTCGTCCTGATCCGTGTATGGTGGGCCTTGTGTATGCCGACGACCACGCTGCTCCACAACCTTGCCCCTCAGATGTAAACAACATTGTGTTTGTCACCTTCAATTTTGAAGCCTCCATTTTGTGACAGACCTCACTCTGTTCCTGTCAGCGCTTGCTAGTTTTTTTGTTTCCTCTGAGGAGATGAAGAAAGCTGTCCCTTCTCCTTCAATAAACAAACAGCCGTGTGAATAAATAAGCTGAAGGGCTCTGGTTGCGGGCCAGTGAGAACAGTGTGCTCTGTCAGCCTCTCTGTTTGCCTTTCCTGCACATGGGCATGGGGAGCACCCTTTCCTAACTGTATTGGTCCAAAACGAGGGCATAATGGTCTCCTCCACATAAACAGACCCGCAAGTCTTGTGCAAGAGCAGCATTACTTTTGTCTAAAAGCATTTGTCTCAAAGTTAAAGATGTTTAAATTAATAGTTATGTACTCAATATGTGTGCATTTTCCTTTGTCACTTTGTGTTTTTGTTTTAAGTAAACTCTTGTCACTAATGGCCTCTTGTAATTCTCAGAGAGCCAGTGCATTGGGAGAGTTGACAGATTGTGGCACTGTTTTTCTAGTGGTTAGTGCGATGACTGAATAGTTTTAGAATGATGAAGTTAGGCAGTGGCTGTCTGCATCATGCATGTTTGTTTTCTTGGATTAGTTGGTTAACTTGTCCAACTATGAGAAGTCAATAGTCATCCAACAAAACTCCAGCAGTCCTCCCATGCTCAGTCTTGCCCCGACTGAGACGCTAATGGAACAACACAGATCACCCAGCTGGAGTTCATGACCTCATATCACTGTGGCCCACCTGTCAGACCTTCTTACAGTCTCCACGCAGGCAGATGTTCTGACATCACCTTCCCCTCCTCTGGCCTCATATTCTCAAACACTGCAATATTTTCATTCTACCCCCAGGCAGGAGCATGGCTGCAATGTTAAGAAGTAAGACGGGTCAAATCCAGCTTCCAGCTTGGCATTTGCATCTGTGAGAGAAAATGCAATCATGCCCCTGAGCAAGGCATATTTCCTGTGAGGCAAAGGGTACAGCTGGGCCCATAGATGAGGGGGTGGAAATGTTTAAAGTTTGAACTATATACATCACCAACATTTTCACTGAACCTACTCTAATTACAACACCTCTACCTTCATCAGAATCTTTCTTGCTGCCAAACACTCCAAACTCATCTCTCTCTTCTTTGTCACGCTAACACTCACAAGCCTTTGCCACAAACATCTTCCAGTATTCCCGCATGCTGAGCTGTCTTTTCTGCAAGCTGTTCTTGAGAGCACAGCCATCACACTCTGCTTTCTTTTAGGAGCCAAGATTCCACTACACTGGCTCCAGTTTTTTGGCATTCAGAGGAATGTGTTTTTCACTGTTATTCTCCTTCACTGTTCATTAATGTATGTGGATTCACGGAAATATCACTGGCTGATCCAGCAATTTGCCAGAGTTACTCTGTGACAAGCTGCAGACCTCTTCAGTTAGCCGAGGTCAGATGTTTACTAGGGTCAGCAATTTAATCACTGCTGAAAACAGAGAGAAAACATCAAAGTGTAATTTAAATGGTTGTAAAGCAACAGGGCACCCTCTCAGTTTTTATGGAATAGGACGGGGAGGGTCAAGTGAAGCCAAATTAAAGAAACACTATAAATTAGTAACCTGGGGAAGGGTTAATGACCAAACACTAAATAGAGAAGGGAATGCTTTTAAACAGAGTGCTCTGAAATGTTCCCCCAAAATACTTAAAGCAGACAGTAATCTGCCACAAAGGCTCTCCAGTCATCACACCTTCTACCAACCAAATAAAGTCAAATATTCCATTATGTTTGCTCCTCAACAGGTAACTGCTTATTTTACATTCATTGTTGATTCAGAGACATGCTATGAGCTGGAATATTTTTCCTCAGTACAGTCTAAAACCTGATGTTGACTGTTGTTTCCTCAGTGAAGGGAGGATCCCAGATGTTCCTGAGGAGAGATCTATGCCAGCGGCTCACACAGGAATGCAGATTCCCTGGGAAACCAAAAAAAAATCTGTCTGTTCAGCCTCAGCTCCTGATAAATTGACACGATCATGACCTCACTACTGTCATCATACCTGGCTGTAACTGTCTTATATCACAACGCATAGAAATAGTTACAGTACGTGTACTTATTTGTTGTGTGCAAGTTTTCACACAATCTGAGCAAGATCTTGATAAAATTGGTAAAAAAAAAAAAACTAAAAAAAAAAACTGATACTTTTAGTGAGGAGTTAAGTACTTAAATATGTTGTTTGTTAGTACATCACTCTAAACAGAGGACAAGATTTGTTGTTGGCGATTATCTTTTAATGCTGTGATTATGTTAAATGTCATCAAGTGATAAAGGTTTGTTTAGATGCTGTGGGGGAAAAAAAAAACTTGGTCAGCAATGGATTTAATCAAATAGTTGTTATAGTAATGAAGTATGATAATCAATGATAAATTTTCTTCCCATTCAATAGTTCCAAGCTCACTCCAGTAACAGTTGTATGTAATCATAAATCATCATGAAGCTATTGAAGTATTCGTGTCCCCCTGCGTCCATTCAAGAGCATAAAGAAGGCTGTGTAAAAGGTTTAGAGCTGGAAGTAAATCTAACTGGGCTCCTTCCCACCTCTGACTTTATTAAATAATATATCAAAGAAGCAAAATAGTCTTCATCTCTGCTGAAAGCAAACGGGAACAGAAAATGAACTGCTGTTAATCACACACCCAATAGCAATCATCAAGTCTTTACTTTGTCCATTTTCCATTGTTAGTTTTTACATTTTGAAAATGTTATGAACCAATTTTTTTTTTTACCACATTATAAGCGTGGGTGTCTTTGCCAAAATTTTGCAAAGATTATTTTTCCCCTTATAGTGTAAGGATTGGAATCAGAAAAGTAAAGGTAAAGACGCAGCGCCAGCCTCAAGCGTAGATCAAAAAGAGCCCCTGCTGATTAAAGTTTCCAAATCATTTCTTTATTCTGGCTTACATGCAGGTCTCAGGTAGATGGAGGGGGTGGGGGCGTTGCTTTCCACTGTGAGAGAAGTGGCTGAAAGTAAACGATAAAACATGCTGTGTGTTATTTTGCTACCATAAGAGCGTAAGGGTGCAGGAATAAATACGAGCTGACAAAATCATTTTCAGTGGTGATAGTTTTTAATTGAAAATGTGTTGAAGAAATAGCAGTGACGTACAGATCTCATAAATGTATAATCTTTTTTTTTTTTTTATCATGGTAGTCAGATTATTGCTGCTTCACGCTCTGAGTCAAGTGCTTGTATCGGCCAATACCTTGTTAAAAGAAAAAAAAAATTCCACATTTCACTCTTTGAGGCATTCTCATTATACATTAAAAATTATTCTGGTTCACAGACACAAGCCGGCATGATCACAGGTGTCATTCTTGCTTTCGCTTATTGTTAACATCGGCACAATGTGTTAGTCATCAGCACATGCATATCCTGTGACATCACTTCCCTGAGCCTTTTAACATGTAGTTAGAGTACTGTATTTTGACAGGATGCTTTTAAAACTCTGCCAGAAGTTTTTGAGGTCTTGTTTTGGTTTTCATGCACTGGGAAAAATGTTTTACATATCACAGGATGCTTGATATCCCACTGAAGGGAGGGGAGATTGTTTGAAAGTACAGAACTCTCAGAACTATGACTAAGTTGTATTTTATTGATGTATTATTTGCTTTGTGGTAAATATTGACCAGGCCAGTACCATGTGTCCTCCAAGACACTTCTGTCTCTTATCAAAGCAAAAGCCAAGTTCAGTTTGTACCACAGGCCTTTAAACACAGTGATTTCTACTTTTTCATGACTCAGCTGAACTCATTTTAAACCTTAAAAACAGTGTGACAAAGTCAAAAAAAAAAGGTATTATTCCCTGCCAGTCAAATTATATAAGAGGTAAAAATAAATGTATGAAAACAGGAAGCGTATATACAACCATACTGTTCTGAAAAGTAGCATGTAAACAGTCATTCCCACACATGTGAGGCCTTCTCAGAAAGCCTCTCATTTTTCCGAGTCTCTCAAATGGTTACCCAATCTCAATATCCATTTCTGACTTGTTGCTTATTTGTACAAGGTATTGTTGAGACGGGGTTATGTAAACCAGTCCCACTTTGTCATCTCTGGGACTCTCTATAGCTTTGGAGATCTGATGTTTGGGGAGTATGAATAATAACTATAGGAGCCAGTAATGCACATCTGCCTCAGATTAATGCAGACCTCTCCTGCAGTGCTGACCTGCATTCCTCAACGCCCGATCAGCTCTGGAGGTTTTATTTCATTCATTGCAGTGCGAGCAGGTAGACGGCCTCATCCCTATCTTCGCCGTGGAACAGACTCACCGATTAACATGAATTTCAATGAACAGGCTTCCAACCTGAGCTACTGTACCAATGCAACATGCTGCTTCAGAGATGAAAAGCAGTTATTTTTATTAACACAAAAAAGAATGAATAGACAGTATATGCCATAAAATTAGAGGCATCAACATTTATGAAATTAACTATTTGAAATATCTAAAATATTAGATTATACACTGTTGCTCATAAAGTTGGAATAATTGTGCTCTCGGACACATTTCTAATTGTATTCCTGTTTATACACAATAATAATCACTATTTTAAATCTCAGCTATATTCTATTTATCAATAATAATTCATGGACAATAGTGTAGTCCGGATTAATTTAAAATAATCCACAACAATTAATAACAATAATTGAAAATTATTTGTGTCATGTAATTTCATTGCACAGCTGATTTAATTACAAATTCTGTTCTATTCTAAATTGTCAGTTTTGTTCTGTTTTATGATTTATTTATTTAGAGCACACAGATGCTGGGTTGTGTGTAGCATCCTGAGAGTGACTCAAACTAAATGTTGGGTCTCCATGTAAACAGTATTACAGCTATAACTGAAGTTGCCACACAGAAAATTCCCTTTGGGGTATGAAGACTTTTGTCATCATATGATAAAGCATCAGCGTTAAGCAATATATCTGCCATAGAGGACCACACATAACAACACAAGCCTGTTGACGCCTGAGGCTTTGGCAAGACCCCAAAGTATCCTCCCCAGAGCCACGATGCCTTCATCTGGCTGCAACATTTTCGATAATAACATTGCAGAGTTCTCCTCTAGGGAGACATGTTGCATTTAATGACGGTGTTTAAATGGTTCTGTCATTACATTTGCCAAATCAGTTCATTTCAGCACAGAGGTTCTTCGATGTGTTTCAGCAAAAAAGTGACAGTCGGGCCTAGAATAAGGAGTGACTCCAGTTGTTTTTCAGGAAAACACTTTAATTTGTATTTTATGGGTGTATTTTGGCAAGCACTGTTACTGCACATAAAATAGACGTGTCCTTTTTGTAACTGGTCCCATTGAGCAGTAGTACAGTTTTATCTGAGTTGAATACCTTTAAATTCATTAAAATTACACACTTTATAATCTATTCTGTTTTTTTTATCTTAAATTATTTAAATGTTTTTTTTTCCAGCACAGAAAGTGATTGAAATGAATATTAACTATGGAATATTTATCCTCTAGGATTACATTTAAGGTTTCCTCAACTGCTCAACAGGATTTTAATTTCTTAATTGAAATTAGAGCAGTAACATGTAATCTAAATATAGGAATTGTGGAGATTTACTCACAATTTTGACAATCTGTTATGTTAGAAAAGTTTTTAATTTGTGTTTTACATCTCAATTCATAAACAGTAAAATGTGTATCTTTATTTTTTTTTTTATGGTTACAGTTATTTGTAGTTGAGCTAGATGCATTGTGTCGGCTGAAACATAAAGATATAAAGCTGTATTTGTTGAGAGATCTGTTTTTTGTTTTGTTTTTTTTACTTTTAACTTGTGTGTTCTGTTGTTAAAAATTGCAAGACACGGATCCAAATAAAATTTATGTTTTATACTAGTAATTTAAGATTAAATTTCATGTTATTATTAACATATATTCTATTTATCAGAATCATCAAGCAATCAACCATAACAAAAAGAAAAAGGTAAATAAAATAATGGCTTATATAGTTTACTATTGCATCGTTTCACTTTAATTGCTGTCAGGTCTGGAATTCTCTATTTACGTGTGTACTTACGCAGGTGTGTCTATTAAAATCTAAAAAATAAATATTATCCACGACAGACTCACATTTATGCGTGATTAACTGTATTTTATGCAAACAGTAAAAAGAACAGAGTGCATCTGTGGGCCTGAAGACCATTGACAGTGATGGAGCGGCTTCAGTGATGGAATGAAACTGATGTGGTGGAAGAAAAGAAAATGATCACTTGCGAGTTGTTTTTCATCCAGTTGCTACTAAACAAATGAGCAAACTTCCATTGAAAAATATGTGTGTCTGTCAAGAAAAAAAACTGGATGTAATCATATATAAGTTAATATAGTTTTAGTTATCAAATTACTAATAGTCATTTATTTAAAAGAAATAATAACGGGGTGTTTAATGTGCGCAATAATGTTTCTGTTTCAAATCTAGGGTTTTTTTTTTATTTGTTTGTTTTTTTTAAAGAAGTTTCCTCATAGCTCAGTTATGCATCTGAATGAATTATAGAAAAAACGTCCTGTTCATGTAGAGGACGTACTGTCTGATATTTGCTCTGGAATAACTTCTTTCATTACACAGTTTTTTTCTCCATCATAAATGTTCTGTATTTTATGCATTGACTGTTAAAGTTATTCTTGGTGTCTCCATCCATCTGCACTCACCATAGCAGGGAATGAGAGTCCCGTTGTGTCCGCTGTCCGGGTGCAGTTTGCTGCCTTCGGGTGGAGTTTTGCAGGTCGGTCTCTGCATGAAGAGCTGGTATTTGTTGAAGGTGCTCTCCTCCGCGCCATCCAATGACTGGCAGTCCGGCTGGAAAGGACTCCGGGACTTCTCTCCGTAAGCCTGCCCTTTACCAGGAATGAACGTAGGGCTGTATTTGGTTTCAGTCGTCGGGAAAGTCCTGAACGGGTTCGCCTGGTGATCCCTACCTTGCGCAGTAGATGGGCTATAATATGAATCCATCGATGTCATATCGCAGTATGAGACGCACGTATCTGCGTTCATACCTAAAAAGTTATATTTAAAAAAAAAAAAAAAAATCCACACGGTTCTTCTTTCCCTCCCCTTCTCTAGAAAGCAGATATTCTCCCCAAATTCTCATGCATTGACAAACTCACACTGACGCGCTCGTGCACACACACTCTCACACTGCAGCATCTGGGAATGGTTAAAAAATGAATCAGATGTTTTCCAGAGACTGCAGACTGAACAAATGCTAAAAGCCCCCTGAAGGTTTGTCGGGGTAAAAAAGAGAAATGCCTTGCTAAAGTTGATGCCGCCTCAGTAGTGTACAGTGTATGTGACACACACACACAGCACTTCAGATGTAGGCCCACGCCGAGCTCAGCCTGCACTATTATGCAGCCAGTGGAAATGGGAGGTCAAGCTCAGAAGGGGGAAAGCTTTTTTGGTAAACACGCGGGAGACGCAACACATGACAGTAATGCAATTAGAGGATGAATACAGAGGCTTTGATTCCTGCAGATTCGAAGTAAAGACCCCAACTCTTGACTGTTCTTTATACCAATCTTTAAAACATCCATGGAAAACAAAAATCCCCCGTGAAGCCACATTCATGTATGTTTGTGGAAAATGTGATTTATTTGATTTGACTAAAGCGTAAACAAAAGGATCAAACCGTGATTTGAGACCAGGAACAGTGCTTATAAAGTCTGCGTAAATATTATATAGCCTAAATATTGTCTTTAGGGATCTATTAAACCGTAACGTTTACCGTTTAGGGCCTCATGAGAGTGTGCCATTACGCATAAGTCAACTATAATTACAGCTTATCATTGCAAACAACTTTAAGGCCTGCAATTAGAAATTTGGCTTGTTCTTAATATTAAATTAATTAGAATATTTAGCCTCATGCTCATTTAAAACAGTGCTTTGCTTCCTTTGAGTTTGGTAAATGACGCCGTGCCACCAATTTGCCCTGTCTTGGCTATAAAAGTCCGAATTAAAGAGGTTTAGTATACAAGATGGGCTTTATTACTGTCGGTAGTCAAATTGAATAAGTTGGCTCAAATCACGTCCTTAATTTTTCCCTTTAAGCCATTATCTAGATTTGGGAGTATAATGGTTTAATATCCCCAAACATCACTTTGAATAAATAAGCAAAATGCAGACAGGGAGGTTTATGTAAGATTTTGATAAGATAGTTAACGAATAAATCCATAATTTATTAAAAACTATTATAATTGTATTAACATTATAATTATAGTTATTATCTAGTTTGTTATCTATGTGCGTAATTTGTTTTTAAAAACGAAAAAAATACTAACTAATGCTGAAACTTTCCCTACGCTGCTGTTTTCTTTCTTCTTGTTTTTTTTTTTTTTTTTTTTTTTTTGTAATTCCCTTCGTATCCATTTCCTTCTTTTCCTTTAATTTTTGCCAGTGCAAGATTTAAAGTCTTCATAATTTAATATTAAACTGACTGAATGAACCCCAAACTATCATAACCACCTGTATTTTACGGTTTTTTTCAATGCTTCCATGCAATACTTACCCCAAAAGCAATAATGTTTTAGCATCTACTAAGTGTCTTCCTGTAAGGAGGTCACATTTTAGAAATTGAAATTTTAATAGGCGAGTTGTAAAAATACGAAGTTACTGGTTTTGGTCCAGTTCATATGCAGTCTGATGGTGTATAGTCTTTTTCACCACCGGCACCTCTCTTGCTGCGCAGGTATTCGTTAACAAGCGGACTGTATCCTTCATCTGGTTTATTAATAAATGTCTCCTGCAAAAAACTATTTCATATATAACGTAATGGTTTCAACTTTGGCTGCACACCACACCAACGCAATTTGTTCAGTCGTTTATTTATGTTTTTTTATGTTGCGGCTTTAAAGTTTAATATGGGAAGAACTCACATTTATTCTGTTTTTATTTTAGGTGTTTTTGTGCTCAGTGGTGACCCCAGTTTTATATTGTCATGTAATTAAAAGTCGTGGGAGGATTTTTATTTATTTTTTTAATTGGCCTGAACTACAGTATTTATTGGAATATCAGTATATAATGATGTTTATGATAACAGAATGCAGACATGTCAGTTCTTAATTGTAATATCTGATTTCAATCTCCAATTTGCGTGTTTATTTGCTTTTTAATAAATCATCCATGTCATGCATCTTACGAGGACAGATATATTATTTTGTGTTTAAGTGAAATCATTTTTAAAATAATTCGCAAATTGAGCATATTTACATGCATTTAATTTAATTGGTGCACATTCAGGGTAACAAAGACAATATGGATAAGCATACATGCCAGTTTTCCTGCTAACATCATTACATTTGTTTCATTTACATAGCACGATTCCATTTAGTTTATTTTCTGGTCATCTTATATTCTCCTACTAACTTATTTTTACTATCTTGGAAGACAGTGACTTATGTAACAATGTTGCAGGGGGAAAAAAATAGATGTTAAATGTTGCCACACAGCTAAACAAACTGCATGACAGGCTCCCACTCTGAGCACAGCCCATGCGAGCCTTCCTTAATATGAACCACTCCACTGCTACAGGCTAAAACCTCAGCTGTCACAGATATACATCACTCAAGCATGGCATTCTCCCTAAAAGGTTTTCACTAAAAGGCGACTTGTCTGTTTAACTTCCAGCAGGGACCGTGTCCAGGTATTCAGTGCTGAGGGGACGGGTCCCCCCTAAACCCAGCAGCCCACTGTGGGGTTTGTGTTGGCACAGTCCCCCCTCTGTATCTGCAGTAACCTCTTCTGGATATCAGTGTCTTATATGAGAGGCGTGGCTGTGCGGGTAATGCACCAGAGAAAGTGCTTTAGGTTAAACTTTAGGTCTGAGCAATGTCACATTCATTTAGACTCTGGGAAAGGTCAAACATGGGAGATAGGGGAATATTCCCCTGCTGTTCTTATACTTTATGGGAAAAAATGTTTCCACTGTAATAATATGTTCAAACTTCAGTCTTTAAAGCAAGTTTTTCTCACAGATTTATTCATGTGGGTAAACTTTGGTCATTAGAACCTGAAATCATCCATCTATTTTAACTGGTTTTAACCCACACATCATTCAGTAGCAGCATGTCATAACAGTTAGTCTAACACCATAGCTCATGGAGTAACTTGAACTTCCCTGTTATGATACGCAACCTGCTCATAGATGGGAAATTTTTAGTAATTAGAGGAACGCTGGGAATTTTCATACCAACTGTGGCACCGTGGCTGCTGCTCAGGTCTCACAGTGCCATTCTATCATTTGTCCCTAAGTCTATTTTAGGTGTGATGTTTTCTCTGTGCATCAACTCACCTACTGGATGCAGTTTATCCATGATGACGTTTGTTCCTGTTCATTCACTCCTTATCAACATGTTTGTCTGAAGTATGTGCTCAAAACTCTGGTCAGTAAAGAACAGGTAGAGTCAGAGTAAGAATAAGAATCAGCTTTATTAGCCAAGTTTGTGCACACAAACAAGTTTATGCTTAGCTCTCACATACTATATAATAAATATATTTGTAGTTTAGTTTAGTTTAGTTTAGTTTAGTTTAGTTTAGTTTAGTTTAGTTTAGTTTAGTTTAGTTTAGTTTAGTTTAGTTCAGAAACAAACATAATAGGAAACATAAGGACAAAAAATAAAACAAAACAAAAAGTCACATCCTCATGCACATATACATATACACCAATTTATATCTACATCTGTACACCAATCCATGTCCCCCATGTACACATACATCCTATAATATAACAACCTGGTATTCTGATAATGATCAGTCCTTTCCTTGAACCAGATATTGTAGCAAAACCTTTTTTTTTTGTAGAGTTTAAATTTTTTAAAATAATAATAATAACAATAACAATAACAATAACCTTTATTTATATAGCACCTTTAAAGAGCATAAAAGTCACAAGGTGCTTCCATTGGTTATGTTTTTGCCGGCGTTTATCTGTTTGTCTGTTTGTCAGTGTTCAAGATAACTCAAAAACCTATGGACGGATTTTGATGACATTTTCAGGATATGTTGGAAATGTGAACAGGGAGAACTGATTTCATTTGGGGGGTGATAGGGGTGGGGGGGTTCTACCTTGGTGGATGTCTGCGCTCTTAGAGTGCTTTTCTAGTTATTAATAATATATAGAATAGGAGGCAGCACAGTGGTGCAGTGGTTAACACTGGTGCCTCACAGACAGAAGGACCCTGGTTCTATTCCCACACCAGACCTTTCTGTGTGGAGTTTGCATGTTCTCCTCGTGTCTGCGTGGGTTTTCTCCAGGTATTCCAATTTCCTCCCACCATCCAAACACATGCACTGATAGGTTAATTGGTTAATCTAAATTGTCTATAGGTGTGAATATGAGAGTGATTGTTTGTCTATATATGTTCAGCCCTGAGATGAACTGGAGACTCATACAGGGTGTACCCCGCCTTCACCCATTGTAGCTGGATTAGGCCGCCACAGACCCCCTAGTGAGGATAAAGCAGGTTCAGATGACGAGAATATATAGAATAGGAAAAAAGGAATGCAGTTAAAAATACACTATATACTGTGTTAATAGTGTAATGTATAACAAACAATCGTGCACAATCTCATCGCTTAACATGTGTTTTACAAGAAATACACCAGGAATATACATACACATAAATACTGATGTAAAAATGAAATTTGAAGTGTGCCTGTGCCGATGCAAACAGTGTTAGAGCTTAACTTTGTATTTTTAGTACTTAGTGCCTTTTTTAAAAAAATATATATATTTAGCACTCATGTTACAAGTATACTCAGTACTGGTCATGTGATGAACTGACGACCCATCCAGGGTGAACCCCGCCTTCACCCATAGGTAGCTGGGATAGGCTCTGGCAACCCCCACCCCTGTGACCCTGGTGAGGATAAAGCAGGTTCAGAAGATGGATAAATTGTACCCAGTAACCACTATTTATTGCGTGCAGTTGTTTTTATGTAGTCCCTATGTGTATGTTTCCATTGTGATTTGGAATGGAGGTAGACTTGATCATATTTCAGCAGTGTAAACATGCCTTTCCTTTGCAGCTGGGACGGAAGAACAGGAAAACAAAAACAAAAGTCTAAAATGACTATTACATCGTCATCCATTTGACTTGTTAACCTCAAATTGCAAAAAACTTGCTGCTACAATCCATTTTTGCACAGAATTAGCTTTTGGACATGTCCCCAGTCATTTAAACTGATATTGGATTAGTCAGTTATGAAAAATAGTTGTGTGTATTAGTAAGATTGACTGACCTAAGTGTGTGTCCAGCATCTGACATTTTCTTTAACACCAGTATCAGTTAAGTTAATTATTTCATTAATTGATGCTTCCCTTTCCATTACTCACCAAAGTGGAAAAAGTTGTAATGTTATCTGTGTAGTGTTGTGTTTTAATAATACAATAATAATAATAATAATAATAATAATAATAATAATAATAATAATAATAATAATAATGCACTAGTTCTAGCCTGTTTTTAATCCACACTACATTTCAGAATGGGGGAAAAAAATGAACACAGGTCAAATTGTGGATCAGGATTGTGATTAAAAACATCACGATTTGATATTGTGGCCATGTCGCCCACATCCCATAGTGTCAGGTGTTGGTTGTTTTGTTGAGATTGTTGTTTGTGTAACTTTGTGGTTTGAGGATGAGGGTGGGTTTCAGCATAGTTTCATCTCCTGTCATTTGTGAACAACTTGTTCCACCCACAAAACTGTTGATCCTTTGTCATGGCAACAGGATTGCCATGACAATGTTGAGTCTTGGTGATGCTGTCACAATATTTATCTGTGTGCGGTATAAATATACAGTCCTCCTCACCACAGATACCTTATAAACACTGTCATTGCCATATTATTTTGTATTTCTTTGGTGACCGGTTGAATTTGAGAAAACATTTCTTTGTACCTGAGGACAAACCGTCACACTCACCCCCCCCCCCCCCCCCCCCCCCCCCCCCCCCCCACTGAGAGTTTTACAGCAAGATGAACTTACTTTAAGTTTACTCTCTCCATCTCTGTCAGATGGCACCCACCACACCCTGCATGCATGTGTGTGTCTAAGAAAGACACCAGATTTTTATGTGTAGCTTCAAATTGGTTTCACATGAGCAGGGCACACACTGCATCAGCAGATTCTCTGATCAAATTAAGCAGAGATGAGCGGAAAGAAAAAAAGAGGCAGCGGTTGTACTGATGTATAATTCAATAAACAGGACCAAGCAAGGGTAGACAGAGGAGATGCTGTACTGCCTTCATCTCACAGCTCTATATCTGGTTCAGCCGCTGATAGCTAACTCACAGATGAGACGCACAGGAATGAACCTCCATCCATCATCACTGCAACAGCCGACACATGGTCATCGTACATATACTGTGACTATAGATACAGGCCATTAATACCGACCAGTAATAGAACTTGATCTCCTGTTTGTGGTATATATAGCATGCGTTTATTGTTAAAACTATTTTATCTGGCAGCTTTTGTCATACATTCATTAAAAGGATTGATGGCTGAGCATTCTTTACATTATTTATTTGGTGGAATTACAAATAACCCACTTGTTATTGTCTGTATTGGCATTTGGGTGACCATTATTCCCCATTTATTGCTTTTATTTCTGTGTAATTAATAGCTGACAACACATGTATCTAAAAATGATAAGTGTGCTAAGAGCAAGATATTAATTTCAATAGTTTTTAGGCGACAGTAGGTAACATTTGTTTATAGCAGTGGCTCAACATTGTGATTTAATTTACTTGTTTTCACTTTTGTTTGCACTGATACGCAACTAGAAGATGTTATTTTGGCCACTGAGAAGCCGTACTGTACTTTTCCCACAATTTTCTGAAAGTCTATACACTGTTGCGTATAAACATGGAATAGAATATGTTTACCTTTTCTCATGAAAGGATTGTGGCAGTGTGATTTATTCGTGATAGATAAAGTGAAACTGGGACACAGTATGTAATCATTGTACCTGTTCCAAGGTGATTACTGATGCGTATGAAGAGGAATAAATAGAGGAATGTCTCTGAAAACAAAATTATTACATCTACACGGGCAACAGCGCAGATAAAACTATCAGTCAACAAAATAATCTTAAGGTTAATTGACGAAAATCACTCACAACTCTTTGGCTTCTTCAGCTGAAACACACTGTATTGTATTACAAAGCAATTGTTCTAACAATAGATCAAGTGTTGGCTTTGAACACTTGAATGTGGAATATATTTATCACTCTGCAGCCTTAACATATTCATGGAGGTGTCCCGCTCTAATAATGTCAAAATTGAAGCAGCACTCATGATAGTTGAAACACAGAACATATGGAAAACTTCAGGGGAACGAGGTTGAACAATTGTGGACACATGCAGCAAATATCAGAGGATCACACACACACACACACACACACACACACACACACACACAAGAGTAACATTCAAAAGGGGAAAAAACTGTTCCTTTGCTGGTGTTAATATGTTGTTACATTGAGCCCTTTTTTTGATGACAGCAAGGCGCATCTTCAGTGTGTGTTCTTTCACTGCAAACAAACACAGGAGATAATGAGCATAATGATTCCCTCTGTTAATGCTGTGCAAATTGATTGCAGACAGAAAACCTGCCATGTGCCAAACATTCTGAAGAGATTACACTAATATCCTGTAATTTTGATGTTAGCTTTAATATCGTCGTAGAAAGCCAGATGTGCTTTGTTCCAAAATAATCGTGAAGAGGACGCCCTGCGCTGTAGTTTTATAACTCTACTACTGAAATGATTGTGTCTTAATGCCTTTTTGTTTGTCGAATATGTTCAAAACTATTTCTAGACCCAAATTTAGCAATGGTTTCTATCCTGCAAACCGCTGCAATGCACCTCCTGCTGCAATTTCAAACAAAGGCTCACATTCAAGGACAGCTTAATGGAAGTCAAATGGTTTCAGTCTGAAAGTAACACTTGCTGCTTTTCAATTATGTTTATTGTTTATGCTGGCTCTAATTTCCAACATGTACTTTTGTACATACTGGATTTTTTTTTTCAAGGCTACAATAGTTGAAGACTTGATAACCCTCTGAACCTGCATCTTTTCAGATTATTTTAAAATAAGCATTGCTTTTTCTTAAATCTAAACCATTGCAATTACACCCAATAAGAGGACCAGTTTGGCATACATATTGCTACAGTATTTATGCAAGGAAAATTGCTGAGCTCATTTAATTAGACTTAACACGGCGTGCATTTTGTCTAAGCAGTTTAATAGGCCAATTACAGTTGACTTGGGTTTGTGGAGGCTTAGAACCAAATAAATACACAAAGAATTGCACTGCACCATGAGCTTAGTCTATATCATACAACACTATATTGTAGACATCTTTTGTCTTAAAAATGAGATTTTCTTTTTCTTTTTAGTCATGCAATGTGACTACATATGTACTAGCCATCACTGTCATCTAAAGATCATGCAACTTTAGTTTTTTTGGGGGGTTTTTTTTTACCCAGGTCTCCTTTATCTGCCTGTTTGATACATTTTTAGTGTGTGTTTGGATTGTAACAGAAGCCCATGTGTGTCCTGACCCAGCCTGATCTTCCCACAGCAGTGTCTGGAGCAGGCGAGGCGATGTGCACAGAGATGCAGAACCAAACCAAAACAAACGGGTCTGAGGGAACATGTCTGTCTATCCAGGGTTCAGCACAGCCACACAGGGCTCAAGAAGGACTCCTATCTAGATGGGGAAAGAGTCACATTCCCCTGAAATGAGCTTCTCTGGGATGAAAGCCTTGTGTGAGCTCCCCAGATGACCCCCGACCCCGTCTGTATTTGTGCAGGGGGGAGCCCTGATCCTGGGTTCTCTGCCTCCCTGCCTGGATCCTGGGGAGTCAGGTTGGGGTGGCCAGACTAGCCCACCACTCTGCCCTCGGGTGTTTTGCTTTTGGGATAAAGAGAGACCTTCAGATGAGCCGGCACTGTCATAGCACTAACCTTTCACCCTAGGAGTTTCAGAGGTGGACCATAGGAGGCTTTTCCTGGCTGCGTGAACCCATATCAGAGTTTCACTAATTCTTCAAATCTATGGTTGATGCTTCAAAACACAGTTTGAGATTTTATATTGGGAAAAAAAATCCCCTAAATCTGGGTTCAAATCACAGTCAAGTGATTTTTTACATGTCTTAAATAGCATGATTTCCGTATTGTTCTGCCAGAGCCTGCACAGAGCGTGGCATGTCTCTGTAAACTGAAGTCCAGCTCTTAAAAATCAAATCTGTGAAGAAGGTGAGGAAAGAAGCTGTCATCAGAAACCAGTTTGGTCCTTTTAACTCTGTCGGAGACACTGTGCTGACATCATCACACCCAACGGGCTCCGATAGCTGTTGGATATGCTGATGAAGGAAGAAAGATGCAGCTTCACAGGTCCCAAAAAGGGTAGATTTTCATGGCGAACATTGTTAGAAAGTAAGAATGCAGAAAGTTCACCAACAACTATTTTGAGGTGCACACATGTGATACAATTGGTAACCTCTGCCCTACCCCTTAGGCTTTGCAGGATGTCAGAGTCAGTTCCAAACACAGCCAATTACAAACAAACACAGACGCCCCAAATTCCATGTTCACTTGAAACAGTTGGCTGACCCCCTTCTGCCTCTGTTCAGGTTACCTCTGCCTGCTCCATCCCTCAGGCCAATGTTAATCCAATAGAGAGGCTTGTTTGAAAGATGATTGAACTGGAAGACACTTTGGGTGACTTAGTTCTCCTTTCAGCAGCCTGCAGGTCTCCTGCAGGTTATGATCAATTGCATAAAGGTGATGTATGTAGCATTTTTGTTTCCAACAATCATAAAATGGCCCTGATGTGTCATCAGACATTGAGGAATCATGCTCTTTTCAAATACCGATATAACTGACAGAAGTAGCCAACCGGGGTTATCATCCTGTGAAAAGCTCATTTACAACCCCTAAATAATGTTTATGTTATCATTAGGTGCTTTGGTTGATGCTCCGCCCATCACCTATCCACCAATCACAGAGTCCGCAGAGTTTCAGGATCCAGGTTGCCAGTTCCCAGTGAGTTACAGCTCTGATCAAATATGTCTGATGTTACTGAGGCTAAAAAGACTTGTTATGATCCACAAATTTATCTTGACAAGGTGACCAACTAAACTACAATTAGTTTAAGAGATGCTTTTGAAAGATGAACACAGCTGAAAGTGGAAAAGAATTTGAAGACTGACACCAAAGTTGTTCATTTGCTCCTGGACAGGTAAGAGTCAGCTAACTTTAGCTAACTTCATTGTCCTTTACTGTAGGACATTTCAATTATTCTCTACTATTGAATAGCTTTATGCATGTTCGTTCACAGTAAGTTAGCTCATATGCAGGTGAGTCATTAAATTGGCTGGTTATTAAATTCTTTTAAAAAAAACAAAAACGGCAATTTGTTATTTCTAACATTAGGAATCTATATTGCCAAGCAATAGCACAACATAGCAATATGAAGCATAATTTAAACATTACATGGGTTACCTGAGTGTCCTTTCAGTCTTATGGACTGGAGTATGGATTGGATGGTACTGGTATGGATTTTGTGGCGGACGCCCTGAGGCATGTAGCCGGACCAACAGTGGCATAAAGCCGCAGCAGCTGCCCCAGGTGTTGTCGTGATTCCATGCTAGTCCATATGCATTCTCTGTTTATCATGTAGAATGTAGCGGACTGACCAAAACATAATTATATGATTACTTTGCAAACCATCCCACATAAAGAATTATTAGCAGACAAATTTACAGTGTTGGACTTGTTGCTTGCCATGGTACCTAGTTGTAGTTGGATCATTGTAACCTGTTTTCCAGAGGAAGGGGGTACTGTGCTGTGTTTTGGTTGTGATTGCAGTACCAGTTTTGGTCTACAGTCTCATTTTGGTAACTTGCACTTTGCCAGTTTTTTAGACCAAATGATTGAAAAATGTGTGCATATTTTTTCCCAGGATGTACCTAATGATTTATTTATTTTTGTCTTCTTATTTTTCTCTGCGATAACTGTCACTGCAGCCTAAACCGTACATTGTTTGAAACATGTACATTGTTTTGTAGAGAGCCCAGCATGTAACTCAGACGTAAAATTTCACACGTCCGACAGAAGGTGGCTCTATCAACATCTATAAATAAAGATATTGCATTAAATTTAATGATCTAGTGAATTTTCTAATCCTGACGTGGGTTTTTCATGAATCTGTAATCTCATTTTCAGGTTTCGTGTGTCACCCATTGTCTCCATGCATGTTACACACAGAACGTCCCCACATTTCTTCCCCCTTTTTTATTCATAATTTTTTATCAGTTTAATTTAATACAATCAAAACTTCATGGAACAGAATGATTCTAAGGTTAAAAAAGGTTTAGAAAAAGGAATATAGGAATATAATCTCCTCGGGTTGAGGAGCAAGAAAATAAGCAGATGTACAGAAAACAAACAAATGAAAAGAACATCCTGTCAGAATAAATGGTAAATGGACTAAGGTTATATAATGCAGTTTATGCCCATGGTGTCCAAAACGCTTTATAGATCCTCACATTCATCCATTCACACACACTTATGCACCAGTAGGCAGTTGCTGTCAGATCTACTGGGACAAACTCAGGGTTCAGTGTCTTGCCCAAGGAAGCTTCGACATGTGGACAGTTGGAGCCAGGATTTGAACCACAGAACCTTTGGTCATTGGACCAGCATTAAGGTTCCTTAATAGGCACAAGTGTCCACGAATACCAGCCATTTTCCCCCAGTTTTTTTATAGAGATTTTCTTTCAACATCAGTTTATATGTAAGATGTTAATTTTTCTATGTTTAATTTACTGACCATGTGGAGATCAGTGAAACTTTACTATGAAACTGAACATTACTACTGTATATTAGAACAGAGAAAGCTGTTAAAAAAAGACACCTTTTCAACAGGTGCTTACAGCCGATATATTGTTAATCTACGTACATAGGTTTTACTGGTGAGTTAATGTTCTGGAAAATGATGATATTTATATATTCACTATAGAGCCTTTGGATGTCCAAAAAAAAATACACATCTGACACCGAAAAGATCAGAAACTGCATTTTACCTGAATTATTTCAATGTGCTGATAGGATTCATAAAACAAAAGTTATTAAACATTTTAGATTTGTAGATGCTTTGGGTCGCCAGCAGCTGTGTAGGGTTAGTCTCAAGTTATGATACTTAATTAGTACTACAGTAAATCTCTATGATTTCATTTTCATCTATATTTACTAATTTTAAATGTAAATTTAAATTTACATTTAGAGAAATAAAAGATAAATAAAAAAAAAAACTGGCTCATCACACTTCCACAATAAGAGTTAATATTCATTCAGAATGATTCCCTGGTTCCATCTACTTTATGAAGTATGAAATATTTAACCTATAAAAACCTAGTGCTTCTTTTGTGGCAGTTCGCAAACACATTTTTCTCTTAATTTAACATTTCTTAAGTGATCTACAATCATTTGTTATAGTGTTATATTCTATATTTTCTCTTTTTCAGTGTAAATCATGCATTTTCTAACCTTGCCCAAGGTTGGGAGACATTATTGTAATCACCGTGTGTGTGTGTGTGTGTGTGTGTGTGTGTGTGTGTCTGCAGAGACATATCATGCTATAACTCAATGAATGCTTGAGATATCACCATGAAATTACATGGGCATATACATATAGCTAATGCGCATCTGATGCACTGATCTATTTGAGTAAAAGCAAAGGTCAAGGTTACAATTAATTAAAAGGTCAAAGGTCACATTGTTAGTTATGACTCAAGAACAGAGGGTCACAGAAGTTTCAGATTGGAACCAAACAATGCAGAATGAAGATTTCTACAATTCTCATACTTGGTGTTATCATGTACGGCCAATAGTTTTTGAGATCTCTGGAGGTCAAAGGTGACATGTCGCAAAATTAACTTCTTTAACACTGTTTGTGTGAGTCAAACATAGACATATCACGCCATAACTTAATCAATACTGGATATAATATCATAATATTACACACACTGATGCATATATACATGTAAAAAAATATTAATATTGCAAAAGGTCGAAGGTCAAGGTCAGATTTAGCAGAAAGTTCAAAATCACATAATTGGCTCTAATTCAAGAATGCGTTGTCATAGAAAGAAAATAGGGGTGAGATTAGGCATTCTCTGAGTACTTTGAATACTATGAATAAACAAAACCTCTGAGTAAATTCATTAAAAGACAGAAAACTGAAGAAATGTGAGTCTTTCAGCAAATCTATCAATAGCTGAATGTAAAAACAAGTGTGTTCATCCACTGTCATTTATTAAAGTCCATGAATCAGTGTTGGAGAAGATGATGGTGTTTCCACTGTAACTATGAAGAGTCCAAATGGTCATATGTGATGACCATGAAAAGATGACAAACTGCATTTTACACCAATTATTTACATGGACTGATGGGATTAGTGGATCAACAGCTATTAAACAGTTTAGATCAGTCACTGACTTTAGTCACCAGTGGATGTTTGGGTTTTTATGGGTTAAAATATATTTCACATTTTGAGTTATCATTTTAATTTTCCAAACACAAGTTAAGGGCCAGTATTGTGCAATTTGTAGAGTCATACATTTTAATACAACCCTCCCAGTGCATTTTTTTATTTGTTATACCAACACAATTCCAACAAATCAGACATACATGTTCCTCCATAAGCCATATTATGCTGCAGTGTTTGTCATGTGAGTATAAATTAGGGTCGTTGTGTAAGAGGGAATATATGAGGAGGAAACTTTGGAAGCTGGAGTCATTTTCAGGCTGTTGTTGAATGAGACAGATGAAAAATGAGATGAGTCTTTTTAATGGCCTGAAAAGAATTAGGTGACATATACTGTGTGTGTTATACTAAGCTGCCCCAATGCATTTGTAGTGAAGTGAAGGGGAAGTCACAAACTCCACTGGTGAATATGTTTCTTGAGCTACTGTCACAGTCTTTAGGGGCTTAATCTATTTGAGAGATCAAATTGAATTCACTTACATTCTTTCTCTGTCCTTTTCTCCCCTGATTAATTCTATATTTTGTTCTTTTCATCTGACACACACACAGCCAAGCTTTTCTCTCCTCTAATGCCACTTTTATTGTCCTGGTCATTTTTCCATTGTCACTCCATCACTCACATTCATTCCCTTGCTTCCTGTGCCACGGTTTCAGCGCTGAGCTTCCAGGAGGCAATATCCGGGTTAGATTTTGTGGTTGCAACATAAAATACCCTGACCTACTGACATTGTCATTTATGCTCATTCTTCAGCTGAGAATAACACCCTTTTCCTAAGCATTTTGGCTCAAGACATGTCTCTATTATAAGAAGCCAACTATAAAAATGTGTATTTCAATATAAACAAGTCTTATCTGTTATTAAAGAACAATGAATTTACTTGCCGTAAGTGTCTATAATTTTTTTTTCTGTCCTGTGAGTCTCGTAATAGCGGATGTTTCTTCACCTGCTACTTGTTAAACTTGGCACTGCAGAGCTGCTTGCAGATAGATCACATGGTTCCTGTGCATCTCTGGCTCCCAGGTAGTCACTGACCCAATGGACAAGGTCGCATTGGACAGACAAACAGAGCTGTACTCTTCCTCCTAATTGCCAAGAATGTCCTCAGTGAGACAAGAAAGAAGCTCTTTCACATGGTACATAATCAGAGTCATGCTCTCTGCACTTAATTTTCGGAGGACACTTGTTGAACAACTGCCTTGTCCTCTTTCAAACGGCTGTGGAGACTCTCTGTCCTACTCACCCTTGCACAACCACCACAGATAATGTTAGTTCACAGCCTCGCCAATGTCTCCATCTCTGTCATGCCATGTCCAGCCACTACCTTAAACAATGCATCACCTTTTGCTCTTGTCTTGTGGTGCTTTGATTATTCAATTTGCTCTGGGTTTAAAGGTTTGGAAAAGACTCAAAGAGAAGTTAAAGAAGGAGCCAAACAGTGTTGAAGTTGAAACCAAGGGCACATCTTGACAAACAGATTCTAAATAACTTCACCTTTCAGGACAGAAGCCTTGTGATTTAAACTACATTCACTTTATAAAATACGAACCGTAAAGGCCACTTTTAGGGGAATTTGGGAACCCATGTCTTCTCGAGTCTTGTCTCTGTGCTCAGTCAGATTCATATGGTGTATGTTTATCTGTTTATTTGTGAACTGTATCTTTAACTTTTATATATGTTTTAGAAGATTTTTTTTCTTCACTAGAGGTTTTTCATGGTGAAATGCAAGGACAGAATTGAATTTTATAGTGCAGACATTAACCTATAGTCTCCTGTTTTGCAAATCCAACTTGAATGGAGCAGCATTAGTGACTGTGGAATTTCTGTTTTGCTCTCCCTA
This sequence comes from Siphamia tubifer, assembly GCA_020466265.1. Taxonomy (NCBI): domain Eukaryota; kingdom Metazoa; phylum Chordata; class Actinopteri; order Kurtiformes; family Apogonidae; genus Siphamia; species Siphamia tubifer. The sequence goes on along the minus strand of CM035788.1, from coordinate 25,073,187 downwards.
ATATATAAATCCAGTTTTTTTTCTCTCTTTATATACAACACAAGCTCCACAGGGAAAAACTGTAAAACTGAATATGAATCTCCACTATGTTCAGCAACAGAAAGCTCATGACCTAATAGGATTTTATTTTACTCGGTATTTTTTTCTTGCTTATTCACAAATGATTAAATATTTGTTTATATGTTTCAGGGACAGTAACACATCAGTCAACATCCATATTCATTTTAGATCATTTTCTTCTGGTCAGATGTTGGAAAATGGCAGCACAAACCCTTAATAATAATAAGTTATATATTTCATGACAAAAATAACAAAGTTGAAGACAAGAGGAAACGCTACAAAAAGAAGACAGATCAGAGAAGACAAAGGTAGCCTGCAGTGTCTAGTTATGATGGCATGTCTGATTGGTTTTTAGCAAAAATTTGAAATAGATGCATAATCCTAGTTCCTGAAATATGTTAAACATTGTCTTTACAGGATCCTTCTATACTGAGAAGCTCTGAAAACCAAGCACAAGTCAAATTGTAGTGATTTTCAAATAAAGTGGAGCTTTAAATCTCATTGTACATGAGGCCTGATGTGTTTTTGTACATGAGAGTGATTATATTAAATGCTACAAATGACCATGTCAGTCATAGACATAACATTGTTTTTCAAGCATCAATTCCAGTCTCTTTGGGTGTGTACTGATACCGAGACTGTATGCATGTGATCCTGACTTAACTGTGATTTGTGGGTTCAGATGTGATCGGAGTCAGCTGCAGTAGTCATCATTGCATCCAGGAGTCTGTAACAATTATAGTAACAAAGCTTTACAGCATATAACTTGAGAATAAAGCCCCTGGCTGCCCCACAGGCCTCTGCTTTCACTGTTGTGTAGCAGGGTATTACTGTAAATCTATGGGCCTTCTTGGCACGAGCCAAGAGGGTGTAGTCTATCTTTAACAATATGACAGTTGGCAAGTGGGCTGACCAAGCATTAAAGACACATGTTGGATAATACACTTGTCTACACACACATTTGCCAAGATTGCTTCCACAAGGCAGCTCCACAAATGGTGGCAGAAATTTTCAGACATTTCTACAATCCAGCATTTAAAATGAACATTTTCTTTTATACTTTCTAACTAGCCTTGACTTTGTAATCCCACTGAAGGCTTGTGTCCCTTTGGTTTAGTAATGAGCCATATTTTACAGACTTCATCTCTTCTGTGGACTTTGATTTACCCTGAGAATTAGCAGACTTGAAGTAATTTATGGAACTATTTCACTGCATCATAGTAAAGCTATGGAACGGCCCGTTTTCAGTTTCTTTATTACAATGCCAACCATTTCCTGCCAAATTTGCATGAGCTGAGGCAGATTGACAGTAAACAGCTGTGTGTGAATGTGGGTCTAATGGGTCCAAATGCCTGGGTAATATTTCAAGCTGGGATAAATTGTGTCACAATTTAGAGCAATTTCACAATTCAGTGTCACTGAAGTTTTTGAATTTGAAGCTTTTCTTCTTTCTGTTGTTGAAAGCAGTCACGTCTTCTTTCTTCTGATGGCTTCAGACTGAATGTTGGCCTATCAGACTAAGTTGATGGCACGCATTCCCTAAACTAGAAGTATTGCTGCCAAGGGATTTGTGGAAATTCTGCTCACAGACAATAATAATTGGGATGTTTTTGTGTGGTTGATCCTCGTCTAAAGATAGTGACTCACATGGCAAACACAAGACATGATGAGTCCGAGCACTAAACCTGCAAAATGCCTGGTTCCTGAAATTGGTGGCCTAGACAATTAAAGTAGAGGGGTCCACACAGGGGTGCTGGCCAGGGGCCGATCTGGGCGCGTGATTTAGGCTGAAAGGTAGGAGCGGTGACTGAGCCTCACAGACAATGAGGCCACTCACCACTGCTCTTTTACTTTACGCCTCAAACTCACGCGCATTGGCCTTCGGTAGCTTATTGAATTACATCTAATCATTCAATTAAAGTCACATGGAGGAGCAGCATACGTTGTCTCAACCAAACCACTGGACACTGGATAACGGGTGCTGTGTTGTTTTTCGTGGGAAGTTTCAAAACAAGATGTCTGAAATGTTAACACTGTGACATGCGTCCAAAGCTCTGGCTGAAATCGGTTTTGTTTGACGGCATCTTGGGAAAGCACCATCACGAATTTAGATCAAACACTGACATTTTTATCAAGCGACAACCCAGTCACGAAAAACATGCAGTTTTCAGTTGTATATTTAATGGTGTGATGGTTAGATTGTCTTTTAGGATTTAATTTGAACTGGTTCCCCATCTTTTTATTTTTTATTTTTTCTGTAAATAGATTTATATTACACTTTAATGTTTCTCTGGGCTTTTTCATTATACAAATAACAGTGTTACAATTTAAAATAATAAAATTTAATTTTAAAAAAATTATACAACTGAGGGTAAAAAAAACCATTGACTAACTAATTTAGGACCAGATGGAGAGATTTTCTTCAACTAAAAATTGACTTTCTGCAACTGAGATCAGATTATATCAACAGATCAGAGTTTAAGAGCAGTTATTAACATTCACTTACGAACATTTAGGTTGAAGGTTGAGGAATATGAAGTTCCACTGCTACAAAATAAATGTGTGCAAAAACATTTTTTGAGCTAGTAAATTATGTTTCAGTTACAAATATGTTCAAGTAAGTATATGTAAACTGCTGTAATGGCAGATTAACAAAGTTATTTGCCAAATGTTGTCATTCTAAAATATTTTCATCTGTTCTGGAAGAAAGAGGTAACAGCTGAACTAGAGGAACTTCATGTCTTATCTCTAAATACTGCAATCATCTGTTCACTCATATTTGATTGACTTTTACATAGCCTTTCATTTAAAACAGGCAGAAATACAGTCATTAAAATATGAAAAGTCAGTCTCTGATGTACCATCTTACTAATAACCAAAATAGTTAATAATTTCTGCTTATTTAACTAAAAAAAGAATGAATTTCCAAAAAAAGAAACCAGTGGAAACCAGTTGGCTAAAAGTTAGATTAATTGTGGGATCAATAAAGTACGCCTATTCTATTCTATTCTATTCTATTCTATTCTATTCTATTCTATTCTATTCTATTCTATTCTATTCTAGCTAAGCAATACATGTGTTTTGGTCATTTATACTTAACACTGCAGAAGGAATTCAAATAGATTTGGTTCATTTTGATGCATGAAAGACACATATGATATAAAATTAATTCAGTGAACATTGACATTGGTTTTAATTGTGAAGAGTAAAGTGTGAAAGCGTCCACATCATGATATATTTGTAATATAAAACTATTTAATTGCAAACATGTTAATGTGATAAAAAAAAAATGCTTATTCTTGACCTTTAGACCTGTAGAAGTCCAGATAAAACGAAACCTGACTTTTTCCACTAAAGAACAAGTTGTATTGTATTAATGTTAAACAAATATGGAGTAATTTCTGTCATATTTTCATCTACATTTTCTGGCTGAAAAATGGAAATTTATTGACCTAGTGCTCCATGTATGTTTAAGGCTTTATGTAGGGTTACTTCCGAGGTTTCCTCAATCTATACAAGTTCCATGTGGAGATCTACTGTGGCTGCAGCCTGTTGGTGTTGAGAGGCAGCAGTGAGTGAGGAGGAAATGGGGTCTGGCATGTTGACTCAGGAGTAAATCCCCCTGGACTTCTCCAAAACGCTGCTATTAGAGTTTAATCACCCTGCTATCCTGAACACACTCTGAACCTGAGAGGAACGCCTGATGAGCAAGTAGCATCTAAAAGCAGCAGCTCATCCAGAAGCTGCAATCAATGCTTTTGACGGATGAGTGCAATCCAATGATGAGGAAACTTAACAAGCTTTGAAGAAGTAATGGTTCACTCTGCTGTCCACATTTCACACTTCCAGTTTTATTTGAAACTGACTCATCTTCTTTTGTAAAACCATTAGATTATATTTGTAAAAGATACTTTGATAGCTGGTGTAACTAGTTATGTTTCACTACCTTGAATATCTCCAGGTCTTTGCAGTAGTGTTCTCAATTTCTCAACAAGCAGGGCCCTTAACTTTCATTATGCATGGCGTATTTTTAGACAAAGAGTCCATTCTGTTGTCTGCAAAGCAAAAGGCAGAGCACCAGTGAATTGTTTCAAGAAAATTTGCATAATGCTTAGTGACTGAGGCTCTATTTTAAGCAGAATTTTTTCCAGGCATGGCTGTTGAAGCTACCAGAGAAAGGGGGGGAAAAAACAAGTGTGGAGAGAAATGGACTATCAAAGGAAGGACTGAGCTTTCATGTTAGGACACTTTGATTGTGTTACAGATTGGTTCCAGGTGAGGCAACTCTGTATAGGAGGAAGAGAGAAATTCTTAACTAAGGATGGCATTGCCAGGATTTAGGCATTAGAAGAAGATTTAGAACAGCAGGTGTAGAGAATCGATGAGGCTCAAATATTAAGTATTGCTGTGGGTGGCAACACTATGGGACACTTCAGCTGTTTGGGAAGGTGTTTTCTTTTAATCAGAGGTACATTTTCATAGACAAAAGCCTGAAAAAGTGTAACCCTGCACCTTCAGTTTTGTGAAACACAAGTTCCTCCTAACTGTGGTCGACCATGGTAACACCAGACTCCCCATGCCAGTGTGCTTATGCTGACTCTATGAAGTGATTGGAAGCAGGCATTGCGTGGGAAGTCCAATTAGAAACGGAAATTGCACTGAGCCCAGCGCTGAGGCTTGCCGCATGGTCACTTACCTGCACATCTGCAGTGACTTTTTTTAAAAAGCAGTAGCCACCTTTTTCCACCACCTTAATTGGAGTTTCCATCGCTGATTGCTTGAATGTATAACACACTGCTACGGTCTGCTTCCTAGTAACGGTCTGGTTTTTCACTGATGTCTGATGAGAAGGAGGTGGGAAGCAGGTTTAGATTTATACAATGAGGTCCTTTTTATGCGCATCTGAATTAAACACTTAGAAATGTTTGTGTGCTGTAAGAATTGGTTTATAAATGTATGAGATATTTTCCACTGTTAATGACATAATATATCGAGATAAACTAAATGCATTATGGCACTGTGTTTTAATGCAAAAATGAAGTTAACTGGCAGAGTACAAGGAAACCACAGGAACCACTAAATGTTAATAGCACTAATAGTGTTTAACATTCCCCTTGTAACGGAGAATAAATTTGTAAGTTATGCAAGTGCCTCAGTTATGAAAATGATTTTTCGACTTATTGGACAGGTTTATAATGTGCAGCTCTCACAGCTTGTACCACAGACAAAAGTTAACCTTCGACCTGTAACGCCATAACCACTCACTCTTGGTCAAACTGAAGCCTCAGGAATGTTTTCATGTCATATTGGTTAATTTTCTCTACTACTCAACCATGAAAATACATCAAGTTGGTGGTTTTGGTGTCAATATAGAATAAAGCTCACAATTCCCATGATCGTATTTTCTCAACCATTTTATGTGGTCTTGACATTCAGCTCTATTTATTATACAAAGTATAAAAAAAATGGATGTGGATGCAATATTGCTGTTTGCCCTGTAAGAAGAATGGTACATCCAACCAACACCCCAACCATCCCATAAAGGAAGCACTTTCTACTCTGTGTGTTTGATGCTGCGTCAAAGCCTCAAGTCAAAAGTGTAGCATTAAAAGCAGAACGCTGTTCCACACATGGGGAGTATTTTAGAGGGAGAAATAACTTATGGTTCAAGAAACACATGGTTAAATATACTGTATAAATAAATTAAATTGGCTCTAAACAGATTTACGGCACTTTTTTGTGTATTTTACAGTTCTATGGAATTTTAATTGTCAAGTCTCAATTAAATTACTGCAAAAATATACGTTAAATTGTAAGTGCACTGTGTTTCTACAAACACAGTAGGGTGAAATATGTGCTTTTTCTATGTTTATGTATGCAGCTGTTTTCTATATATATAGCTGATGAAAGTTTGCAAACCCATGTGATTTGTATTAGTTCATTATATGCAGTGCAACGCCTTCTTTAGTTAGCAACAAGTTGAAGTATTTGTCTACATGCATTTATTTCATGCCAGTTTACTTTTTCTCCACTTAGAAATTCTACTCCATTAGACTTATACAAAGACATTAAACCACCTACCACTATATTCAATTGTTATCGACATAGAAAGCAGCTGCAAAAGTAAATATGTATCTACAACACAATGGATAATTTTAAAAGTATATAAAACTTAGAGAGGAGGATTTTATCATTTTATACGTCTTTATTTCCACACACTCTATGTAAGTAACTGAGTGCAATAGATTTTTCTACATTAAAATTTAATACTTTAATGTTTTACTGTTACTTTTGATTTCGTCAAAAAAAAAAAGGAAACGAAAGAAAAGAAAAGAAAAGAAAAGAAAAGAAAAGAAAAGAAAAGAAAAGAAAAGAAAAGAAAAGAAAAGAAAAGAAAAAAAAAGAAAGAAATCCAAATCTGAACACTTCATCATTCTACTTTGGCCTCCCTGTCAGGTATGCAGTCTGAAGAAATAAACATAATAAAAACCACAGAATCAATCACATCTCACATCTATACACATGGCTGGCTGAGATGACAATGAGAGGGAGGAAAGCTTGAAAGACAAAAATTCAGAAAACACTCAAAGTCTCAAAAAAGGTAGACATAAAAGGTGATTGTGTGATGTAGAAAGAGAGAAAATATAAGGTGGGAGAAAAGTGGAGGTGGAGGCAGCTCAGTTCTACAGAGTTTCTGGGGCCTCAGAGGTTTTCTATAAATCTTAAGCACGTATTTAATTCAGGCAGAAGACATGCCCGGTGAGAGTTAAAGGATGCACGCTTATTACTCACCTCTCCACCTCTGTGTGTGCCGTCATGCCCCCTCCCTCCCAAAAACCTCCGACCCAAGTCTACTCCCACAGCCCATCGTGCATCCAGACTGCAGGCGCTACAGGCTATCAGAGAATCACAACAGGAATGTGACTCTTGACAGACACATCTCTCAGGACCACAGACTGAATATGTTCCCAATTAGCTCCATCTGATAAAGTGTGAGTGCAAGTGAAACTCAAGGCGGGCATGATCAATAGCACTTGACTCATTTTGTCAGATGGGTTTGACATTGACACACCACACTGTGATTAATCGCCATTGTGCTGTAGATAATTGTCCCACCACATCTTCCTTTGTAGGTGTCGTTGAACTCTACTGTCATGGCTCTAGTGCTTTGAATATGGCTTGTCACTTTCAATTGAGTGCCAATTAATCTTTCCATGAACTGGCATCTATACAAAAACCACCTTTCCCTTAATCTGCCTGTCATATTTTTCACACATTGCACATACACTGGACCTGTTTTTCTTAAAGGAGCGTCTACCTGGAGCACACCCGCCATCTGCTGCTCATATACTGAACACTGCAGCACCGAAAAAGTGAGGTCGATGTGGGGTGGCTGTTTCAGTGGGGTGAGCCGTTTGATAAAAACAAGCTGCGAGCCGTTGTGGTTTCTCCCTCAGAAAGTCTTCTTGGTTTCCATGAGCACAGCTGGATGTTTTTAGGTTTACTCGTACAGGACTGCTGTGACATGGGCACTGGAGATGAAACAGGCCTCCTTCAGCACACAAACACAGCACTACACTCCCGGCCTTGTGTACAGCTGGTAGGGATGACACAAGAGGCACAGGGCTTTATTGACTCCTGCTGGAGCTGCTGTGCAACTCAGCCCAGTGCTCTGGCAAAGCTCAGCCTCCAGGGCAACAGAGGACAGCGGGCCGATGGAACACAGGCAGCTTGGCCAATGCTGAGGGTCTCTGTAGGCCGGTGTGTTTTGTGTGAATGTCGTGCGATGAGACCTATCCACCTCTCAGCTCCACTTTCATGAAACTCAATGACCTCTATGTAGTAACAGATAAAAGGTGCACCTCCCTCCTTTAGCTGGTGCCAGGGCTGCAGCCTGCTGTGCTGCCACTGATATTCTATATGTTTATATAGTTAACATGCTATATATCCACACGTATCTTAAGCCGGGTGTTCAATATGGAGCTGATTTGTTGGTGAGACCACCTCGAAGTAAGCTTTTCTTCTGTGCAGCCATTCCTCAAGCATTGCTTAATGCCACACTGACAATTCTTCAATCTGCAGACCTCCAAACGAGCAATGGCCCAGCATCCCTCTGAGTGCCGATACAGTGTATTCCCATCTCTATTGTGGGAAAACTCGTTAGTTTCCCCATAAGTATCTCTTTCAGCAAGAGCGTCACGTCAGCCTGGGTGGGTTTTACGCTACTCCAGTTTGTCTGCTCCTTCATTCCTCCGTCCTCTATGAATAAACTACTGTCAAACTGAGCTACAAACATCATCCTGGTGCTTCTGTGCTCTGCTTCAGTCTTCTTTCTCCTGTATCTTGGGCATGTGCTGCTAATTGTTTCCCCGTCACATTTTTAACTAGCTTTTAAAGCCAGTTAAGGTTGCTTTTCTCACCCATTAAGCTCACACACAAGAGCATTTCATGGATTCATTTACTGATGTTATGCCTGTAATGATAACTGGGGATGACATGAGGTTGTGGGATGGCACTAGAGGAGCACGCCTGTGGCCAGTTCAGAATGAGTTGACAGCTGGCAGACTTGAGAGAAGGAGAAAAGACACACTATGAAGGACATACTCTTTGAAGACAATAAATGTTACAGTCCAGAACATCATGACTTCATTACCATCAATTTCTTTTCTTTCTACATCTTGGATTGATCCTCTCATTTGCCTTTCCAGATGAGTTTAAAAACAAATGTTTAATACTATTATAGATCTGTTATAATTAACAATTTAGTCAGCAACTCCCTTCAGCAAGTTCTGACTTTGCAAAGAAAAAAAAAAGATGAAATAGCTGACTGAGCCACTGCCCCCTGGAGAGTCAGTTTATTCATCTTCTAGTGACATCTTGTGGCTAAAAAATAACTGAATCACTTCTCATTTATTGGGAAGATGCAGCATGAATGATGACTTACTTACTCCCAAGAAACTACCACTATTCTGTGACACACATTTGTGTCATCTGTCTATATAAACCTACATGTGTGTAATTGTTCAATATTCCCCTTAAAAGCATCCTATTATTCCTGTCTTTATTTTAATTCCCATAGAAAACACTGAAGACTCTTTTATAGATTGTAATTTATTTAATAAACTGACAAGTACATATCTATAAAGTCCTGGGTGCATGTCTTGTAAATTACAATTACAAAAAAACAAGTCAAAACAGCCCCAAACTCAATAGTTAGTATTGCATTGGTTTCCCTGGTCACTAGAGGGCGTCACAAGTTCAACCAAGAAATACAGCATCATCATAAGTATAACATGGACGTTACAGCCCATTTAATACTGTATATTAAAATAGCAAAGGTTTTCCAGGTTTGCAATTTATGTTGTAAATTATAAAATTATTGATTGATCAACAATAAATCATAAAATCAATTCTGAAAACTGATGAACCATTAATCATTATATTTATGTTGCAAAAAAAAACACTCCAAAAAATCTTTGCTTTTTAATGGCATGTATTTTCTTGATTTCTTTGTATTGCATAAATCTAAAAGATAATTTCTTGGCTTTTGGGCCGCTTTTAGGACAAAATAGACATTTCAAGAAGTTTGGGAACACTTCAGTCATATTTTACACTTACTTAAGACAAACAGCTTGTTGAAAATAACAGTTACAGCTTTGCAGTTTTTAGATATGTGTTTTAGGGAAATATAGAATTTTAGTTCAGCTATAACTTGCTGCTGTCATTTAAATATAAGGCTTTTTTTCAGTGCCAAGCAGGTCAGATGAACATACACAAATGCATGTTATAATATATATATATATATATATATATATATATATATATATATATATATATATATATATATATATATATATATATATATAAGAAAGCAATAATTCTACAAAACAAGTCCTGTTTTCTTTCAATGTCTCTGTCATTCATAAAAATCACTTGGAAATTTTGCAACTTTAAAATATGACAAAGGAAACATTCTGGTTCTTTATAGCCAGGATAATGTGATATAACAGTGTCTGACAGAGAAAATTGATTTTGTTTTTGTTCATTGCTTACATTTATAAATTCCAGTGTATATCACAAATGGCTGTCATTGCATGTTTACGTATATTCAGCATTTTTGCATTAAAGGATGAAGCATCCAAAGAGAAACTTTCGGAAAATGCTGGTGCAGTTTTCTTTAGTCTCCAGCAGAGAGCACTGCAGAGATGTAATCTCCTACTTTTTCTGTGATTCCTCATGAATGTGAGATGCATGATAAAACCTGCATGAGGCAGGTTTATTTTTCCCCTTTTAAAGCCAATGGGAAAAGGAAGCTCACTCGTATTGAACAATATGCTCCTCTAAACCAGATTATTACTGTTGAGTTTGGTCCACTCAAAGATGTCCTGCTCACACACAATGTCCGAGTTGATGAGCAGGTAGCGATCACCTACGCAGAAATGCTTCTGGCACGCAGCACACTTGAAGCACTCCAGATGGTAGACTTTGTCCCGCACCCGCATGGTCATTTCAAAAGCACGGATCCTCTTCTCACAGGAAGCACAGAGGCCGTCCTGACCGAAAAGCCTGAGTGGATAAAAACATGTCAACGTGTCACTGACAAGAAGATGGAAAACAGTTGCTCACACTTAATAAAATACTATTTGAACAGAATTCCCAGGGTGCCTTTTACATGACTGTGGAGGTGATCTGTGAGAAAAATGTCCTGCCTAAATCAGCTTTTATCTGTCACTAGACTTACATAATTGATGTGATGTTTTTTTTGTCTGGTAGCATTTTTTCAATTATAAACAGAAGTTTTAAGTATAAAAAGATATCATATGTATTCCAATACAGTGGTAGCCAAATGTATTACAACATTTGGAATATTTAAAAGGATTCAACTGTTTTTGTTTTTTAATTGGCCATTAAAATGCCCATAAAATAAATTAAATATCTGCAAAGACATCATCATTCTTTATAAACCATGAAACACAGCCATCAGAAGAAGAGTTAGGTAATTTTCACTGTTAATGTCATACAACCTCATCCCTACACAGAAGCCAAATATGATCATAGTTAAATTAGTGATGCTGAGTCTTAGGACCGAAGTATGTGATTCTCTGGAACATACAAAGTCTATCCTGCTCATTTAGCAAATAATAAAGTTAAAAGCAGTAGGATTCACCTCAGCTTATACTTGTTGTTCTCAGAGGAACCATCTGTATGTTTCATGAAAATTATGAAATGAAATAATGATTTGGCGTCAAAGAGATCAATATTCTCTTTTCAGATGGTCTAATTAGTTTGGCTACTGTTGTATATGGACATACATACAAACCATTAAGTATGAGTGTATATATCTGTATATATATATATATATATATATATATATATATATATATATATATATATATATATATATATATATGTGTGTGTGTGTGTGTGTGTGTGTGTGTGTGTGTGTGTGTGTGTGTGTGTGTGTGTGTGTGTGTGTGTGTGTGTGTGTTTATATAATAAGTTTGACTTGTTTTTCTGGTCTGCTCAGTCTGTTAACTATAATTATGATAGTGTTAATTATCACTGTCAGAATGTAAGAAAATACTGGAAACCCATTAAATCTAAAGAAACTAAATATTTATAAACATGTCATGTTACTCTGTTGATGTAAAAGCATTTGTCAGTCACGCAATGTGATAAGTAATGTAGTTTTTATAACTGTAGAATAAATATATGTATGATTTGTGTTTGAACAATATGCTACAGTTATTGTCTTGTATTAAAATTTGCATGTGAAAAATCTTCTTCTGCATATTTATAAAAATAGAATACAATAGTTTTATTGTCTTTGCAGAACACATGGGAGAGTACAAGCAGATTTCGCTTGCGTCTCTTTAAAATTCCCAGTGTACAAGGAAAAAAAAAAACAATATACACATGTAAATTTAAAGTTTGTAAAAGTAGTAATTTGCACTCTGAATAAAAATAAAATTAAATAAGAATATAAATGTAACAAAGCACAAAGAAGTATAGCTATGAATAAAAATGTGCAATAATAAAATTTGTTCTCAGTACAAATATGGTATCTATAAATGACAGCTCCGTACTCTTTTTTTTTTATAACAACAAAATGGTACTTTTTTCCATTATAACTGCAACAGACTAACCTGAGATAATCTCTCCGGCACAGTTTTCTTCCCAGTTTGTAGTAAAGCCGGCGGCCCACCTCCCCCAGACGGCAGCCACACAGGTCACAGCTCAGACAGTCCTCATGCCAGTACTGCTCTATGGCCTTCAGGAAAAAGCGGTCACCAATGCTCTGCTGGCAGCCGCCACATGTCAGCAGAGACGGTGGCATCTGGAGGACCTCATCCACCGGCTCCCTGTCAAAGAAAAGTAACTACTTAGACACTAATACACACCAGTGACAGAATAAAGGAAAAAACCTGCTGGTATTTTTGAGTACTTCAAAGACTTTTGGTTTCATATATTTGAGTACACCACCACTTTTCTTTGCAAAAATATCTCACCTCATGCTCTACTCAATATCCTTTCTGGAATATTCACAATCTCATCTTTTTCTCATCAGGTAAAAGAAACGGTCAGACTGTAAGGAAATTAAATGCGATCATCTAAAACTCTACACCAACTGGAAAACTCTCTCAAAAGATGGTTCCATGTGATATAGACGACGTGTAAGTCAAAGGAAACACCTGATGGGAGTGGTCTGCTCCAGTACGCCAACACTACTATCCACAGGGCATGAGGGGTCACTGAGTGGTTTGGTGGAAATGATGTGAATAGCTATAACCCTCACAGTCAGCAGTTTACAAATGAATAGGAGATGATGAACTCCCTCCACCTCGATCATCAAAAACCACAATGAGGGAAAATCTGTCAGAAGAATGATGTTCATCAACTCCAACAAAGTTCAACCTTTTCCTATGATTTGTGACCATTTGTTTGGTTAAAACTACAACCTCATAACTGCTTATTACATATTATGTTTCCATTATTGTAACTGCTCTTTTTTTTTTTACATATTTATTTTAACTTTTTGACAGGTGAGAGCATAGGTATAGATTTCAGGGGTAACAGCAGTTAATGTGCACTTTTGTTTTCAGACATATTCCACATTTAACACATTTTATTCTTTTATTCATTTTATACACATCAATAATTGTCTATTCGCAGTTATTTATCAACAATAAATCAGGTAAATAGGTTAAAAAAAAGATTTTATTCAAACTTTATAGGCAACATTATATAAACAATACACCTACTTTTTGTCACCTGGACTCATAGTCAATCTAAGAATGTTGAGATCCATAGGTGTTGACAACTATTCGGCAACTATAAATAACATGAGTTACAAGCATGAGTCCATCGAACAGGTTTTGTAGCTTTCAATTTACTACTGTTACACAATATAAAACAACTAAATTGCAAGTGGTCTCTGCTAGCAACAGTGCACTTACATGTAAGTAGTAACAAAATAAGATACAGACAAACCTTTTAAAATAGTATAAAATATAAAGGTGTGCAAATGAAAAATGTACAAAAATATGTACAAAATGGGGACATAATGTATGAAAGGTTAAATATACTTTTAAGTAGTATAAAATGTGTACATGTAATGGTAGTAGTAGTGGAAATAATGCAAATATTTATAACAGTAATGGTGCAAACAGTGGAAATATAAGAATATAGCCCATGGAGTATGTAAGCAGACATGTAGAGGTGTAAACAGTGCAATTACAACAGTGTAACCAATGCAACACATGTATTAGTGCAAAGATCATAAAGAGGCTGAAAAAAATAAATTATAGAATTATTGAAAGTCATGTGTCATTGGAATGAAAGCATAAGGTGCTGTCATTAATATATGTAGTTTGTACTGGATATTATATGCTGTCCACATGAGGGAGACATTGGATATCTATTCCGCAGAACTGACAAAAAAAACAACAACTTGTAATTAAAGTGTATGTGCAATCAAAAATAGAAAACAAACCCATTTGGACAGATAGTGAAATTAAAATGTAAATGTTTCTGTGCATACTCACCTTGTAAACATTTTATGAACACATAACTTTTATCCACAACTTAACTTTTCTTTTTTGGGCTCCTTTTTTTTTTTTTTTTTTTTTACTCTCAACACTTTTGTTTGTTTGTTTTCTTCTCCAACAATGGGATATTTCTGACCTCAGTCACTTATCTAGCTATTATTACACATGGGATACAGTTTATATCTTAAACTACACGATAGTGCGTCCTTGAATGCCTTCAGTGTGTGTTCAAATGCAAAAAAAAAAAAAAGAAAAAAGATTATTACTGATATTGTCCGATAAACCAAAGGTACTCACTCGTTGGTTTCCAGTGTCTTCCTCTCTATAGCAGATGTCATTCCTGAAATATGATGTCCAACCTGATCCAGATGAGGCTTGGAAGTCCACAGCCAGCAACCTGTGAAGGTGCCTGCGGGCAGAGTGGAGCCGAGGAGAGCTGCACCTGCTCCCACAGCCTCCAACAACACAAATACACCTCGGTTTGGTTTGTGTGTGTTAATTAAATAGGCCAGTCGAAATGGCCGCAAGACAAGAAATGTTCCCTGTAAGCTGCTAAGCGGTGATGGAGGACACTGTCATCATTTCCTGAGGCTCTGAACCAACCGCGGTGACACTTCCATCTCTCTCTTAAGTGTATTTGATCATCCTGCAGACACTTTAACCAATGCCTTAGCTTCGAAACACGACCGATCCGTTTAAAAAGGTCACTTGCGTGGATTTCCGTGTCCGTGCGTGTGTGCTGTGTGAAGTGAGCGTGTGTCGGACGCGCTCCTCCACATGACGCCGCGGACACCGTTATTGTGCAGCATCGTGGGTTAAATACGTCGGCCCCCACGGTCTCTGCTTTCGTTTCCCTCTTCCTGATCACGACTGTTTGACAATGGGGGGAAATAGGTCTTAAAGCGACAGCTAAACACCCCACAGCTCTGCTCCGTCAAGCGTGGAGTGTGGGTCGTGACTGAGACTAATGACTTCATTATAGGCTTTGCTTTAAGGTTCCGATAGGACAAAAGATAAGAGAGTGAAAACCAAATAATTGGGCAACAACAGACCATGTTTGTTTCCATGTGCTGCTTTACAACCTTAAAGACTTAGACTTATGTTTATGTGGACACTTCTAAATGAACTTTTCTCTACATATAACCTTGTCTGAGTAATTTATCAGCATTTCTAAAAATATTATCCTCTGCATTTGGCATTTTAATATTAAAATCAAGTATTATTATTACCTCTGCCAAAGTTACATTTGAGTCAGTCAAAAACTTCTGAACGGATTTTGATTAAACTTTCAGGAATGATAGATAATGGATCAGGGAAGACCCCATTATATTTTGAGCAATGAAGGTCAAAGGTCAAGGTCACACTGAAGGTCATCATCTAAAACACATCAGTGCTAATATCTCAGGATTCAGACAAGATGACATTCATATCATCTCACCTTCAGACATCAGATGGGTCAACACCTGTGGTTCCATCACATCTCGTTTTGACGTCATATGACGCCAATTTTGTTATACTTTTTTATAATGACAATAAAGTCATTCTTTTCTATTCTATTCTATCAAGCCTTGGCAAAGGTCTGCTGTCTCTGACTGCCTTGTTATTATTATTATTATTATTATTATTATTATTATTATTATTATTATTATTATTATTATTATTATTATTATTACCTCCACAAAGGAGGTTATGTTTTACCTCGCATTTGTTTGTCAGTTTGTTTGTCAGCAAGATTACTCAAAAAGTTATAGACAGATTTTGATGAAACTTTCAGAGATTATTGATAATGCGTCAAGGAAGAAACCATTAAAATTTGAGTTATAAAGGTCAAGGTCATTCTAAAGGTCAACAGCTAAAACACATCAGTGATGATATCTCAGAATCCAGAGAAGATAATATCAGGCATTTTCTTGCATTCACTTTGTCCTGCCTTCAGACATCAAAGTAAATACCTGTCCTTTATACTCCTTACATTTTCAGATTAGGCTCATTACTTTTTCAGATCAAATGGATGTGACAGTATATAAAATATGTATGTTTTTTTTACTCATCTCTACACATTGTTGTGGGTTACCTGTCAGGTACTAGACCTGGTTAGGGACTCTGGTCAGTACCATTCACTGTAAAATTAGAAAATGTAAACTTTTCTGATTTTTCCTGGTTAAATAAGCATTGTTTTATTCATGGCAAAAAATACAGCTTTACTTTTTATTTGTGGGTTTTATTACAATTGAGAAGTTGTACTTTTTTTTCTTTTATTTAAGTAAAGGGTTCAAATCAGTATTTATACTTTTATAAGATATTTTTTTCACACAAGTAGCTGTACTTCTACTAAAGCACAGAGTGTGAGTACTTTTGCCACCTCTGAAGAAAAGTACAACATTGTAAAGTGTGGGATAAGAGCAGCAAACCAAAGGCGTAAATGTTCCTATAATAAGATGGTTTGAATTTTGTCACTGTGTGAAATGAATGAGTGATGTTTCCACATTGTTGGTGTCCTCACAGCCTTCCTCTTTAAACCAGAGCTGCTGTGGGCCTTTCCTCTTATCTGCTGCCAGTGCCTCAGGGCTGCCTGCAGGAGGGAGGGACACAGACAGCAGTTGGACTGGACACAGAGATAAAGCACCTCAACTCCAGCAGCCAGAGTCAGCCAGATGCAAGAAGGCAAACTCTAAATGTAGGCTGAACACATCCTTGGGCTAGACAGGAGTTGGACTGAGGAGGCTGGATAGATACCAGGCTAAGAAGGCCCAAGAGCAAGGTGAGCATGTGTTGTGCCAACTACACAGAAAGCAGAGCGGCTTTACAGAGATAAAAACTCAAAACAAATCAGAAACATTTTCAGGATATAATTTAGGCACCTCTACTCCATCTCACTGCAAGATACACACACCACAGTAGCTGGGCCATAGTACTTCTGTGTCTTCTCATCTAATATAAATGTCACTAGATACCTATTACATCCTGGTCCCTATTGTGAATCATCTGGAACTTCTAATCCCTTATATAATTTTACATTTTCTTTGCAGTTTCTCAAAATGATCTCATCATATGTTCCATTGCTTTCGGGTGAAAGTAATGCTGTGTCTTCAGGAATTCGACAAACCTCAACTCCTGAACATCTGCATGAGATGACGAATGTACATATGATGCTGTTAATTTTTATATTGAAAGACACATTAAATGTTTTTACTTTGTTGCAGGTTGGATGACGTAAGCCTCATCAGTTTCAGCACCATCAGCTTCAAGATCATTTATCATTAAAATGGACTTTTGCATAGAACCATACTCAATGTTTCTTTTTAAGCCCACAACAGATTACAACTTTAATGAGAATGATACAATAGTAGATTAACAAGCAACATAGCATTTTGCATAAATATAAAGCTCAAGAAAAAAAAAATAATTAGTATAACTAAGAAACAATAGAGGTGAACTCAGTCCTGATGTGGCACCCATACCATCCATTACATCCTGTGGAGTTGACTAAGAAAGTCTAGAGGATGTGCAACTGCTCTGTGTAGAAGAAAGTTTTCCTGGGGTGTGTGTGTGTGGGGGGGGGGGGGGGCAACTTTTGCATTCACTTCCTAGTCAACCCCCACTCCAAGCACAATGACATCCCTCCCATGGCTTTCTAGATAGACATGTCGACTCCAGATGGTTCAGCATGATAGAAGCAATGAAGCTTACAGTGCACCATAAAAACCAAGGCTGTTGTCAGTACAGGCGCTAAAAACTTTATCTGTGACTCGAAGCTTCCTACATGTCAGCAAAAAGGAGGTGCATGTTCCTGTAGACTTTGCATTAATATGTCACTCCATAACAGACAAGCCCACGGATAGAAGTGCTGTTACAAACCTTATGTCTTGATTCTCAGTTTCCTAATATTTGCTGATAAGCTTTTAAAGGCCAGTCATGAATTTCACTTTGTAAGGTGAACTCTTTAACTTTTTGCTCTTCAATGTAGGATTTGGAGAGCAAACAGTTAAGAATGTAGTGAACCTTTTGGGAAGTGGTGTCACTCATGTCCAGTTTCCTGTTTTGCCTGTTTGGTACTGAGAGCATTATGGAGTTGAAAGCAGTGTGGAATTTGAGGGTAAATGGAAA
Organism: Siphamia tubifer; assembly: GCA_020466265.1. Lineage (NCBI taxonomy): Eukaryota > Metazoa > Chordata > Actinopteri > Kurtiformes > Apogonidae > Siphamia > Siphamia tubifer. The sequence continues at coordinate 25,054,972 of CM035788.1, read as the reverse complement.
ATGAATGTCAGCACTAAGCAAACAGTAAAATTATACTAGCACAGCTACCATGAGTCTCTTTTAACATTTAGTGAATAATGTATTTTTGTTGAATATAGCCAAAGTATGTTGTAAATAATAAAGCACAGCAACATCTTAAACTCTAGACCAGGGGTGTCAAACTCATTTTAGTTCAGGGGCCACATTAAACTAAAATTGGGCCCAACCACTAAAATAATAACATAATAAATAAATAATGTCAACTCCAAATTTTCCTCTATGTTTTACAGCAAAAAAAAAAGTTAAATTGTGTGATGAAAATGTTCACATCTATCCTTTAAAACAATGTGAATAACATGAATAAACCAACACTTCTTCAGAAAACTAAATGCAATTATAACAAGATTATGTCTCAGTTTATCATTTACACATCAATTAAAATGTACAGATTATTTAGTAGTGGATCTATAAATACATAAAACATTTAATAACATTTCAAAATGTTCATATTTGTTCAGGTTATTCATGTTTTTTTTGTGAAATAATAGTTTGTTTTATTGTAAATCCAGTAAATTGAAAGGAAAATGCTCAAATTAGCAAATAGCAAAATGTGGAGTTGTATTTATAAGTTATTATTATGATAGTATTTTACTGATCTGACCCATTTTGATCTGCATGTGGAACCTGAAATTAAATTATCAGCATATTCACTGTCATTTTTGTATTTCACAAAGTTATCCCATGGGCTGGACTGGACTCTTTCAGGGGCCTGATTTGGTCCCCGGGCCACATGTTTGACACCCCTGCTCTCGACACTTCCTTTTAAACTGATCTCCTAATTAGTTTTGATTATGGCTCTCATCCATCATGGCCTATCTAAACAGACACCTGCAGGCTCATTTCCTGAAATAAAAGAACGTTGAACATAGTGTTGACTCTTTGATACCACCAACTCTAGAACATATGCAATGGCAAAAGTGAGCACATCTTGTCTAATCTGAAGTGAAGTGATAAATAACTACTGTTTGGAGGATCTCACACAGGTAGTAGCTCTGAAAATGGAAAATGCTTAATTCTTTAAGATTACTACAACAGTTTAAACGAGAGATCTGTTAAACTGAAAACTCTTCAGGTATAAAGGTCAAAGGTCAGTTGAGGAAACATCCTGAAATTCTTTTAGAAAAGGCTACGGGACTGATGGAAATACAGTAAGCTACGGAAATGAGTCACTCGTTGAAAGGGCGCTTTGCTTACCCTTGGGATCCTCCCATAATCAGTATTATCCCTAAAAGAAAACACTTTCAGTGGAACAGTGCAATCAAAAAGCTGCGCAGCCATGTTAACTGCTTCCTGTATTTGGCAAAACAAAAGAGCACTGGTTTCACATTCTTTAGGCTTCTGGTCAGTTTGCTTTCATTAGATATTCAGCACTGAAATAAAACCTGAGCCCCATTTATAAATATTGTAATGTACCTCAAATGATACTTTATTAAATGCAACTTCTGTATTTTTGGGAGGTTTTTTGTTTGTTTGTTTGTTTTGTTCAAATGGGAGTTATTTATTCTGTCTGCAGTATATGTGTCATGGAATAAGTTGTAAAATGTTACTTTATTGTAAAAGTAAATACATTATTTTCTATCGTAAAATAAATCAAAAATATTTAAGACTCAACTTGACTTCTAACATTACTTTTTTCCAGCCTTATTAGCAATAGTCATATGTTACTTTACTGCCCCCTACTGATTACAGAAAATCATGTAATGAAATTGCTAGGAGAAATGTCAGAATCTTTTTTGCAAGGTACACCATGCAGTCAGTGTTAGTTATTGCAGATGTATTAATTGTAAACAGCAAATTATCGAATGCTTATAATGGCAATTAAACAAACAAACACAAACCCCAGTTACTACAAATACACAACAGTAGCCTACACAACCTTTTCTTTATTACAGAAATACTAAATTGATTTAAACAGCCTGCAGCGAGCTACATCACTCACTTGCTCAAACACTTGCTCAAATCCTGTATTTTTGTATTATTTAGCTGTTCACATTTTTTATTACATAATATATATATTTTTTTAAACTTGGAATTAAATTTAGTAAATAAATGTTTGTGTTGCCATGCCGACATAAGGTAAGTAAATGAATAAATTAATAAATTAATTAAGTTTAAATTGTGTGTTGCTTGCACTAAGTGATACATAACTGGTTTTTCATAGCCTACTATGATCTGTATTTAATTTTCATTATTATATTGAACTTTAACTCCAGACCCGTGTACATTGTTATTTTGTTGTGACTGATAGGCTGTGTGGTGACACAGCTGTGACCCAACACATGCCTGATGGGACAGCTGCAGCAGGGAAATACTGTATATGGCATAGAGATCGAGATAGAATAGCCTAATCAAAGCTAATGATTGTGCAGATTTTCTGCCAAGAGACTGATCTCAAATGTGCCTGACCACAAATATTGTACAGAACATTCTTAAATATTGTGTCGTGAGCTAATGTTGCATTATATAATTTCGTATGATTTTATAACGGGTGAAATGCTTTGTTTGATATTGCGTATATAGTTTAGAGTTTGTTTCATTTAGTTAATTTGGTCAGGCATATCTTTAATAGCAAAAAACGGACCTTCGCTTTTATAAAGAGTTTCTTCGCCTTTCGAACCGTCTCAGTTGTCGGTGAGGCCGGCGGGGCGGATCCCACACTAGAGTGAAAGAGAAAATAAAGCAACACAACAATAATAACAACTTGGCCGTATCCTACATTTCGCTACAAACTTCCCCTGTGGATATAAAACATTAAGGTGGGTGATTCTGGAGTCGTGCTACCAGGGTAATGAAGGTCCCCGCCGGCTGCTCGCTAGCACGCGTCGGTGTACTAGACAAGCTAGCAATGCGTGAAGATGCTAACTCAACGGTGTGTGCTAACGGCGGTAAGGCCAGGGCCATTTTACCAAACCTCAAAGATAACAGCGATCGTGGGGTGGGAACACCGGGCGTCTTGGCGAAGGAGAGCAGCTTTGTTGTTCTGATAAGAGAAGACAATTCGATAAGGAGAACATGGCGCTACAGGATTTCAAAATAGGGTCTGAAGTTAGCCCGTAGCTGTGGTGAAATGGCTCATGGACTCAAGGAAATAGTTGGACGGACATACTTATTCAGTTACGAAACTACTCCTGATGCTCTATATCGATTTCAGGAAACCTGTATTCGCTCTCGTGCTGTAATACAAAGCTGTGATTCTAACATGTACAGTTCATACCGTTGTCACATTTGGACTAGGTAATATATCTGGTCTGAGTATTGATTCATTAGCTGTCTATTTAACTATTGTATATTTTAATCGACAGTACTTTATATTGCACGGTTTTAATTTCTTCCAGGGAATAATAGCGTGTTGTCTCTCGGTCATAAAGGCAGACTGAAAATGTATTGACTATGCATGGCTGGTCTTGCTAAACAATCGGGCACTCATTTCAACCTCTGGGAAAGTTCAGTGGACATTTTGCTGTCTGTATCAAGTGATGGCCAACCCTTACCAGAGTTTTTGGTCCTGAAGATTGGAAAAACATGCAATTTAGCCAGAGTAGTGCCATGTTGATGTTGTAAACAGGGATGTTTTTTTATATTATGAAATGTTCAGATTGTAAACTAATTGAAGTTTATTGTAATTTTTTTGTCTTCTAGATGCCCTCAGCGATGAATGCAAATAGGACAGTGCAGTCTGCCAGCCCAGATGTGGGATCCGCTCCAGGGTTAATGGGCAATTTTACATTTGGTGGACAGTCTGATGTTTTGAAGCAAGTGCTATGTGTTATTGACAAGAAAGTTCGTAACATGGAGAAGAAAAAGGTGAGTGCAGTTAATAAAAGTTTGTTTGGGGTTTTTTTCGGCAACAGTGGGAAGTAATGATACTTGTATTTACTTTTCCACAACATTCAATAAACGGAAACATTCAAACTAAAACATTTTTGCTCAACATTTGAACATTAAAATGAGTTAACTGCATTCTTATGTATCTTTTGCCACAGAGCAAACTGGATGATTATCAAGTTAGGAAGGACAAAGGAGAGGGTCTCAATCAGGACCAGCTGGTGGGTACACTGAAACACGAATCACTTTGTTGGCAGTCACTGATTAGAATATTCCTTGAAAGTATGACAATGTGCAATTTCTTGTTTTTCTGTTTTTAGGAGGCCCTCTCTAAATACCAGGAAGTGATGAATAACTTGGAATTTGCCAGAGAGTTGCAGAAGACGTTTATTGCACTGGGACAAGATGTAAGGATGACTCTGGTTTTCTTATGATGTGTCTTCAGATGATATCCATCTTGGCTTCTTGTAATCTAAAGCCTTGTGTGGCCGGTATCAGATCCAGAAGGCGGTGAAGAAGACAGTGCGGCGGGAGCAGCTGCAGCGAGATGAGGCAGAGCAGAGAAGGCTGAAGACGGTTCTGGAGCTGCAGTTCCTTCTTGACAGGCTGGGAGATGACACTGTACGGCAGGACCTGAAACAGGGACTTGGAGGCTCGCCGCTGCTCACAGACACAGACCTCACAGCTCTAGATGAGTTTTACAAATTAGTGGGGCCAGAACGTGACCAAAACATCAGGTCAGTTCGAGGTTATAATATCTGGATTATTTTGAAGTGACCGCTGTAGCTTTTGTTTTTTGTTTTTTTGTTTGTTTAAACACAAAGATATTAATGATATATCTCCTCTCATCCAGATTGGTTGACCAGTATGAAGAAGCATCTGTACACCTCTGGGACCTACTGGAAGGGAGAGACAAGGCTGTGGTTGGAACAACATGTAAGTTGAACATGACGTGAACTTCATCCCTGGGTGAAGGTAGCTACAACTCAGTTATGGCTAGATAATATTTGTATCCAAGCAGAACTGAAAATGGGGCATTGCCATACGTTTCTGGCTCAGTCAAAGGGCTTCAGGGTTTGTTTGTTTTTTGTTTTTTTTTTGGTATTATAACTTAAAGGATACATTTTCACATAGCAATTGCCTATTTTTATTATGATAATATTTATTTTATACAAAATACACTGCTTAGATCATACAGATATCACACTTGCATGAAAAAAGTGAAACTGAAAAGTTCACTGATAAAATATGTACAATGCCCTGAAGTAATTATTTAAATGTTCATATTGTGTTATAATTTGGAAACATTAATTGAAAAATAACATGGCTAAAAGAGTCGGGAAGGGATCTTAATCACGATTTATTAGAATCATAAATGACAACATAAAATGCGTGCTAGAACTTGCAGTGTGATCTTTTATTTTTCCTTTGGTGTGAAAAATTGGTCAGTCTGTTAACTGTCATTGTGGTTTAGAGGACACTTGAAGCCTTCAGCTGAGTCCAGTAGACAGTTAATAGATTTGGAAAAGAACGGCTATTTTGAGATTCATAGTTTGAATTGTATGTTAAAGAAGATATTGTGTCTTTTTGTAAAATGGAAGCTGTTTAAAAACATTAATTGAAAGTACTGGTAAATAGTAAAATCTTAGCTTGATTTTAAAAAAGGATTCAAGAGAAACTGGCCTTATTCAGATGTCCAGCTGGTGGTGCAAACTTTTGGCAGGACATTACATCAGATGGTTGGTGACACGGCAGTCATCTGTAAGCGTTTTATCTTGCTAAAGCTATAAATTAATTTGTCACATACTTTTGTTGTATTCAAAGGTAGGTGGTGATGATAAATGGATGTGAACAATATCTTTTCATGTTGATGTACTCTAGCCCTGAACATTTATTAATCTGATAATGGAACATGTGCCTGGTGTTTTGTTAATGCAGCTTGTGTGCAGAGCAATACTGTGAATAATCGGGGCTTGGGCATCGTGGCGTACTGCATTCTCAGCGGTCTGGCCACGGGACTTGCACTGCTGCATTCTGCTTCGAGCTGAGCGCTGTGGGCTTATCCTGACTCAGCAGCAGGGCAGGGAGCCAGTGGCCCTGTCGCCAGTGGTTGCGCTGGTCAAAACTCTGGGGCCACATTCTGATACTGGTGATCCAGTTCAGTGCAGTGACACGAGCAAGCCCTTCTCACCTTAGTAAGGACCCATTTGGTGACTTGGGGTCATGTTTATTCCACCAGCGGCAGACTTCTTAGCTTGAGGCATGAGGGCTGTCAAGGACGTGATACAAACCTGCTCTGCTTGAAAAACCAAGAGTGGCAATGTTTTAACTACTGTAGCTACAGGGTAGTTTTAGGTGTTCTTTTCTATGAAGTGTCATAATTGCAGCATTACATCAGATCAGTTGCAGGTCATGTATTCTTGTTTATCTATTGGATTGTTTCAGTGGTTGTAGTGTGTTGGGGGAGTATTCCCATAAGACCAATGTTGACCAATAGATTTACTTGACTAGATAGATGGCCTACTTATTAATCCCTTGGCTTCAGGGTTTGGTTTTGATTGGCTCCATATGTAAAATGTCATGAGATAACTTGTTATGATTTGGCACTATATAAATTTGATTTGATCCCAAGGGAAATGAAAGTGTTTTTTTTTTTCTTTAGATTATAACTGTTCAAGTTTATAGGACACTTGGGGGGCAAATATGAAGGTCCTCATGCCAGAATATTTTTCAATAAAAATGACCATTACTAATAATTTATACTGGTACAAAAATCTTGAAAAACTACAGCAAATAACCATTCAGCCATTAGATCTGTAGATGGTCATACCATTAGTGTGGATGCTGCCCATGTTTACTTTAGTTTTTCTTGTTTTTTTGTAATTGAGTATTACATTTGCTTGGTTGTTGAACATCATGGGAAAAGCCATGTGTGGAAATGTTCTTATCACTAAGACTAAATCTTTCTTGGTTTTAATGGGATGTGATGCTTTTATTGTTACTTTGTGCACAAAACTGTTAGCTGAATTCAGAATGATCACATGGCCTTATTCACCCTTTGCATCTCCCGAATACTCTGTCACTTACATCTGTTCAACACGGTCACATGATGTTTGTAGCCCTGCTTGATTAAAGCATATACGTTTAGTCTGCCATCTCCAACACTGAATGTTTCAAGTGTAGTTGTGTAATTGCCTGGAAGCACAACATTGATTACCGTGACCATAAAATATTGAACTCTAGTGAACTGCAGAAGGTCACCCTACAAATCTTATCCTGTGTACAAGCTTTATTTTTAAGTGTGTAAATTATTGTTAGTTGGCACAAACATTTTCTTACCTTGAAAGAAATATATTTTTAGGGGATGGGCTATATAGTTTGTAAAGTGCTGTGAAAACTTTTTTCATCCTTACTGTCATTATTACTTTGACATTTGTCTGGTTGGTTAATCATTTATTTTTTAAAGTTTCTTACAAAAGAAACTGAATCAATTTTAGCAAACATTTTATGACGGACCAAAGAGTGTAATGCACCTATTTCTACTAGAATATGTTAAATCTTGAATGCAGTGTAATTGACTGTATTTCAAAACTTGTTTGAAATGTATTGGATATGCACTGTCATTTATTTTTGCACTCATTTTGATTTATCAAAGGTTTGTGGGATTTCTTTTTGTAGTACACGAGATGGTCGTGTACATGGCTTGACTTTTCAGCAAACTAATGACCGCATTATTATTTTGGCAGACAAAGCACTGAAAGAGACTTTGGACCAGGTTCTGCTGAGCGGGTACTTTGACCGGGTTCCATCTCACCAAAACGGAGTGTGTGAGGAGGAAGAAGAGGAGGAGGAAGAGGAGGAGGAGGAGGAGGAGGAAGAGCCAGTTGCAGCAGCAGCAGTAACTGAATCGTCGGAGGCAGAAGAACAGACAGTTGATCCAGGTCATTACCATTCACTGAGGTTAAACCGCACTAAACTTCATATTTTTAAACTGCAAATATAAAAAAGATAATGACGGTACTTTGCTCAATGGATTTTCTCTGTACAGAAACTGAAATAATCGAAGAGTTCACAGAACCCATTTCAGTGGAAACGACAGAAGTGAGATTTAATTTTTTTTCTTCTTGCAAGTGGAGTCATGGGTTGATTCATTTACCTTGCTTCAGCCCTGCGCTCATCTTTGCTGTTTTTGTCTTCTAGTTTGTAAACAGACAGTTCATTCCAGATGGCACATACAGCAGTAGTGAGAAGGAACAAGGGGATGAGTGGACCACGGAAACAGAGGTATGCATCAAGAATATTATTTGGTCTGGTGAGACACAAATTGAGGTTTTTTTGCCAAAGCTTTGAGCAGTGGAGAACCCAGGCAGCAGTATATATCTATATGTACAATCTGTCCCATCTCAGCAGCTGATGTTTGCAACGCCTTCAGACTAGTCGTGGGGTCTCAGTGGCTCCTCTCACTAGTTTCCTACATGCACAGTCACTCAGTTTATGAGGACTAAGCAGAATCACACGTGTGCTGTTTTTGTTTAATTTTTTGATTTTCACTGAAGTCCAGGGGTTATTCAATGCCATGGACACTTTTTGTATCCATCCCCACTTTTCCTTTCAATAACCTTTTTCCTGACTTGCTTGGAGTATTCTTCTGTCTTCATGTTGTAATGGTAGCCAAGAACATGGATCACTTGAGACACACTCACATTACTCGGATATTCCTCATTTTTGCTAATTGTGAAACTACTGGCACCAATTGAATGGGTCTCTATAGGAGGTTACCACCCATGTGACCCCTCCTGGCATGTCCGCCATAGTGACTGTCTACCCTCCCTCTCCCTGCATGTAGTCACCTGCGAAAACTTACTAATTTAATTGTAAATTATTCTTGAATCAGTTCTGATGGAATTGTGTTAATGATTTAAATGTTAAATTTTTTTTTTTAAATCATTTTCATTCTCTAGTTCAAACAGTCTCATGGGCCAGATGTTCTTTGCTTGCGGGCCACTTGTGGCCTACAGGCCACTAATTGCCGACCTATGCCCTATAGAGTCAAACCTTTACATTTAAGAGTGGGTAAATATTTATGCGAAAAAAAATGTTCTTTATATATTTGGGTCATTGCCATTACTTTGTAGAAATCTGTTTTCACTTGACATTTAAGAGTTTGAGTTGTTGTTTTTTTTCTAATAAAGTTTTGTGTGAAATTTTATTGACAGTGATTGATTTATGAAGGCAATAAAAGTGTAAAACATTCAAGGGGCTGAATATTTTTGGTAGGCACTGTGCATAAAATGCTACTCTGTGAACTTGTGCTTATTTTCTTCAGTCGTAGACACTGATTCTTCTGCTCTATCTTCCATTCTCAGGCTGTTAGTGCAATGCAGCAGCAGCAGCAGCCTCTGCAGCCCACCCCTCCCCCAGTTCCTTTGGAGACCCATCCTATGAATTTAGCATCTCCTGCACCGCCTACTGACCCCATGGTCCGAAAGCAGGTTGTGCAGGACTTGATGGCACAGATGCAGGGAACATATAATTTTATGCAGGTGAGTTTCTTATGCTGAGTGTAGTTTGGCTTTTGTGTGAATCTTTGTGTGTGTTAATGATGTGTCTCTTTTCAGGACTCTATGTTGGAGTTCGACGGACAGCCCATTGACCCCGCCATTGTATCAGCCCAGCCGATGAAACCCGCACAGAACATGGACTTGCCACAGATGGTGTGTCCTTCTGGTAAGTGTTAAATGTGCTTATCAAGTTATACAATGTATATAATATGTATGTATTTCTTTGTTTGTAATTAATATTCTTGAAAAATTCAAATAAACGTATTGTTGAAATAAAAAGTTATACAATGTATAGAGGAAAAATTCTATGTGAATGATTGGAATTTTGTTCTCTGACTCATTATGTTTCAATATTGTAATCTGTTAAGTTCACCCAGAATCCCGGCTATCGCAACCCAACACTGTTCCTGTTCAGCCTGAGCCCACACAAGTAAGAATACAAATATAGTGGTTGTGCTGCTTCCAATAAGAAATTGAACAAGAGCTGATACAAGTCTTTTTCACTCTTTAGGTCCCCATCGTTTCCCCAACGCCACCCCCCATGTATCAGACCTCACACACACCAGACCCCCGGCCCTCAACAGAATCCATCGATCCCATCCAGGTAAACCATTTTGATAAAACCCAGCTTCAACCCAGGACTCATGTTGCAAAAGAAATGTACAATTCTGTGTTTGCCTGTCTTCATTCAAGCTATGACGTTGCCTGTGAAGACAGTGGCTGGTTTTAGAACATAGTGTTATATAGAGCTTTTTTCTGAATATAGAGAGCATTTTTCCCAGAGTATTTATGGGCTGTAGCTCATCTATCACCAATTAACACCATTCCCCTGATGAATTGCTTTCCATATTTGGTGTTTTTCTCTGCTTAGCAATGACACCCACCACTCTGGTAATGGAGGAAAAAATCTCAACATTCAATATGTTGTGTTTTACTGTTTGAACAATACTTAAAATGCAACTGTAGTTAGTAACACAGTCTCATTATCCTCATTCATAGTTACAGGTTATATAAATAATTTCCTATCCCATCACTTGGACTTAGAACAGATGCGTTACTGCTGATGAAAGCAATATGCCATCTTATGTAGTTACGTTGGTGGCAGAATACTGTATTACAGGTCATACCTTTGCAGAGAGATAGAAGATTCCACTCTCCTCACTGTGAATCTGATCTAAATGGAGAGCCGAAATCCTGCCTCTTCCAGTTGGGCCCAATGGGAATTTATTCCAGAAAAATACTATATTATTGTCAGTGGTAAAATACTTTTATTTTTTTTTTATCCTGTGTGAATCATGCCATCATCTACACGTTTGTCAATCATAATTTTTTTTTTTACAGATCTAGAAAGTTGCAGTTTATACTAAATTAGAACATCAAAATGTGAAGATAGGCAAACAGACAACACACCTAGAAATTACAGACATGATGGCATTGTATTTGCCTCCACAGACTGTTCAAAGCCACAACTGTAATGATATTTTACCTCATCCTTTGAAGGTGAACTGAAGTGAACAACACTCAACAGCAGTGGGCACATACAATAATAAAGATAATTTATCATTGGCACCGCCTTCAACAATTCCGCAAATAAATATAAAATCACAATTTTATTTTTATCGGCAGGAAGTCCCACTGATTCTCTGGGAGTGCAGCTAGATTTCCATGTTGCGTTATGAGAGGTACCAAGTCCTCTGTTTACCATTATGAGCACGTTGACCCTGGTTGTTTTTGTTGCATTTTTGTCGTGATAGTTTACAAAACATTTTCAACGGTTGGGAATATCTGTTCAGTGGCCAAGGAAAGCTGTCATGCGACAAAAAAAGGGGGAGGAAAAGTGTATTAATCAAAAGCTTTATTAAGTTTCTAGGTATAAATAACAGTGTTTCCCCTAGTACTTGCCCCTCCGCTAGGCCAGAGGAGTCACTGTTTTATTTATTTAAAAGAAATGAAATGCATGTTTAAACTAGTGGCAATAAAGACACTATTTATAGCTTTCAACCTTGTCTGCTGGGGGTTTGAGCACATGTAAAGTTGAAGGAAATGTGGACAGATAGCGGACGCGGAGGTGACAAAGTAAAGCAGATTCATGTATGAAACTGTGGGTCCGTGGTTGATCAACAGCCGTTTGGTTTTATTTTGAAGGAGCTTTATATCCTGCCACAGTTGTCACTGACCAGCATTGATGGTATGTGTTTTAGCCAAAAGTAAAGCCCTTACAAGTTCCTGGATTTTGCTTGCCACAACCCGACCCATGTTTGCGGGTTTAATGTACGTGGGTAGAGTTTGGTAAAGTGAACCGTACAGAACTGGTGAGTCAATATTAGTTGTTGAGTTCAGTTTCATTGTTATTTGACTTTAGCTGAAATTAGAAGCTACTTTGCTAGTGCTAAATGTCAGATGAGTCTCTTTTTTTTTTCCAAATGCACAGTAAATGTGATGAACTGAAGAACATAGTTTGGGAAAAAGAATGATATGGTGGAAGATGACTATTATCACCTAAAGACTATTCATTCTGTATTCAATAAGCAGCTCTCCTCCCCATCACGGCTGCATTCCAAGGAGTGTGTGTCCAAAGCACCTGACAAGTCAGGCTCAAATCTGTACGATTTGATGCCTCCCTCGCTCTTTTCCTGTTCACCACAGTCTCCTGTGTCCTCTTCCGTTTCATCACCAATCCTAAATGTCTCTTCCCTCTCAGAACTCTTGTTTTTGTTTTTTTTAACCACTGAAACTGCAATTGCTATAGTCTGCGATTGTTGTTTTGTGCAAAGGATCACACTCGTGACATCATACAGTCTGCACTACTTCCTGTTTGTTTGGCACTGCCAACCAGAGGCAAAAGTTTATCGGCTTATAGCATGGCCATCACACGGCCTAAACGTTTCTTTTGTGTGTTGAAAAATACTATAATAAGGAATGAATCTGCTATTTCACTTTTGCACAAAAAATGTGGCTTCAGTTCACCTATAAAGCTGAGGTCTAAAATTGGACACCAGATGGAAATGTGCTATTGTGCTATAATCTGGCACATTTACATGTATGTATGTTCATTAATGTGCAATGTCCTGAAAAAATAATGTGCCAAAGCAGCAACCATTTTGGTGCTAGTAACATGTGTCCCATGCTGATGCCATCTGCTCAGCTGTTTAACACAAAATGAGATGTTTCTTGATGATCTTTGCTACAAACCACAACTTTATTGGGCTTTAAAATTATCTTTTAATTTACAAACATGTAAATGGAGGCGCGATTCAAATTAAGTCAAAAATTTATTTTTCTCACTATTTACCACTTGTTTTATTTTTTTAAGTAATAGATTGCATGGGACACAATGAAATGGGTGGGGCTTAAAGGGTGGTGGTTTTTATGGGAATAAAGGGTTCATTTTTTAACACGGTGGTAATTTTGAGAATTTGGAATGTGTGCTTGAAATAATTTTGTTGTGAGCATATAGTATATGCAGTATATAATGTAATAAACACCAGTATAATCCAGGAGAGAGACAAAGATTTGGAATTAGAGTTGTACTGGAGCACTTTATAGCCATCTGAGTGACTTTCTGCATTGTACATAAAAATATTTATGTGACTGGTTTGTGCTCTTGAACAGACCTCGATGTCCTTGTCGTCAGAGCAGCCTCCGCCCTCCACAACTCTACCCCCTGCCTCTCAGACACAGGTTTTCCAGCCCGTTACCAAATCTCCTCACAGCAGCGGTATCAATGTCAACGCAGCACCATTCCAGTCAATGCAGACAGTAAGCTTGTGATGACAGTTCTTCACTTGGTTATGAAAAGTAGTAAAACATCTTAATATTTCAGATGTGATCAAAATTGGACATTTTTTCCTGACAAATCAATTAGAAAACTTTTGTTGTAGCACTTGTGTGCTTGGTTGCCTGTGGAATCGACATAGAAATGAAGTCATGATGCCATTAGGAGCCTTTTATAGAGTTCTTAAGTGCTCTCTCATCATTGCATTTGTAGGGCTTTGTAGTCAAGCAGCTATATCCAGGAAATACTGAGTAATGGACTTTACGCCTAATGAGGCTGGGACCTTTCCTCTGGTTTTGGCTTCACCACAATGTGGCTCTTGTTTGCCCCTCAGGTGTTCAACCTCAATGCCCCAGTCCCACCAGCTAATGAGACAGAGGCTTTAAACCAGGCCAACCAATACCAGAACAGTTACAACCAGGCCTTCAGCAGCCAGACGCAACATCCTGTAGAGCAGGCAGAGATGCAGTCAGAACAACTACAGTCTGGTGAGAATTTATTTTGTTTTATTTTCCGCTTGTTGAATCAATTGTCACAATTCTGATTGTTAGAATTATTTGAAAATGTTTGCATTTGACTTTCATTTGTTTTTGAGATATACAATCTGATGCTTTTTTAGTAGTTGGTGCCTTCCATTCCCAAGACCAGTCAGGAGGCCATCAACAGCCTTCCCAGCAGGGCCCAGGTTTTGGCAGACAGGCTCAGTCATTCTACAACAGCAGAGGGATGTCTCGTGGTGGGCCACGCAATGCTAGAGGCATGATCAACGGCTACAGAGGTGCATCAAATGGATTCAGAGGTACGATCACACCTTGTGGCCAGGTCATCTGCGGTAAAACCCTTTCATACTTTGAATATGCAACATTCTTGACATCAGTGTCCACTATGTTGCATTTATTCAAGGCCATAATGGAAGAGGAACACTGCTGGTGCAGTATTTTAGAGAGAGTAAGGGCACCACAGTGTTGGAAATGTAAATAACAAGGAATGGATGCTTTCTTCCTCCTTAAAGGCTACATAAGGGGTTTTAAAAGTTAAATTATGAACATTAATGACTTCTTAAAATGAGTCATCAGAAACTCATCAGCTTTTAAAGAATAAGACGGAATGTTTGCATTGTACTGCGCAGCCTACCGTAACTTTTTATCTTAGCTTACCCGTTTTTTTTTTTCTATAGATTACCCTCCAGAAAAAACAATTTCCACTGATTAGCCAAACCTTAGTCAAACCTTCCATCTGATTACAATTGGACTCATCTACAGCTACGTGGAAACTTGTTTGTGCAGTTACCATGGAGACAGTGTGGTGAGGTGTTGGCAGTTCCCCACCAACGACAGTTCTAGACCAGGGGTGTCAAACTTGGCTATGGCTTATGTGCATAAATCAAACCATGAGTGATTATGAAGTGATTAAAGGATTACAGTGCTCTTAAAAGTGACATTGGGCTATTAATCTCACCCTGCATATGTAATCCTCTGCTGCAACCTTTGCATTTGTCTCCGTTTGTTTCTGGTTAGTTTTTTTTCACCATGGTGGATTAATTTGTGGAGTTGTGGCCATAGAAGTGTCACTCAGATGTGGAAAGAAGGATTCAAACTAAACCCCTTTAGAGAAGGTTCTACTTGAGTCCAGGGCAAACTCCACAGTTTGTTTGGAAATGGGCAGAAAGCTCAGTTCTATATCGGTTTGCAGTTCGACTAGTGTAAGTCCTGATTTCTGAAGCCAGATTTGTTTTGCATCGTGGGATGTATGGAGCACACAAGCTCTATAGCACTTTGTTGTGGCATAGCAATGTCTCAAATAAGTATGACTTCATCTGGAACACAGGACAGATTGTCTGCCTCTGATTTTTGTGTGAAAATGAATTGCAAAGGCTCAAACTCTACAAACTGCTGCCAAGGACTAGATTAAATAAGCAATGTGAAAATACTCTTAACTAGAACAACCTTCATCCCATTTACATGAGGTTTGTGTCTGAAAAGAGCTGAAAAGTTAAGGTTTGTTTTACTTAACTTTAAAACCACCACTAAAAAAACATCAACTCTTCTTAATTTAAGGTGGTTATGATGGTTATCGTCCTCCTTTCGCCAACACTCCAAACTCTGGTTATGGACAGACTCAGTTCAACACACCTCGGGACTACTCCAATGGGAATTATCAGAGGGTATGACCATGCTTTTATTTTTTATAATTTCTCACTTCCCTTCTTTATATGACTTTTTTTGGGGTGATTTCTAAAATTTCCTTTTTCTGTTTCTAAAGGACGGTTACCAACAGAACTACAAACGAGGAGCTGGCCAGGGACCCAGAGGAGTTTCAAGAGGCAGCACTCAGGCAATGCGCTCCTGAAAAGGCCTTTTCATAATGACTGTGACTGATTTAACTTGCACCACACTGAAAATTCAAAATTCATGAATGCATTTTCCCCAGCTCACTCATCTTCTCTTAAGTTTGTTCTTGATCAGTGGTATTTTCCTGTCTCTTTAGTCAAAGTAATACATGCTTTGATTTTTCAAAAATATTGAATCATTTAAAGTCTGAACACAAGTGACGCTGTAAATCCAATCACTGATTTACACAAGCCATGTGTTAAAATGTTCCTGTAAACTTGAAAGATTTCATAAGTTATTTTTTGTATAAAAATGCACCTGCCACTGCTGGTCCAAACCAAGGGAGTTTAACCCCCTCCTCAGTTCTTTTGTCATTTTGGTTCTAAAAAAAGCGTTTTATGTTCAATGAGTTCCCCTATCCTTGTTTGTAAATTGATGTTGCTTCAAGAGTTTCAATAAAGATGTGTTGCATACCCATGGTTAAGTCTTTTTTTTTTCAGTACTCTATGGTCTTCTGTTACCCACAAAAGGTTTAATCTACGTATGTATATATATATATATATATATATATATATATATATATATATATATATATATATATATATATATATATATATATATATTATCAGTTGCTGATCATATGTAGAACAATTATTTCAATCTGAAACAAATATTTGTTAATTCCTTCCACCTCACCTTACTTGTGAACCTCCAGCCACTCCTCCTCTGCCTCAGACTAAAGGAGAAAAGTGTAAATATGCTATTCAACAAAAACCTGTGAATAAGGGAAACTGTCAACGTTTAATGCTTTTTTACGTGTTACACATATTTTCATATCTGTTAATACAGTCATGTATGATGAATTAATATGCACCTTTTAATTTTTATAGTGGTTCTTCACCCCAGCTGGGGTCAGGAAAGTCTGGGCTGCTTTGCTGAGGCTGGACCCGGATGAAGCGGGAGACGACGAGTACGAGTAATAGTTCTTAAGAATAGAACAATTGCACTCATGTCTTGGATTCTTTATGAAGTTGTAATTTAAAATGCATTGTTTTTGTTTAATTTTACAGAAATTAAGTGTTCACAGTAGCTATCTGTTTCATATTTGTATCAAAGATACTAGGCTGAATGTCACCGTATCGGATTGGAAATGAGCTCCGTCATATCGACCATCACTAAGTCAGAGTCGGGAAAAGGTGACATGTGGAGTTTAACCCTTCTCTACAAGATCAAGGGCCACGGAATGAAAGACCATGAACGAGAGGCTCAAAACACGGACAGAAGTCCATGTGATATATGAAGTATGGCGTGAGAGCGTGTGTAGGTAATCAAATACGTGAGAGTTGGCAGCCCTGTTTTATTATTACCTGACTGGAGTTAGATACGTCCAGTACAATGAAACGGTGCCATCTTTTGGTCAAAGTGCACAACAGCATGCACATAAAAAGGGTTCACAATACTTTCTGTAACCATGACTATAATGACATTCTGTTATCGACTCCGTCTAAGCAACTTTTTCTGATTTTACTATTATTGTTACGTAGTGCAAGAGGATTACATTATCAGGTGTATCAGGATTATCACTTTTCTATCACTTCTGGTCACGTTTTTAAAAAATAAACAGAGTTAATATGTTTATGCTTTTCTTTATGGGCTATCATGAGGAGGTAGACAAAACTTGTATGGAAAATTAAAGGGTTGAACTAATCAAATCACACCTACTGAAAGATCAAACTTAGGGTAAACAAGCAAGAAATAACTCCTTTATCGTCGCGTACTTCTGACGTCACTCCGGGGTCCTCCATGAACCGGTGTCTCCACGTGAGTATATCAACAGCATGAAGACTGGCATGACTTCGACCAGTTAATTGTTTATTAAAGTAAATCAATAGTCAGCTGATTGAAAAGAAGGTAAATTAAATATTTAGAATCGAGGCTATGTTTGCCATCCTTTCTGTTGACGTTGTAACATGTTAGTGTCGGAACTGCTTTTAAATAGTTTGTTTTGGGCTACAAGCTAGTTAGCCTGATCTCACTTTTAGCTGACAGTTTGTTCATCAGACACATTGGTTCCTGAAGGTACTAAAGTAATTTATCTGATTTATCTCAGTAGCAAGCAGACAATGGCGACAATCCGCAAAAAGGTCGACAATCGGATCCGTGTCCAGATCGAGAATGGAGTCGCTCTTCAGCATCGTACTTTGTTCGTTGTGGTGGGAGATCGTGGGAGAGACCAGGTACTACTTGAACGTTCGCTGAATAATTCACATTTTTCTCTAGGTTTTTTGCTAGGACTGTATTTTTTGCATTTAGCATCAACCTCAAGTTGCCCGTCTCTCATTCAGGTTGTTATTCTGCATCACATGTTGTCCAAAGCTACTGTTAGAGCACGGCCATCTGTACTCTGGTGTTACAAAAAAGACCTTGGCTTTAGCAGGTGAGTAAGTACAATTGTACTGAGGTAAAATGGTCCCCGTTTAACGATAAATATATCATGTCTTTTAGTCTTTGTTGAATGTGTATGTTTCATATTATAGCTGATGATGTTTAATGCTGAACTCATACTTAACATCTCGTTTAGGACTTAAATGTACAACATGTCATTGCCTACAAAATCATTATTTACAGCATCAGTCTGTATTTCATAAGCCAACCACATTCCGATTCTAGGTTTTGTGACAGCCCATCTTTCATCTAATCTGAAATTGTTTTAAAATAGTTTATTCAGATGAATATTGAAGATAATTTTGTCAGTCATAAGTTCAGTGCAAGTGTAGAAAAAATTATATGTAATGGAGATATGGGGAATTTTGCTGGATGGGAAATTGTAATCTATAAAACAAAAATAGTTGCATGAAATATACAAAAATGTCTTTGATATATAGGGGGAAATAGATAAACTGACAAACTGTCCAGGGTGTACCCAGTTTCACCCATAAGTAGGTGGGATAAGCTCCAGTGACCCAAATTAGGATAAAACCGGTTCAGATGAATGATTATATACAAAGCTGTATAAATTAGAAATAAGCAAGTAAAGGCACATTTGTGATTAAAAGTACTAGTTTGTTTGTCTTTTGGTGTATTTGGTGGGTTTTCTGGGTTTAATTTGTTGTAACTGTCAATACAGCAACCGGAAAAAGCGCATGAGACAGCTGCAAAAGAAGATTAAAACTGGCACTCTGAATCTGAACCAAGATGATCCATTTGAGCTGTTTGTTGCTGCAACTAACATCCGCTACTGTTACTACAATGAGACTCACAAAATCCTGGGAAATACCTATGGCATGTGCATCTTACAGGTCAGATAACTTCTTTTAATTCATATGATAAAGCTGATAAAGTCACATTATCTTACTCTTTGCTGAGGTTCATCTTCTGTGTCAAGCAGGACTTTGAAGCACTTACTCCTAATCTCTTGGCAAGAACTGTTGAAACTGTTGAAGGTGGAGGAATTGTTGTCCTACTTTTACGGACAATGAACTCTTTGAAGCAGCTGTATACTATGACTATGGTAGGTTTGCACTCTGTTTATATTTGTATGTCAGAGTTTTGTTCTTGATATCTTCTAGATCTTTCTTATTTTCTTCTTTAGCTCTTGTTATAGAGGTTAGAGGATGGGGTAGGTGTTTCTGGTCCTGCCCTGAAATGGTTCAAGTCCTATCTTGAGGGCGGAAAGTATTTTGTTAAAAACCAAAATTCTGCGTCAGATCAAATAGTAGTGACCTGTGGGGGTCCATCCATTCAATCTTTGTATGTTGAGCCAGTTAATATACAGTAATAACATGTCCTACCATAACTATGCAGATGACACTCAGAACTACATCTCGCTGGGAGCAGGTGAACACGGGCCTGTGGATTCACTTTGTCACTGCCTCCAACAGATCACTACGTGGATTCAAAACAACTTTCAACAACTAAACTCAGACAAGACTGAAATTGTCCTTGGCCACAAAAACCCAGAGCGAGTGTTGTCAGTCACCTGGAATCTCTTACTTTAAAAGCAAATAATCAGGTTAGAAATCTAGGGGTAATAATGGACTCAGGTCTAAACTTTAACAAACACATTTAATCAATAACATCACCAGCCTTTTACCATTTCAACAACATTGCCAGAATCAAAGGTTTATGGCCTAAACCAGACTTGGAGAGACTTATCCTTGCATTTATCTGTAGCAGGTTAGACTATTGTCACAGAATTATGACGGGACTCTTTAAACCAGCTGTTAGACATATGCAGTACATCCAGAATGCTGCTGCTCTGGTCCTGACTAGAACCAGGAAATACCACCATATTAGTCCTGTTCTCTGGTGTCTCCATTAACTTCCTGTCGCTCTTAGACTTTAAAACAGCTCTACTTATCTATAAGTCTGTCCATGGTCTAAAAATAAAGTATATGTGTGACATGTTGGTCCCATATGAACCATCTTGGACCCTCAGAACCTCAGGGACAGGCCTTCTGCTGATGCCCAGAGTCAGAACTAAACATGTTGAAGCTGTGTTTCAGTGTCATACAGCTAAACACTGGAACAGTCTTCCTGATAATGTCAGACAAACATTATTTTAATTGACTGATATTTGTTTTATTGATTGCGTTTTAACTGTACTTGTGTTTTTAACTTGTTTCTTTTTCTATTTTTGTAAAGTACTGTGAATTGCATTGTGTATGAATTGTGCAATACAAATAAACCATGCTTTTCAGTTGTCATGTTTTATTGTATAACCCTACTTGTGTTTTTCTAGGATGTGCACTCTCGATATAGGACCGAGGCTCATCAGGATGTGGTGGGAAGGTTCAATGAGAGGCAAGTTTTCTTCTGCCTCTTTTCTCAGAACCCAGACAGTTTTCACAGTTTCTGCAGGACTTCAAGGACTTTGTGCTTATGAAGGTCCATCAACTGTAGTTTCCCTGTTAAATGTTTTATTTTGGGGGGGGGGTTTGAAACCACCATGGAACCAAGAAACATTTAAAAGTGAAATTGTGCAGCTGTCTCAGAATTTATTGGTAGCCATCAACTTGTAATGTTGGTGGTATCTTTTCTCATTTCTTGAACAATTAAAATGGTTTCTGTTACCATTTGTTTCATGTAATATGGGGAAGTGCAAACTTCGCAGAGATCTGGATCAACCAAAGTCTGAGTTAGAAATGAGTCATAAGAAGTTTTAAATTAAGCTTATTAAAATCTGCAGAAAATGAGATTGTTAAAGTCAAGAAACAGAAGGGGTATTACGCATTCATACTAAACTTACTCTACTTTATTTAGGTTTATTCTTTCTCTTGCATCCTGCAAAAACTGTGTTGTCATTGATGACCAACTCAGCATCTTGCCCATCTCCAGTCACATGGCAAACATCAAACCAGTTCCTCCAAAGACTCAGGTATTTATATACAACCAAACTTAACACTGATTAGAGCATGAAGAGTTATTTATTGCTTAAATTACATTATACTCTTGATATTAGATTTTTGTCTGATCTCTTTTTTTCAGGAGGATGGTTTGTCTCCTCGTGAACAGGAGCTTAAAGATCTGAAGGAGTCCCTTCAGGAAGTTCAGCCTGTGGGTGTGTTGGTAGATTCTTGCAGGACTATGGATCAGGTTGGTTTCTCTACTAATAATTTACTCAACCTATTCTCCTTCTTTAACCTAAGATGAATAACTTGATATCATGCATCGTTTTTATTTGTGTTTTTTGTGAACAAGTATCATTGTAGGAGATCTGACTCGTTTTTATTATACATCTGAAAAAGAATAGTCTGAGCCGTAACCCCTCACTTCTCCTCTCATGCAGTATTATATATAACAGTCTATATTTCTGGAGAAGTGCAATAATTTTCTGGGAATACTGCAAATATTTACTACCAGTCAATCAAAGGGCATTTGGGCGTGAGACATTTGGCTACCTTAACAGTCACAGTTACTCCCGCCATTTACCTGCGCTTCTCATTGAATTTCTTTACTTTGACATTCAGAGCACTGTGCAGAAACGCATACTAATATTTTCTTTCATTAATGGAGTGTTTCAGGCAAATTTAATTACATAGCCTCTGTTTATATATATATATATATATATATATATATATATATATATATATATATATATATATATATATAATTTTTGTACAGTCCTTTGTATACTTTCCAATTAAGGCTAGGCATTTTTACTTTGCCTTTTTTTTTTTTTTTTTTTTTTTTTTTTTTTACATGACTCCAAGAGCCTGGCACAAGAATTCCTGTGTCTGGACTGTTTGTTAATGCACCAATGACAAATAAAAATCTGGACTCTTACTCTAGGCTAAAGGGGTGCTGAAGTTCATTGAGGCAATTTCAGAAAAGACCCTGAGAAGCACTGTGGCTCTGACAGCTGCCCGTGGTCGAGGAAAATCTGCTGCGCTGGGTCTGGCTGTCGCAGGAGCTGTAGCTTTCGGGTAGAGATGAGTTGAATCCTTCAAGTCTTATTGTTCTGTAAATGTATTACATGTGATATTGATGCTAACAATTCTGTGATCTTCTTCACAGCTACTCCAATATCTTTGTAACCTCGCCAAGTCCGGACAACCTTCACACCATGTTTGAGTTTATCTTTAAAGGGTTTGATGCACTGCAGTATCAGGTACCTTCCTCTGGGTTTGTTCTTACTGTCAAGTGGCTTCATGTTGTGATCATATGACCTAGCTATTGATCATGTTTGCCATTTACAGGAGCATCTTGACTATGAAATAATACAGTCTTTGAATCCAGAGTTCAACAAAGCAGTGGTTCGAGTTAACATCTACAAAGAACATCGTCAGACAATCCAGGTAAAAGAGATGGGATTCTTTAGGGAAGGGAAGGCAAAAGGGTATTGTGTTTTTTTTTCTGATTGTTTTTTTTTTTGCAGGAAAGGTGCAAGGTTGCCCAAAATAGATTACATCAAATTTAAGTGTGTAGGTCAAAAGTCAATGTCACAAAAAGTTTTTTCACAATAAGCCATAGGTGAAATCAGGTCAAATGTTTGCAAGGGGCAGGATTTGTTGTACCTGCCACCACTTGTTTATTTTGTTGTAAATAAAAGTGCTGAAACACATGTGGGTGACATTCATGCTTTTGGGACCAACAGTACATCCATCCAGGTGATGCAGTGAAGCTGGGCCAAGCTGAGCTGCTAGTCATCGACGAGGCTGCGGCAATCCCTCTTCCTCTGGTTAAGAACCTGCTGGGGCCTTATCTGGTCTTCATGGCATCCACTGTCAACGGGTCAGTAAGGAAGTTAAATTACTTTTATTTATTTATTTATTTATTTTGGTGGGGGGTGGGTGTTAAGTTGTCATACCTGCCACTTTGATAAGATATGTAACAAGTTATGGTTGTGTTTTGCTATTGTATGTGTCCTGATGTGAATTCAGCAACATATAACACTGTTGCCCAAGACAATAATCTTTATTCTGTTCCTGAAATTCATTGACTAAAAATACTAAAACACTAAATATTCACATAAAACATAAAAATGATTAACAAAAAAACAAGAACACGGTTAAATCAGTTTTACTCAGAGTAATTTGTAATCCTAATTTTATATTTACGATAAGTACTGCTGAATAATGACTATGGAAGTAGTTTAATAAAAATGTTATTCATGATTGTCATTATAGATGCCCACCCAACCTTTCATCCAAGATGCAGTTATGAGTAGAATTATTGTGAAAAACAGTCAATCTAAAGGTAGAGTAATACATGGAATATAGAGAGGTGTGTGGATAACATCCTTATAATCCAAGACAGACAAGAAGACGGCATTAATTCTCTGCCCCTTATCAACTTTAGTGAAATTACATATTTATGTCCCAGGGCACAGGTGTCAAACTCCAGTCCTCAAGGGTCGGTATCGTGCATATTTTAGATCAGGGGCATCCAATCCTGGTCCTGGATAGCTACTATCCTGCATGTTTTAGATGTATCCCTCTCCCCGCACACCTGATGGTTGTTATCGGGCTTCTGCAGAACTTGATGAAACTAATCGTACTTTATTTCGGCACAGGTACGAGGGCACAGGACGTTCTCTGTCCCTCAAACTGATTCAGCAGTTGCGGCAGCAGAGTACAGACAGCCAGCAGAATTTATCAGCAGAGAATAGGACAGCCAACACAGCAAGACTCGCAGCAGGTAACCACATAGTGCCGTTGTGAAGCATGTGTTAATTGTGCTTCAACATGGAATTCACGTCCCTGTCCGTGTTGTCCTGAACAGCGCGCTCTCTCCATGAGGTTTCTCTTCATGAGTCCATTCGATACGCTCCCGGAGATGCCGTGGAGAAATGGCTGAATGAGCTGCTCTGTCTGGACTGTCTCAACATTCCCAGGCTCATTTCTGGCTGCCCACTTCCACAGACATGTGACCTGTATCCTCATTTATGTATTTTTAATGACTTTAGGCCATTTTTATAGAAAATACATCAAACGTGTCCAAAGGGAAGATATTTCAGTTCTGTTGCTTTTCACCTTAATCCATGCCTTTCAGATATTATGTCAACAGAGACACACTTTTCTGTTACCACAAGGCCTCTGAGGCTTTCCTGCAGAGGTTGATGGCCCTCTATGTGGCATCACATTACAAGGTAACAGTCTTTTATCAAATACTTGTGTTGCTCAGTGTTTTGTCTGTGGGTGTCTGAACAGTTGTTGTTTTTTTCTGCTTCCAGAATTCTCCCAACGATCTGCAGATGTTGTCTGATGCTCCAGCCCATCATCTCTTCTGTCTTTTACCACCCGTCCCTCCAACACAAAACTCTCTACCTGAGGTTCTAGCAGTGGTGCAGGTATTTTATTTTATTTTATTTATCTTTTTTGCATTATTGAGTCAATGGCAGAATAACTTTTCAGAATCTTTACCAAAGAAGAAAAAATAATTCTGGAAATAAGTAAAAGTTCTGCCTTTGAATTCCTAAATAAAATTACATCACTAAAATCAGAATCAGGAAAATGTACTTTAAGTGTAGAAAGTAAAGTTTTTGTATACTAGTATTTACTGATGATATGCTGGTGTTGGTTAGTTAAACTCAGGAGTTTTTGTGTGGAATTTACTTGTTCTTCCCATGTCTGTGTGGGTTTTCTATGGGGGGGGGGGTGCAACAACCATCTAAAGACATGCATTGGTCAATCTAAATTGCTCCTGAGTGTGAATGGTTGCTCATCTGTAGGTGTCAGCTCTGTGATGAACTGAATGAACTGACGCCTCCACAGTGGAGCCCACTTGAGTTGGGGTAGATTTTAGTGCATTTACAACCATCCCGAGGATTAAGCAGTTCCAAAAATCAATGAATGATAATCATTTACTGCTTGATATGGGGGCAGCCGTGACCTAGTGTTGGAGAGTCAGCTTTTGACCCAAGGGTTCCCAGTGTGATTCCCTGACGCAACAGAAAATTGTTGGCCCCTGAACAAGGTATTTGACGGCTCACTTTCTCCCTGGGTACCCAACATGGCAGCCCACTGTCCCCAATGTGTGGTGTGTTCATACATTTTCAGCTACAGAGTCCATGTCAGTGTTGTACGTCCACACATAAGCCATACAAATGACAGAAATAAAATGCAACAAAAATTAATTAAAAATCTTTGTTTTCATTATCTAGTATCTACAGTATTATCATTATCATCACTCTCACAAGCTGTGCCATTGTGGTCACTTATTTGTCCATGTCTTATGACCTGACCATTGACCTGTGCATTTCGTCTATGATCCGCCAGGTGTGTTTGGAAGGAGAGATCTCACGGCAGTCCATCCTCAATAGCCTGTCAAGAGGAAAAAAGGCCTCTGGTGACCTCATTCCCTGGACAGTCTCAGAACAAGTACATACCAACCACTGAGGTTTTAGCAGAAATTGTATTTTTGCTTTTCTTGTGTAATTTTAGTCCTCTTCTTTTTTCTGCAGTTCCAAGACCCAGAGTTTGGCAGTCTGTCCGGAGGTAGAGTGGTGCGAATAGCTGTCAACCCTGACTACCAAGGGGTAAGTATTGGAAAAACTTCAGCTTCTTTCTAAATAACTCTGCTGTACAATGGAATAGAAGATTTATTGTCATTGTATGATTTACAATGAAACTATTTTAGCAGCAATAACCTCTATTGCAGCGGCTACTGTTTCAAGTATGCTAAAAATAAATATGCATGTATAAAATATATTAAAGTATTAAAACCAGAAATGTGCAAAACAAAGCGCAGTTACTACAAATAGAATCAATAAATGTATATTGAAATGAATTGTGTAACTGAGTTCCATCCCTACTTACAGATGGGTTATGGCTCCAGAGCTCTTCAGCTGTTGCAGATGTACTATGAGGGAAAGTTCCCAACCATGGATGAGGATGTTCCTTCAAACCATAAAGAAATCACCTCTGTCAGCAGTGAGGTACTCTAACGAACCTTTCAGGGCATTTTCACACAGTGTACTGGAGTCCAAACCCCAGTATGCTACGTACACAAATCCTGCTTTATTTTGTCCATGTGAACATAACCATTCCATGCTCAAGCACCATGTCCGAGTCCACTTGAGAAAGTGGTACTGGATCCAGGCCATCTGTACGGTATGGTGCTATGTGAGCATGTCCATGCCTGAGTCTGGACCTGGTCCGGAAGTGACCTCATCACACCATTCTGCCAATGGAACTGAGTAAATAACTATGAAAGCATAGACAGCGCTCCCATTGTCTCTTTAAAGAAACCTCACAAACGTCTCTGGGAAAGGTGTGAACATACCCAAGTACGCTGTGTGAAAGCACCCTAAGATACTGTGTATTCATCCCTTTCTAAACCAGCACTAGTTTCCCTTCTTTGACATCTGGCTCCGTTGTGTCCACTTCAGGCTGTCAGTCTTCTGGAGGAGGTGATCACTCCAAGGAAGGAACTACCTCCCCTACTGCTAAAGCTGAGTGAGAGAAGAGCTGAAAGACTGGACTATCTTGGAGTTTCTTATGGCCTCACAGCACAGCTGCTTAAGTAAATGTTATCAAAGACAGATGTGCTAGGATTTACTTTTACAGTTTTAAGAAGTATAAACTCTTCTTTTTAAATGACAGGTTCTGGAAAAAAGCAGGATATACTCCAGTCTACCTGAGACAAACTCCTGTAAGTATTAAACTATGATACTGTCATGTTTATGTGAATGTTTTTGCACCTCATGCTGTAATTTTTCTGTCTGCTTCTAGAATGACCTGACAGGAGAGCATTCTTGTGTGATGTTGAAGGAGCTAAATACAGATGAAGCCTCGGAGCAGAGCCAGTGGCTGTCTGCCTTCTGGAAAGGTGAACTTTAAGACATCAGCTCCTGTACTCCCTCAAAGGAACTGTTTTACACAACACTGACAGTTTAACACAACACTGTGTTTTGTTTTTGTCCTCAGACTTCAGGCGGCGCTTCTTGTCTCTTCTCTCCTACCAGTTCAGTAACTTCAGTCCAAGCCTGGCACTCAACATCCTGCAGAATAAGAAATCCAAGGAGGAAATGAGCAGTAAGAGTTTACAATGTATACTGTTTTGTTTTTGTTTTTGTTTTTTCTCTATAACATAATCTGAACTGTTGGTGTCTTTCCAGGACTCAGCATCTCTGAGCTCTCGCTGCATTTCAGTCCTTACGACCTCAAGCGTCTAGACTTGTATTCCAGGAGCATGGTGGATTATCACCTCATCATGGACTTGATCCCAACCGTTGCGCGCATGTTTTTCCTCAAGCAGCTAGGCGACGTCTCCCTCTCAGTTGCACAGTGTGTAAGTACACCCTTCTTGTTTTGAATGATTGATGTCAAGGTGCATTTTTCTCATTCGTGTTTGACAATTGTTTTTCTCCAGGCTTTACTTTTAGGAGTCGGTTTGCAGCACAAGTCAGTAGACCAGCTGGAGAAGGAAATTGACCTCCCAAGCTCACAGCTCATGGGCCTCTTCAATCGACTTATTCGGAAATTTGTACAAGTGAGTTGTTGTAAATGTTTCAATTATAATGCAAAACGTTGTAATGAAAATTATTTTACTCAACTAAAGCGTCTCCAAAATGACAGTTATTAGACACAATAAACACAACCGACACATTGTAGCATCAAACCTTTGACCTTCTAATGAACCCATGAACATGCACATTATCTGATTTTTGGAGTTATCAGATTATTCAAGTGTTCATGTAAACAGCATAATGTGATATGCTTTAGCAGATGACAGTAATGATCTGGTTATGAGAAATTGGATTAACACACCTAGTTGCAATAAAAAGCTGCTACAGTCTGAGTGTTGCCTGGTTTAATTCAAAGAAATCACTTCATTCATTTATTTTCCTTCGAAGGTCTTCAGCAGCATCCAGGAGAAAGCAATCGAAGCACAAATGGGAACTATGAAAGATGTTACCATGGAGCCAACTGTCCGAAGTCTTAATGAAGATCTGGTATGTGACCAACAATATTAACATTTTAATAGTTTCTCTTATTAAGAAACACTGGTGGTAGTCTCTCAAATATGATTGTTAACTGTTAAAGACCTTAATTGTTGCTGGTGGTAAAAAGCATCCACTACAATGTGAAATTTTTTAAACAAGCGCTATCAATATATTGAAATAAGGTATAATCAAGTTACTGAGCTTCCACCCCCATTATCTACAACATTGATTCACCATTCAAATCAGTGGAACTTGTCAAATAACACTAATTGTAAACACTTGTTTTCATTTTCAGTTTGTCATAATTATAATTTTTTTCTCTAGTTTAATCTAAATTTTTTAATTTACACTTCAGCTTTGAGGAAAAAAAACTAAATTAGAAATAAATGTATAAATAAAAAAATAAATGCAGAAATGAACAAATAATTCAATGCTTACGTTTTGTTTTTTCCATATTTTAATACTTATTTCCTCAATTTTGTTGAGTTATAAATTTATATATGATTTAATTTATTTCTATGTATATTATTGCATTTCCTCATGTATTTGTTTATGTATTTCCGCATGTCTGTGTCCATTCTGTCAATGGAAAAGTATACATGAAATTAAGTGGGCGGTCCTTCCTCCAATCTGAAACAGGATTGGTTACATCAATGTGATCAGATCAACTGCTGCTGCCTTAACTTGACTGATCCTTCCTGTCATGTTAAACAGCGGCACATAACAGCCCAAAACTACACCATGGTTGGTCCTGGAGATTCAGTTTTTGTTGGTAGATGGAAAAATTCAGATGACACCACACACAACGAGCGAGTTTATCAGTAACTCTGATGCTGAGCCGAGCGGGTACCAGCTCAGCTCAGTATTCTAGGATAGTATCGACTTTACAGAACCTGAATGTCGTTGCGGTGCGTTACTTCCGTACAGTCTGCTCAGAGTTACTGAGAAGTCACTCATTTTGTGTTGTCTCATCTGAATTTTTGTCGGTCAAGAACTGGATCTCCTGGACTGACCATGGTATAGTACTAGGAGCTGTCATCATGTGGATTAATGTACCGATATATTTAATGTCGGCTTCCACATCTGGATTTTATATAAACAAGTGTGCCACAGAGACAACTGTCTGACCAATCAGTGTCTGTTTTAGTATCCGCTAGAACCTGGATGGAGGCGATACCAAAAAACTAGTAATGGTACCAGATTCCAGGTCCATTTGTGATGGAATGGAAATGCAAAAAGGAAGAGCTGAGCCAGTACCAATGGAAACACACAGATTAGTGTAATGGGATTGTCTGGTTAGCAAAGTAAAATAATCCTGCTTCAGATTGGAGTAAGGACTGCCCACTTAATTTAATTTTAGTTTTTTTTCCACTGATAGAATGGACATAGAAATACATAAATAAATGTGGAAATGCAGAAGTGTGCAAAGAAACACAAAATTCAGGAAATGTAACATATATAAGCATGCATAGAGGAAATGAATTAAAATATGGAAATAAAAACAAACCATGAGCATTGCATTTATATTTATTTCTAATGTAACTTTTTGTCCCGCATGATGAACATCTACAAGGTCAAACTACCTACAGGAAAATATTTGAATGTCAGTGAAAAATGCAGAGGATAATGTAAAGTGATAAATCTCTAAGGAGAGGTTAAATGTAGAGAATCTGCCAGAAAAATGGTTGAGAAATATTTTTGAAGTTATTCCGGGGGGGGGGGGGGGGTTATTCTGATATAATAAAGTGTTTGAGCATAAAGTAAAAGTGATTTTCCAACAGACTGAAGCAGCCAAAGAGTTTGAAGAGCGACACAAGCAGGATATAGAGAAAGTGAAAGAAATGGACCTTGAACAGTGAGTGTGGTGTTAAGAGTTATCTTATGAGTTGTTTTTGATTGAAAAATGATACCATGTAAGTCCAAATGTGTGATATGTTTCATCTTTTCAGGTACAGGATCCGTGGGGATGATGATGAGTGGGACCAGGTGTTGAAAAAAGCAGGGACCACTGCGATGGTCAGCATCAAAAGGTACAGAAACGTCCAGGATCTCTGAAATTCCATGTTAATATTAAGTGACAGTGTTTAACATGTTACTTATTCCTACTTCGAACAGTGATAAGAAGAGGAAAATGGATGGAGGGAATACAATAACAAGCAATGGAGGTCCCAAACAGGGGAAACTGAAAAAGAAGGAACTGCATCATGGGAAATTCAAGAAGAACAAGGACAAACATGGCAAATTTGGAAAGAAGGCGTGACAGTCAATGGTACTACATTGACAGAACTGTTTGTGGGCAAATACATCAGATGCATCAGACACGCTTTGTAACTTCCATACATGATGGACTTGTAGTTACCAACATATTGCAGAGTTGTTTTTTATCTTTAAGAGTTAATTTTTCCATGTCATGTTTTACCTGATGTGTGCACTACTACACAGATGTCACATTTGTACAAAATAACACACACACACACACATTTGTTATACTAAACAGGTGAATTTTACTTTCAGTTATTCCAAACATTGTCACTGTAGCCTTAAAGTTCCCTTTGAGTTAATATCATTGCTACAAGGTTTTGTTAAAAGCTTCATGTAAAATGGTTTCAAACAGAAACTTGAGGTATGCGGTTGGCTTGTGCCTTCACTTGACGGCTCACTTAAAAACCTGAGGCTGTAAATCCATCCACTTCTGTTTGAGCTGCTGTTTCAGGCTGTCTGGTGCAAAGATACAGTCTATGGCACGCTGGGAGAGCTTCCATACTGCTTCACGGCTGAGACCAAATGTGGAAGCTGCCAGCTGATATTCCTGAGACAAGTCTGTACAGAAGACCCCTTTATCATCGGTCTGTAATATGATAAAGAATAAAAATCTGGTGAATCCCTTTGACTTCCCAAGTCCTCAAGTGTTATTTAGAGCTAAGTTAATGAATTGAAAGAGGTTATGGCTTTGCATCCTCAAAATAATTAGACTACGAGATTAACACTCGTCTTGGCCAAAGTTGTCAAAAAATGTTACTTCATAGTCATGTCCAGTGTGGTCTCATCCATTTAATTAAAACCGTTAACTGCTGTTAAATTACAAAAATGTGAAAGGTTTAACAAATGACATGCAGTGGCTGAGAAACACTTAAATTCAAGTAAACGATTGCCAAAGAAACCACAAAAACTTACACAAATCACACTTGGGTGTCCCATCTGGTACCAGTATTTGAAGTGATGCTGGGAGTAAGAAGGCACAGTTTGTCCTTTAATGTTTGATGTGAGGCACAGCTCTACAAGGGGGAAAAAAATAATGTCAGGACTCAATCAATACACCATAGAGCATTTATCTTTACAGTCTACTTACCAAGTGGAATGTTATTCTTCACCACTTTTTCAACAAGACTTGGAGATCCGCCTACTTCAGGATGTAGGAAAGTACCGTGACCAATCCTATCTGGAGGAAGATTTAACAGCAAATCTGACTCCTCCAGCTGTGATGGCACCTGCAACAGGTTTTAGGTTTTAGTCATGTGACCTACTAAAGCAGCTTAAAATATGACAGTTATAACAATCATACTTCAGAGAGGTGCAATGATAGCTTTAGTCCACAGTTCTTGGCTTTCTGTAGAGCTGGAAGGAGGTCTCTGCCATGGCCCACCTTCGAATGAAAAATATTTAAGGTGGGATAGTGAATATACACAACGTTTAAAAAGTCCAATGCGGAAACCATACACTTGGTGGTCAGGGGTGCCAGAAAAAAAACAAAAAATTGCATTATTTAAAGACAAGTCTCCCTCTTAAAAATAAGAATGCAACATGTGAGCAGCACAGAGCAGGAGTCATCTTCACATCACTGCTACTGAAGCTTGGACAGTCACCAGTCAAAATCCCATTGCCATCAATAACCGAACACTAGAAAACATTGACCGTCATACATGTTGGTGTGATGTTGGACATTCAGCACTGATCAGCACACACTACAGATAAACAATATGCCAAAAAAGACTATCAGTTATCAGCAAATTCAAAGGCCTGTATGTTGCACCTCATCTTCCTTCAGCCAGTCTCATGAACAGGGGTCTGAAAATCCAGTCCTAGAGAGCTGGTATCATGGATATTTTAGATGTTTCCCCTCTTCCAGCACATCTGACAGTTGTTCTCAGGCTTCTGTAGAGCTGGATGTTAGGTTGATCATTTGAATCAGGTGTGCTAGAAGAGGGATACATCTAAAACATGAAGGATAGCGTATCTGAAGGACCAGAGTTACAGACCCCTGCTCATGAAAGTACCAATATAACCACACCACTGTCAAATACACACAAACTATATCATTATCATTATAAAACCTCAATCACGACTGACTGTGTGCTGCTGTATGTTAGTACATCTAATCAAAGTGTATATCTTATTCATATAGTTCTATGGATTGTATGGCATAACGTATAATGGGAGAGTACTGGGACACGTATATATGTCCACAAACTGAAAAGGATAATAAACCTTTATATATTATCAAAATAAAAAAGGTTCACAACATCTAGACAGATCTACAGCCAATGTTCACATAAAAGATTTTTGCATCTACCCAATAATATAGTGCGTAAATGTAAATGTGCGTAAAACATATGTGGCTGACTAACCGTAGGGTCACCGCTCAGGTCAAGTCCAACTACCAAACCATCAGAAGATAGCATAAACTCCTCGGCCAACTTCACCGTCTCCATGGCAACTTCAGTCCCATTCCTGCGGTCAATGGCCACCAGAAACCTTCAGAACCAAACATAAAAAAATTATCATGCAGCATCACAGCCAGTGCTGACCCAGCACTCAAATATTGTAGTGTCCTTTAACAGTGATAAAACAAGTGTCAGAGCATTGCTTGAATACCTGTACCTTCTTGTCCACCTATCTCTTCTATGAAATCTTAACATTTTGCTAAGTATCTTGAATCAAATTAAGATGCCTCAAAAGTTTAGCTGGATAGAGTTTGTCCTCAAAGTTCCTTGAGAAACCCACGTAGTTTGGAGCCTATCTACATCGTCTCTAACTTTCTTAGTCTAGGTAGTTTCTCCAGCCAAACAAATTGTTGGCTGGTGTGCCCTTGAGAAAGACACTTAACCCTCCCCTTGGTCCATGTTGCTCCTAGTCTGCAATGTATGGTGTGTTCCTGCATGTTGGAACACACCACTGAGGGTCCATTTCAATGTGTGTTGCATGTCACCATGTTTCTGTAGTGACAAACATCCTTTTTCTTCCAACTCACTTTATAAGTCCTCATATCTTCTGAGATAATAATTAATATTGGTGGAATGTCCAATACTTTGGTGCAACAAAATAAAATATAACCAGATTTTAAAGTGAAAAAAAAAAAAAAAAACAACAAAAACAAGTGGTGCTAGGCACAACAAGCCCCGCCCCACTCACACACATGTTACCCTATCCCTTATCATTATGAAAACACATTTTTGGTGACTGATCTTTGACCTAGCTTCACCAGCATTTAATGTTATCTATTCCAGGACACTTTGTACAGTTTCTGAAGATTTCATGGAAATTGGTCTTGTAGGTTTTGTGTTAAGTTGCGGACAAAAAAAAGCCAACCCAAAAACAATCCTTTAGGGGGTAGGGTAAAAAGGATTTTAAAGAGCTATGTATATTTGATGCATCTTAGGGCCTGTTTGTTGCAACAAAAATACAATTACAGGTTGTGATAGTACAGTAGTGCGAAAAAAAGTTTCTGGATCTCTTTTCAGTCATTGAATTTGACCAAATATTATATTATTCTCCAAACCCCACTCCTCTGTTCCATACGTGCACTGTTCTGCTGAGGTCGAAACTGCCCGTTTCCAACAATATAATACCTCTTAAAACACATGTAGATTTTTTTTGTTTTTTCATGTTATAAAGAAAGAAAGAAAAATCACTTGCATTACTTTGTGTCTGTCTGATTCAGCTACACCTTTTGAAATTCTACAAATATTTCAAGATAATATTTGACATTTTCAGTGTGTCTGGAACCTTTTCCACTGCTGTATGCCGTTAGATCTTCACAAGATCAAACCATGATTTAATTGGAATTAAAAAATTAAACTCTGCTTGTGCAAATTACCCTGGCAGTAACAGAATAATCATGAGCCTACCTTACATCGATGTCCACTTCCTCTTTTTTACACTGCTGGATGGCTTTCAAGACAGTTTCAATATACCTCTTCTTAGTCAATCCTAATTAAAAAAAAGTTTACCAAGTCAGTACATATTCATGCTGGTGCTGTGTGCCACCAAATTACCACAGTATACCTGTGTTTATCTCCTGTCTTGGTGTACTTCTTAGCTCCAAATACTTGACACCATCAGCTGCAAACTCCTTGATAACATCTGTAGCGACCTATAAGGACATATCATGACATTTAAAACTAAAACAAAACATATGATTGAAACAAAGTATGAAAACTCACCATAAGAATATCCTCCTCGGTGTCCACTAATTGATGGATGACCTTGAAGACTTGGAAACACCTGGGGATATACAATAGATGTGCAATATCGTTTTAGCAATATCTTTTTTAAAAGCGACCCCCTCGCCCCTTGTTGACACTTACGTCGATTAATTTGGGGAATAACGACACTTTTCTCTCACTGAACAATTTCACACAAAATCACAAAAGGGAATACGCTAACAATAAAACCAGTTACGCATCAACTAAATATTGTGTTAAAAGTGTAAGAGTGGTGACAGAACGTAATACTGACTCGTCCAGGGTCCTCCGCTGGCCTTTTCCTATTGCGGTCATACCATGCTCGATGTTGAGATGCGGTTTACGGCTGATGAGCTTCTCGATGGTTTGGAAGCTGACAGAGCCGTTGAGGTGCGCGTGAAGCTCCTGGGTCACAGTCAAAACGCTGACGTTAGCATGTAGCTACGACAAACGCTAACTACATTTACTCTTTATCAACTCCCTCAGACTTCTCTCACTTTTTTAATAGTTTCGTTACTTTATTGACTTACCACTTTGGGCAGCTCCCGGTAAAAGACATCCACTTCATTATCCATCACAAGTTTACACAAAGCCTGAGCCCGTCTGTGAAGCCTGAGCTGTTATCTGTCCGTCGCATAACGCGGACAGCTTGTTTTCAGGCTGCATTTCTCTGTGACACAAAGTGCAACAAAGAAAAGAGCCCCTTTCCCGTAGCTTCTCTCCTAAGTGTTCCGCCGGTACGTTCACTATTTTCAGTCGTTAATTCAGCCTCTGCGAAAACTAATTCAAATGTGAATAAATGAAATGTAATATAGCAGAGGTATTAAATAGTACAATCATTATTTTTAAAAAAATAGGAATTAATTCTTTACTGAAATGTGAATTATTCGTCATTAATTGTTTTTCAATGTAGCCCACAAACAGAGAAAAGCCCTTGGGTATTATGTCAACCACATGACCTTCAGAATAAATAAAAAAAAATCCAAATTTGAATACTTGTTATTTATTTACAGTTACTTGGGCACTCAATAAATAAAAAGTTCACTCAGTCTAGGCCCTGGCCCCAATCCATAACAACTTTGATCTATTGAGCTATTAATTGGAATACAATCAATAAACAAATTAACAATCAAATAATTCAACACATTAAATAATTAAATTAGATCTAAAACACTGTATTTTTAACAAGTGAGGACCATCCAGGGGCATCCATAAACACCATCAAAAAGATCTTGGACAATATTTTTTTCATAAATTACTTTTCTCTAAATTTCTAATTGAAACTTTCCTTTGCTCACCGCTCACCTCTCTCTCTCTCTCTCTCTCTCTTTATATATATATATATATATATATGTGTGTGTGTGTGTGTGTGTGTGTGTGTGTGTATACTATTGTATTTATATTATTTGACCATTATTTGACAGAGAATATTCATTTGTTTTATATATCCTATCTTATGCAGTGTATAATGGGAAGCTTTGTCTTTTGCTGCTGTTAATGAGTTAACGCTTGAGGGATGATTATAAGAAACTAATGGTTCACAAAACTACATAATGAGGGATCACATGTACAAATGTAATTAATATAATGAACAAGCATGGTAATTAGGATTGAAATAAGAAACCCACAACCAATTACAATATTGATAAAATAGCATTTTAATATTGATAATGCCAGCACAGTAAAATATTTTTTTCTTTTTCTCATTACATACAAAATCTACGTAATTGCTGACTCCAAAATTTCCCCAAATAAAACATCTGTAAATGTTGGATGAAAAAAATTGAAAATGGGAATGATGTGAAATGTGTTGTTACATCAGTAGTAAAGTTGACATTTGTCCATACTTGTGTTCCCATTTTTGTTTACAGAGGAAAGAAAGCAGACAGACTATACCATTATATAACAATGAAAAAATAAAGCTGCATCATTACAGTCATTAATTTAATTGTCGTAACAAAATAATTCAACATTCAACAGTTCATGCAAAAAAAAAAATGTACCTGGAAACAGGGAACAATGGGAAAATTGTGTTCTTAGTTTTCAAGCATCTTTCAGAGGCCAACTTAGTCAAATTATATTACTGTCTACAAGTATGAAATTGACTAATTGACTAATTGACTTAGAATATCAACAAATTTTAAAATAAGGCACTTATAGTCAGAGGCGATGCTGGAAATCACCAATATGATACTCAATCTGGATTACAAAGCATGAGAAGATAATAATAACTCAGCCTTATTTGAATGAGACAGTAACTAAAAGCAGTTTAACAACCTGAGGACAAAAAGAAACACAAATTAAACAGTGGTGAGTGATGGATATTGGACCAAATGTAAAAAAAAAAAAAAAAAAAAAAAAACAGTCTTAGGAATGCAAAATAACATTGGATTTAGACTAGGGTCCAAAATTGGCAAATTAAAAGAAGGTGGTCATTTTTTTGTATCCTGTTGGTCAGATCTCTGATTATTTTTTTCCCATCCCTTGGCTGATGTGTTGTAGCCACTCCTTCAACATCTGAAAGCTTGGGCGAGCAGCAGGATCCAGGTTCCAGCACTGTTTCATGATGTTATACACTACTTCAGGACAGCCATCTGGACAGTCCATTTTGTATCCCTTCTCCACTCGAGGCACTACATCTTTCAATGGCTGCAAAGAAATAAATAGTTAACATGTTGAAGATCATGCCAACATGGTGATTTTTCACAAACACTGCACAATTCTTTAAGCACACCCAAATAAAAGCATTATTTTTTGTGTCTTATTTTATGGAGCTTACCTCAAAGTTAAGTATTCAGATAAGATAAGACTATGTTACATTAATTTTGTGGCTGTGCACCCATAACACATGCATTATATATATATATATATATATATATATATATATACATAGAGTTTCATATACTTACAATTCTTGGGTATGGGACTCGACCAAAAGAGTAAATTTCCCAAAGCAAAATACCATAGCTCCAAACATCTGATTTAGTGGAAAATTTCTGTTGGTTGAGAGAAAAACAAATGTTGGACTTTCATAATAGAACATACTTCTCCAAATGGAATCAGTGTTTCTTAACAAGTATTCTACCTTTTCTCTCAGTGCTTCTGGTGATGTCCACTTCACTGGCAGCTTCGCAGTATCCTGAGTGGAAGATGCCTCTTTGGTCAGACCAAAGTCACTGACTTTTGCCATGTTGTCCTCTGATACAAGAACATTACGTGCCGCTAAATCTCGATGGACAAAGTTGTTGGTCTCCAAGTATGCCATAGCTTCACAGACATCTCTGGAAAAAATATTGCATGACACGTATTTTCATTTTTCACTCTCAAACTCTGATTTCAATTCTTTGCCATTTCATGATTTACAATATAATTACATTCACACTGTAAGTGACCTAAATCGAACTTTTTTTTCTCCTCATTATGTGATTTCTGTATAACAGTCTAACAACCACAAATCTGATTTATTTAAAATTAGACCCAAGTCACATTAATAAGTGGTCCTGCATTGGTTATATATCTGATGTTGTGCAAGGTGACTTCATCCTTCATCCTTCATAATTTTGTACTGGAGGAGAGGGAAACTGGAAACATTGATATTTACTTCCATGAACACAGTATGCTGCATGTCACATTATGTATTCTTCTTATAATGTAAAAAGCTACGCAAAAAAAAAAATCTGATTTGAGCATTCATACCAGCAGTGTGAACATAGTTATAAAATGACTAAAATGAGTTTGTGTTTATTAAAACATGGTTTTCTATATATTCACTTTATCTTTCATGCAATGTCATTACCTCGGCCAAGGAGGTTGTGTTTTTGCCGGCGTCCATTGATTGGTTTGTTTTTGTGCAAGATAACACAAAAAGTTATGGACAGATTTTGATCAAATGTTCAGGGTATGTTGGTAATGGGGAGATCTGGAAATTATTATATTTTGGTGGTGATCTGGGGAGGGGGTCTAGCTTGGTGGAGGTCTGCGCTCTCAGAGTGCTTTTCTAGTTTAGATGACCTTTAAACTAAACTTAGACTTTGCAGTTGTCATCCCTTTCATTTAGTAAACATTCTTTTCTGGGTATTTTCACATGCCACTTCTATCAACAAGCTAATTCCACAGTCAGGCCCAGGCAGATGCCACAGATAAAAAAATATAAGTTCTACAAATTACAGACAAACATTTTTATGATACTCTCTATGCACAAATATGTAACATATTTCTGAATATTTGCTGTCCTTTCTGAAGTATGTTACAACCCTTAATATCAGATGACAGATATGTTCATCACCACAGCACCAACACTCATCTACTTTTTATGTGATGTAACTGATGGATTTCCATACGTACAGTGCAAAATTGAGAAGAGCTTCTCCACCAAGTACTGTTCGGCCTCTGGAACGTAAGTAATCAACCAAACAGCCCTGCAAATGAATAAAAGGGGAAAAAATGCACATGTGACATGTATCATTTCTTCTGTTGACAAATTGGTTTAGACACAACTAGTGTTCTACCAAAACATTTTAAATAGATTCCAAATGTATGTTCTATTCGTACATAGGAATATTATGGATTCAAAGGTATAGTCATGTGTTAACTACACAGTAAATTTTGCAGTGTTAAATCAACACTTAGAGAGTTTATTTAACTTCTTCTAGAGTGTATTTGGTCCCATTGTCTCCAAATTAACACTGCAAAATCTACAGTGTACAGTGCAAAGTGAAAAAAATATTCAGTTGACTATCATAAACCATTAAGTTTTGTATTTTCACTAGTGACTAATATTAAACTTGAATTGTTAGATGATTTGTATTTTACTTCACAATTAATAAAATATTACAATATTTGCTGTGGCACTACCTTCATTAATTAACTCACTGATTTAACTCTCCAGACTCACCTTGGCCATATACTCAGTAACTATATACAGACTCCCATTCTCTTCTACAATCACTCCAAGCAGCTGCA
This sequence comes from Siphamia tubifer, assembly GCA_020466265.1. Taxonomy (NCBI): domain Eukaryota; kingdom Metazoa; phylum Chordata; class Actinopteri; order Kurtiformes; family Apogonidae; genus Siphamia; species Siphamia tubifer. The sequence continues at coordinate 25,015,631 of CM035788.1, read as the reverse complement.
CCAGGTTATCATGCCGTAGTTGCCTGAAGAGACAGAGGAGGGTAGAATCATGTTATACTGCAATTATTCATGTTTTTAAAAGATATATGATAAATGTATTTATTTTTTTTCTTAATCTTACGTCATCACAGAGGCCTCTGCAATAAAAGCCTGTGCAGTTGCATCATTTTTTATGCATTTCACAGCTACTTTAGTCCCTCTGTAGTCGCCCACCATAACATCTGGAATGATTACAAGTCTTAACAATGATCCTTAAATATGATCCTTAGTCAATGTTAGTCCTGTTTAAATGTCAGCAAGAGAAAATACACAATACAAAACACACATTTCTTAAGCTGCTTTTCATGCGTACTATTACTACTTGCCTCCAAACTCTCCTTTTCCAATAACTTTCTGTAGCTTGAGGTCCTTTCTGTTCATTGACCAGCCACCTTTAAGAGACAAAAATCCAAAGTGAGACGTAACAACCCAAACATGTCTCTTACAAATATGTGTCTACAGTTCCTGTGAATAACATGACTTCTAACATCTAAAAAAAAAACAAGACTTACCTTTGGAGAACTCATCCTGAGCAGCCACTGTCCCCTCTTCCAGCTTGGGCTTCATTAGTTTTGTACACAGGCCATCAGGATCTTTGGTGTAGTGCTTTATATCAATAAAAATGGAAAAGTGAACAGGAAATCAGTATAAAGGCCCACACATCCACTAGTGACCAAATACATACACGTATCTGAACTGTATGACACCTACTGAGGTGCAATCAGCTTAAATAATTGGTGTAAAATACAGTTGTCATCTTTTCATGGACATTGAATATGACCCATTTACACATTCAGAGACTCTGTAGTTACCATGGAAACACTGTAATCTTCTATAATATTGATTCACCAGTAAATCCCATGGATGGTAGATGGACACACTTGTTTTTTTGCATTTAGTTACTGATATATTTACTGAAAAAGTCACTTTTTCTCTGTTAAAATGTAATAATCTAAATTTGCTTTGAGTTTTAATGGACATCTAAATTAAGTATTTAGGAAATTATAGGGAAATACAAAATTTACAGTGAAAAATATAAAATAAAAAGGGTACCATTATAATAAATGATGACAAATCACTTCAGTTAATCTTAAATAGAGAGGAAAAAACTAATTTGACTCTGTCACCAAAACAGCACTGGGTCTTAATGGGTTAAATAATGAATTCTGTTGTTACTAAGAGATAAAGACTAAATGTAAGTAAGTGAACAATGCTTCACAGTCACCAACAGAGGGCTGTGTGAGCGAAACATAGACTAGACTGAAAACATGACACACTGTAGTTCTTCCTGAACTATTAGGACCTTCTTTGTACTGTGTAGAATATGACACAGTGTTCATATTTAGCTTTTCATACAGGAAAATGAGTAATTTTGACAGTAGAAGACTATGGAGTACTTTTGAGGTTAAAAGTCTGAACCTCAGCAACTGTTCACTCTTCCTCTTTGTCACTTCCTGTTCATTATATGTTCCAGGAACTGTATGTGGTGTGTGAGGTAGTACACAGTTAAGAGTACTCTCAAATAGCATATTTACAGAAGATCTGCATTTAATACGACCAGTACGAAGAAGAGAAACACTTCACTGTACTTTTGAAATGTGATCTAATTTTACCTCAACCAGCTGCATGAGATTTTCAAAGTAGCCCTCCTCATCAATCGTGAGTTTTCCATTGTGGTAGATGATGCGGTAATGCTCCACCTTGCCGTCGCAGCTCACACATAGGGTGTAGTCACCGGGGAAGTTGGTGCTTTCTCGCACTAAGAACAGGCCTGTCTCTGGGGGGTTAAGCAACCGCTCTGCCTGATCCCGTGTTATCTTCCCATGAAACCATCTGAAAGTGAAAAACGTAGGATTATTAGTACATTCAATAAGTCAGAGGTGTCAAACATGTGGTCTGGGGCCCAAATCCGGCCCTACAAAGGGTTCAGTCTGGCCCCTGGGATGAATTTGTGAAATGAAAAATGACACCGAAGGCATAAATCATTTTAGTTCAGGTTCCACATACAGACCAATTTAATCTGCAGTGGATCACATCAGTAAAATATTCTAATAATACTGTATAAATACTCACAACTCCAAATATTTCTCTTTGTAAATGTAAAAAATGTTCATGTCATTTCATTGTATTTACACTAAAATGATCATTTCACAAATATGAACAAATATGAGCATTTTTGGGACAAGTTTACCAATATTCTGCCTGTTATTAAATGTTTTATGTATGTTATGTGCGTATGATCTGTTGTGATCTGTAAATTCTAATTTACATGTGTAAATGATAAACTGAGATATAATATTGTTAAAACTACACATAGTTTTCTTAAGAAATTTCAGTTTATTCATGTTATTCACATTGTTTTTAAAGGATGTAAATATTTTCATCACATAACTTTACTTTTTTTGCTCTAAAACATAGAGCAAAGTTTGGAGTTGATATAGTTTTTTTTTATATTATTATGCTATTATTTCACTCTGCAGATTAAATTTGGCTTTGTGTGGCCCCTAAAGTGAAATGAGTTTGACACCCCTGCAATAAGTAGTAGAATGATGACCATGATATATTTGTAAGAATAATAATGATCCTTTTTACATGCACCCCCCCCCCTTTTTTCCATTTCTATGTACAGCTCTGTATATGTTCAATCTTTAAGTAGGTTGTATCAGAGTTTTCTTTAAGTGCATATATGAGCCCTATGAGACTATGTTCATTCTGGGAAAACCAATAGAATAGAGTAGAAATACTTTATTGATCCCACAATTAGGAAATTCCTTCAGATCACTTTTTGGAGGAAAAAATATTTCCATTGAGGCGCAGCACAGTGGTGCAGTGGTTAGCATTCGTGCCTCACAGCAAGAAGGACCCTGCTTCGATTTCCACACCAGACCTTTCTGTGTGGAGTTTGCATGTTCTCCTCGTGACTGTGTGGGTTTTCTCCAGGTACTCCAATTTCCTCCCACCATCCAAAGACATGCACGCCTAGGTTAATTGGTTATTCAAAATTGCCCATAGGTGTGAATGTGAGAGTGATTGTTTGTCTATATATGTTCAGCCCTGAGATGAACTGGTGACTCATACAGGGTGAAGGCGGGCTTCACCCATTGTAGCTGGATTAGGCCCCCAGTGACCCCTGTGACCCTAGTTCAGATGACGAGTGAGAGAGTGAGTATATTTCCATTGTGGTTACATGAGTTTAACTGCTGTTAAATTAAGGTATTGAAGGAGAATTTTGTTCCACTATTGTTTTTTTTTTTGGTGGTGGTGGTGGTGGGGGTTGCCCTTTGGTCTCATTTGCTTTATGAGCTGGTGAAATGCCTCAACAAAAACTGAAATGTTTACCATGGTAATCTGTTGCTGAATTTATCTGTTCATTCAAAATAAAGATAAAAATTTTTTTGGGGGGGGGGTCCTTTTTCAAAGCATAAATACCAGTTTTTACATGTGTCACAGTAGGATTAGCTCATTTTAACAAAATGCACTGCTATTAGAGTTTCTAAAAAATAAAATACTACAACTAAACTAAAAGTGAAAAGTGAAATTGCACACTCCAAAAGCACTGCTATACAACAAGAGCTACAAAAATAAAATCAATTTGCAGTTAAAATCAGGTTTGCAGTGTGACTGAAGATGATACAAGAATAAAACTATTTTAGATAATATGGGACCTTTAATAAACAGGCACAGTTGATGCAGTTATTTCCTTTTTCAGCTTCTATAGACTTTCCTCATCAAACGTATTACAAAAAAACAAACTAGAAAACTAAGCAAAAACAACCCTTATAAAATAAACTATACAGCAGTCCGAATCTCAATAATAAATATATATTTTTTCAAACATTTCTGCCAAATAAAAATGTGTATGTTCTGAGAGATGTATCACTGGTCGTTCTGCTGCTGAATAGCTTATCTTCTCTCAGGTTCCTGTAACTGATTTAAGGCCTATTAATCTGATATATGACTATTACGACAAACACAAAATGAATTCCTAGTAGTATCAAAGGGTCCAATTTGAATTTTACCTTGATATTCCCTGTTCTGTTCATCTATTTCAAATCAGTATCAGACTAAATGTTATGTCTATTTACATCAGTGTTGAGGAGGAAGTTACTTTTAAACATTAAATCACTTGGGATGCTGACAGAACATTTATTTCACAGAAATAGAGTCAGCTTCCTTTTATAGTGTAAGAAGCTGTTGTTTTTTTTTCTCTCCCAGCAACAGAAATGGGATTGTACAGATATGTGGACTCCACTGTAAGGCCTCAGTAGTTGTGTCAAATGAGATTATGTTACTCATAAAAGAGGAAATACAACCCTAATCTTGCAAACAAACCTTTGTACCAGACTATCCTCTGATGGCCACAGAGATCATTATACTGTATAATAATTTGGACGGTAAATGCTCATGTGAACAGAATGAAAAGGGAGGAGTGGTACACTACGAACCAGACTGTCGCTGATTTAAGTGCAGATCATCTTTTTTTTTTTTTTTTTTAATTTAACAACAGCTTTTTCTTTCAAAGTACTATCATGGAAAAGTCTTTCAAAACATTTTTTTTTTCAATGAAGGGCTCTGAACATACGCCTGACATTTAATGCTATCATACGCATACACAGAAACCTCTTTGATGAATAAACTGGGAAATTACTTCAAGTCTGATGTAGAAAAGAAACAACAGGAAACTGCAGAGTTCACGCAAAGCTGAGCTCCAAACAGCCACAACTGCACTGCAATTACAACAGCCTGACCCGACTGTGGTCTCCATTCACTGAAGTACAGCGCCACTGCCATGACAAATAGGCCATCTGCCTTCTCAAACCACATAGCCATAGGAAGAGGGCAAGAGCTATATTTGCCATCACCCTAGACAGCACATAAGGCTGGTGTGCTGGCAGCTATTAAGATATAGACACAGACACGAAGAATGCATTAGACCTTTAAACAGACTTTAAACCTACAGAGTATTGTGTGTACTTACGGCATTAGACTCAGTTTTCCTCCTGACTTCACACCTTCCCTTTTCTGAACATAATTTGCTGGAATTGTCCCCTCCTGCCCAGCAGCATTTTTAGCTTTGTACCAGTTTGGATCCTGAAACACACAATATTAGTAGTAAAAAATGGAACCCTTAACTCATTCATTGCCAGGTGAATGAGAAGAAAATATTGACTCAGAATAGTCAATATTTTATATATTATTCAATATCCTGTATTGCATTATAATATTATAGTATAATATTATATAGTATTATACTATAATAAAAGACGAAGACTACATAAGTGTGGCAACCATCAAAATAAAGTGTAGACTGTTCATTTGGATTTGAATTGACACCAAAACACATCAATGGCAGTGAAAAAGTTAAATGTGTTGACAGTACTGTAGGTTTAATGTCAATGGATGTAGATTATACACTACTTTTATACAGGGTGTCCACAAGGTCTCTTTACAAAAAAAAAGGTATTACAAAGTAATTGATGAGATATGTTAATCAGAGTTCTTCCATGTATTTAGTGATTACCAACATTTTAATCATATTGTATTTGTATATTTCATGCACCCTGTTGATGATATAGATTGCTCTTTGTTGAAGGTATGCCACAGTGGACATGACAAGACACCCAGTATCATCTTGATGTGATTCATACAACTAATGTGTTCCATAGAGAAGGGAATTAACCCTTTGATGTACATACTGGTCACTCCAGTCAGTGGACAGTTATTCCACAGCTGTTCTCTGGTATATTTATGAGTTAATGCATCATCCAATACACTATAATTCATACAATTACTGTAACGTAGTTGTTCATAATGGACAAAATAATAGATTTTTACAATAATACATTTTTTGCAATATTATCTCCATGGAGTAATAACTAAAATAATAACTAGTATCAGAGTTTGTTAAAATGTGTGAAAATATCACATTAGCTGATTTTTAAAAAATTATAAACTTTCTGATGTTGGGTTTTAAATACATGTTTCTTTGTCATTCAAGGAAAAATAGGTTAAAAAATATATATTTTTTAAAAATCAACCACATTATGTTTTTCATGCGTAAAGAAGAATAAAAAATACTCAGAAATGAAATCTTGACTAAGGTCCAGGTAAATCATGTACCAAAGGGGTAAATAAGATGAAAAATCATTTACATTTACTTTTCATTTTGTAATAATTGTCTATTCATTTGCTTTTGTAATACATTCAAGGCACTCAGAAACATGTGAAAATTTTAATCGACAATTTAAACTAAAATTTACCAAAAAAAAGTGTGGATACAGCTTCAATGCTTAGCTTTGATATATTTTCATATTATAACAGCAACAGACAAATTACAGTCAAAATAAATAGGTTCATTTTGCAGTGAAAATCATTTGACTGGAAAAGAAAACTAAACTGCAGGCGTCTGGGTGTTGTTCGCCCCGTCGGGGAATATTTTTCGATAGTAACTCGTGGGCCATGCATTATCCCGCTTATTCTATGGGTTATTACAGTTTATTACTGTCACTATTCTAACAGACTAGTGTTGTGAAATAGGCGGGGCACACAGAAGGGGGTGCAGAGAGTTTTAAGCGGAGAAAAGAGAGAGACGGATGTACACAGTCAGGTCGGCGAACGGAGCAGGTGTTGTCCCGTTCCTGCAAATAAATACTGAAAATGAAGCTCAATGAAACCGCTCCTTGTTTTCTAAAAACCAGCATAGAGGAGTTAACCCCGGGGTAAAATACTTACTTCGGCCCTGGAGATTCTGTACGAGAGGTGGACGGCAATTTCCCCTGATTTCCTGACTACGGTCAAGATAACATCAGGATAGGTTAACATTGGATAAGCTAGCAGTTACAACGAAGCGAATATTTACTTTAAAAGGGGCCGAACTACCTGTGGAGTGATATGGTACAATGAATCTGAAGTGACAAAACCCGTTGCCATGGGCAGCGGGCGTTAACGGCACAGCGGGCGGTTATCGAAAAAAATCCGCCCGCTGACGTCATTCAAAGTGAACGGGGCGTTCTAGGGGGCCGTAGAATAATGTTATGAAACTACTTTGGATGCATAAAATTCCAAAGAATAATAATAATAAAAAAAAGTTAATTGTATTGTAGTACTATATAATGTTTTCCATAAAGTTGAAATAATTGTGTTTTCAGACACATTCCTCTTTTTATACCTATTTATAAACCTGAGCAAACTGACAAACTGACAGTGTCATAACTGAGATAAAAACCTTTTATTCCAACTTTAGTGGAAACAGTGTATATATAAATATCATCAAAGTACTCACATTCTGTACTTAAGTAGAAGTACAGCTACTTGTATGAAAAAATACTCTGGTAAAAGTAGAAGTACTGATTCAACTCTTCTACATAAATAAAAGTTAAAAAGTACAACTTCTCAATTGTAATAAGTACAAAAGTAAAACAATTTTTTTTTACCAGGAAAAATCTGAAAAGTTTCAAAAGTGTCTAAAATAAAGCCTTTAAAAGTGAGTTACTGTGTAGATAATGTGTTTGATCAGTTCACAATTACTCCATTTTATAGGTATGGGAAGAAAATTTAGGAAAAATGAAAAAAAAGAGTAACAATTGAGGTAAAAAAAAAAAAAAAGGTTATAAATAAGGGATTTAAAAATGCATAATTTTAAGAGAAAAAGTCCAAATTGTGAGATAAAAAGTCAAAATTCTGACATAAAAAGTCTAAATTACGAGATAAAAAGTCAAAATTGTGAGTTAAAATGTGAAAATTATGAGTTAAAATGTCAAACTTATGAGACGAAACATCAAAATTATGATATATAAGGTCAAAATTACGAGATAAAATATCCAAATTATGAGATAAAACATCAAAATCATGATAGAAAAAGTCAAAATTGTGAGATAATAGTCAAATAACTATAATATATAAAGTCACAGTTTCTCTTCCACTGATTTTCCCTCTGAAGTCACTTATTGTTCGTACTGTCACATCTGTTTAGTTTGAAAAAGCAACAAGTCTATTCTGAGAATATAAAGAGTATAAAGTACAGATATTCATGAACAAATGTACAGTAGGGAGTAAAAGTAGAAAGTTGGCATGAAAATAAATACTCAAATAAAGTACAGATACCTAAAAAGTACAGTTATGAAGTACTTTTACATAGTTACTTCCACTCAGGTTAAGGTTTCAGTATCGGTACCAACATGTGACTCATTACCTTAGTGACCACAATGATAGTCAACAGATCTCCTTTCTTAAACGGTAGGTCCTGTTCGGATGTACCTTTGAAGGTGTACCTGGCTACACACTCTGTGCCCTGAGGCCATGGAGTCTATGGGAAAATGATGAGATCACTGATTACTAAACAAATTTTGTAACATACAACACTGGACACGTTTTGTTATGTAGGCGGGGTGTGTTGTGCACCAGTGGGCCTGTCTTTACCTGGACCTCTGTCATGGTGAGGCAGGTTGATCCTCTTACTGGTGGTGTGTTCGAGCTGCTACCATCAGAGCCGGTAAACACATAAACACATACCTGAGGAGAGAATCGCAATTTACTCAGTATGTTTCCCCCTGGTTCAATGACAGTCAATGAACCACAAACGTATTCTGAATATGTCAATGATTTTTTCTTTTTGGTTTTGATGAGCTGGGCGACATATTAACTGAAGCAGTCAGCTATTATCAGAACACATTTGAGTACCATCAGATCAGACAGCGACAGTAAAAATAACTCACTGATATAGAAAGCAGAACTAACAACTATTCTTTTTTTAATCACACTTTCAAAACTGGGGCAGAATGTTTCCATGACGCAGGGTTATAGTATTTACATAAAGACCACAGCCTGTATTTATTACTCTGCTGAAAGTTACAATTTGGACGTCAGCTCCTCCTCCTGCTGATAAAAAAACTACATATCAAATTTCTGACTTAAAATATTTTAACACATGCAAAAGCTATGTTGCTTAAAGAGAGAGAGTATCAAAACAGAGGCACAGAAACAGTGAACAGCAAACAGATGATCAGGAGTAAATGGACAAAATATTATGTGTTGAAAGTGTAAGAAAAAGCCTTCGTATACCAAATTATTTTCTTTTTTTTTTTTATTGTGTATGTTTTTGTTTTTTTTTTATCTTATCCTATGGACCTAGTGTTTGTGTCTTTAATAAAGCTTGAGTGAAATACCAAATGCATTTGATGGTAAAACCATTTTTTTGCATTCATTTTGGAGTTGACTATAATTCAAGACAGTCAAAACAAACAAAAGCATAGTATTATTTTTTATTTTTTTCAAAGCAGGAACAATAGGAGAGGTGTAGGTAAATCCAAAGTGTCAGACCATACATGTCGTGTCATGTGATGATATTATTAATGTGTCTTCATACTGATATTCAGCGACCCAGCAGTGTTTTTCTAGTATGTTCTGATAAGAAAATTGTCACACAACGTATAAAACATGTCCACAGGTTTCTTTGTGTCAGTTCAGGATGCATTAGTATTGTTTCAAGGACTATTTTAAAGTGTGTTGGCACTAAATGGGTTCAGTTAGTCCACCTAAAGCTGCAGGGGTGTGTTGGATGTGTCTTTCTACTACTGTTAAGTCAATGCTCCATAAACAACATCTTTGAAATTAACTAATGAAATATTGATTCGCAGTATATGCATTCACTGGCCATTTCATTAGGTACACCTTGTAAGTGCCTACTTTTTCTATTAAAATGGCTGATGAGTGTATATGCTGTATAGTATATTGTCTGTGAGCTACAAAATTAGTATTACACTACAATAACTAATTAAATGTTGATGAATACAAAGCAGTTACTTAAGAATATTCAGCTCCATAAAAACTTCGTGAAAGGAATACAACGTACAATTTCACTATAGTATTTCAGAAAATGCCTGTTATATTAAATCTATGTTCCTTTTTTACAGATTTATTACAGTCTATAATATTCACTAGAAAAGTTATTAAATGTGATAAGTGTCAATAATTTATTACATTTTATCACATAGGGTAACATCTAATCTATAATTTATTACAGTTTAGTAGTAATGTTACCAACACTGTATACAATGTACTTTAAAATGTGTCATCAAAATGACAGAATTGTCCAATTTGACCAAAAATGGACACAGTAGTTGAGGTCCAGAATGAAGACAGCGCTCTTTAACTATGGAATGCAAAGTTATGGAGAGATCTGACCAGACCCGGGGGACTCATTCAGTTCAGCATTTCCTCTTCATCAGTGAAACAGTCACTGAGACACTGCAGTCATGCAGAGGACTGTTTCCATCATACACAGACCTACTCAGAGCAGAAGTGTTATGGTGAAATGATGTCCTATGGATTAGGTCATTTTAAATACCCCCAAACCTCCCACTTCCTCTCTTCCTGCATCAGTTCCCATGCAGAGGCCTCGCTACTCAGACTTTAGGGAAATATCTGGCTCTGATTTTTGCCACTTTACATGAGGTCACATCCTCTGACATACCCATTGCAAGCACTCTGCTTCCTGTATGACAGCCCTGGTTTGAAATAATCCAATATTAGACTGTGGTTTTTCCAAACAATAAAACAATATATTGCAACACTTTCTTTACGCATACATTTTTGCATACATACAACACTGCCTGACACGAAACCAAGTAACCATCTACCCCACAGGCTCTTAATATATGAGTGAAATCTCTCAGAGGTCATTGCTCAGTGTGATGGCGATGTAGCGGATGTTTTTCTCTACAGAGTTGCAGCTGCAGCTGTATTTCTATCAAGGAATGAAGTATCTGGACACAATTCCCACGCCTATCAACCCAGGAATAACCAAAACATTATGATGTTGCCTGCACTCATCCATGCTTTTAATGACATTGCAAAAATTTCATATCAGAAATCAGGCGACAAAATTATACATTTCCCTTTTTATTGTCATTTACGTAAAACAGCAATAATCATGCATAATAATCTTTGCTTAATCGTAATAAGTATTTCAGTTCCCCTTGTAAAAAAACAAAACAAACTGCTGAAATCTATTCATATTTCATAACTTTGTTCATTCTATCAGTTACCACAGGTTGACTGCACTGGAACCCTTTCATCATCTCTGCGCCTCCACTGGGGTGCTTCTGTTTGTAATTATCAGTATCATCCATTTATGTACATAGTTCACAAATTGATGTATAAGCTCCCATCACATCTGCTTTGTACATTTTGTTTATTAAGCACTAACACTAAATAAAGCAAACTTACTAAAAGTTCAACAGAAAAGCTAATCCTGTGTATGTGTTCAAAGCTTAATTACCATTAAATGACTCTTCTTCATTATGAATAAACTACTTTTATTACATCACTGATATAAAATGTACGGGAAGAGACAAACCACTAAACACTTATTTGCATGACAATTACCATTCATTAAAATTTCTTTAGCATGAGAAACCCACCTGAAACCAAATCTTATCCATGTCTGTACGTGTTGCTGCTTAAAGCAGGAAATTGGTTGTTTTGATCCAAGAATACCAAAGCTATCACAATTTGTTTCTGATTGCAAAAGAATATGTCTGGGCAAAGTACTTGGCAAAGGAGAAAGTGATCTCACTCAAAGAATGGCTCAAAGGGGCCAAGAGTGACACACACACATATTGGCACTTTTTAGCATCTCTTTTGTGACAGTGAATGCGTCTTAGCAGCCGGCTACCAGTAGTGGACTGAATGGGACACAACCTCATCTGTCATGGTGTCACATTGCCATTTCCAGAGAGCTCCACAGAGAACCACAGCTAGCTCTTTTCAGAAAGAACACAAGGCTGCTATTGTTGGTAAGTCAAGTTTCTACTGATCCTCATGGGTCCGTCATCATCAGTCTGTCAAAGAAATAACTTGAAGGCAGTAAGGCCTCAGATCTACATGTCTGGGCATTAGAATCCTTTTTGTGATTTTATTCTGCGAGTTTGAGCCATAGTAATAGGAATATTTGTGTGTCTAATGAGAAGTGATACATGACATAAATTACTGAAATCAAACATCACTATGTAGGACTGAAAATTATTTAAATCCAGCCAGGGTATGGTTTCTTTTAGTAAAACAATTAAGGATCAAAACAAGTCTTACACAATTACTACGGTCCAACCTTGTATATTGTCAGCATCCATTACAATCCAACTTTTCACACTAAACCAGTTGATCAACATTCAACTCTTGTGTAAGTCAGCCTTAGGGTAAAGTGTACAAATCAGCGGTAGCCTGACTGCTCAAAGCAAGACAGGACAAGAATGTAGAAACATTTTCTATGACCTTGTTTGAATCAGCCCCTCCCTTGTCTACTGTATCTGCAGACACAATCTGCTAAAGCCAACATGATGCAGTGCTGGAGGTCTGATGGACAAACATGACTTTCAACTGTTGCCTTAAAAAAAAAATAAAAAATCAATTACACAATAAGACACAATCACCACAATAAGTGTCATGTCTATGGGCTGTGTGCAGCTGCAATTGTTCTCTCGTCTTGTCTCGTCTTGTCTCTTATCCCGACCCTCCAGCCTTGGGATGCAGTGTGGCTGCTTTGATGCTGCTGCCTTGTTATCAACACTAATACAGCAGAGGGGTGGTGTGGTCAGTTGGAGAGAAAGAAACAATGATTCTACCTAAATCTAGTGAGCTTTCAGCTGGCAGGTACACAATCAAACAGACTGCATGGGGAACAGTGAGGTGCAGGACATGCCAACTGTTCACCCAGCTGACTATAAAAGCCTGCAGATGTTTTTAGGGGAACCTCTGAGGAGCAGCTGAAGCGCTGGACCCTGATGCAGTCGCTCTACTCACTGAAATAACTGGAACAGGGGTCTGCAATCCTGGTCGTAGAGAGCTACTGTCCTGCATGTTTTAGATGTTTCCCTCTTCCAACACACTTGATTCACATGTTCAACCTATCAAGGTCTGCAGAAGCACGGTAACAACCTTCAGGTGTGTTGGAAGGTGGATACATCGATAGTGGCTCTGTAGGACCAGAGTTACAGACCCCTGGTTTGGAGGATGGAGAAGAGGAAGTGGCAGCACAAGACATCATTGTATGGCTTCATTGACACAGTTTTGTCTGTGAGGCCCTGTTTTACACCCATAAAATCAAATGTTAAGTCATAAAACTAAAATAAACCCAGTGCAGTATATTCACTATACAAACAAAAAAGTTAACAGTGCATAACAGTCTTTTAAGTGAAGCAGGAAGGAAAAACATAATGTTAGTTAGAGGGAAATCCCCTTAAATTACAGTTATCTTTGGACTTCACCACATTCTAAAGTTCCAAGCAACACAATCAGTATCTTGAACTGTGTACTAATTTGGTTAATAGATGTTTTTTTTAATCAGGTAAACATATAAAAAAAAAAAAACATCACACAATGCAAAACGAACCAACCTGAGAAGTAGACGGACACTTCCTGTCTGTGGTGTTATGCACACTATGCAGCTCTGCTGATGCAGCCATGCATGACACATTACAAAGGAGCACACACACACTGCTGTGGTTTCATGAGCTCTCATCTTATTCCACCCTTTTAATCCTTTTTCATACACTTTCATCACCCACTAAAATAAGAATCCTTTATTAAAAATGCTCAAGTCTTCTCAGAGAGTCATCATCCAACAGACAAAGGAACTCCCCAGTTCCTTTCTTTGACAAAAAACTACTTTCATTCAACTTTTGTTATCTGTTTGGCATATGCTCCAAGTAAAGTGGTGATATTCCAAATTGTTGATTAACTATTTCCTGAGAATGACAGGCTAAATGAAGTATATCAAACTGTGGGGTATAACTTTTATAATAACTCTGTAAATTATTACTGTATGTGCAGCCAGTTTAAATACAAATTACTTCCTGGCAAAAGGCAGAGTGTATCCTACTTTTGTCTTTGATAATGTTTGGGTGTATTGACCAAACACAATTTCATAATCAAAGTTGTATGGAGAGTTTAATACAGCTGCTGCACATCAGCACCCAGAGGAAATGGCAGAACATTCAAGAAGAATGTAAATAAAGCTTGGGATTACTGTAGTTTACAATCATGCACTCATGGAAATACGGTAAATACGACTGTTTTTGATACTTGGCAAAAGCTGCAACTCACAGAATATAAAAATAAGCTCACAGATATTGCATCAGCTTTACTTTCATCACAGTTTTCCTGTATCTACAGTACATGGCTCCTGCTAAAGCTAGACTTCTTACCTGTTTGCAGGCAAAAACGTGGAAATTAAGCCAAAAACAGGTGACTGAAGAGCAGCCAGAGGTCCTTTAACATCTGAGCGACACCACACAAAAAAATCCCATTCGTCAAATAAATAACCCGTAGTTGTTATCGAAGCGCAAAACACACTACAACCAAGGAAGTGAAATATGTCGCAGGTGACCCGAAGAAATATCAGCAGTCCAATGGGGCTTCAATAAAACCAACGTACAGTGATGTTGATAATCTCCAGTCAACATCATTCAGAAAGTATTTTATGGATTAATCATAAATACTTTTTTTGCAGACGTGTTAGTGCAGTGCGTCTGCGCCTTAGCGTAAAAGGCAGTGTAAAAAAAAATAATAATTACGCAAACAAACAAAAAACCCAAATATATAATCGATGATATAAAAACGGATCACTTTCACTACTTTGAATCCACTTCAGCCTGTCCCACTCCTCTTCCCCGTCAGAAATATTCAAGTTTTTTGCCCCACCTTGATTTTACATTGCACATGCGCGTTAATGATAAACCAGCCACGCTAAAAATAGGTTATGGTCCCAGCAAAGTTGCAAAGGAATTTCCCGATCAATAATAAACATCAGTCAAAAACAAAACAAAAAAAAAATCAACGGGGACAAATAAACAGTTGAAGTTTTTATTGATTCAATTTGCAGACATGACAAGTAAGGACTGCACAGCGTAGTTTTCTTTTTGTTGTACAAGAACCTTAACAGTGAATTTAGATTCGAGGAGGAAACTGTTGTCATGTTATAAATTGCAAAACAGCAAATACATCTTGCATGGATTAAAAATCCGATGCAGGTTTCATCGTTTGAAACATGAAAATTAACCCAATGTCATTCAACTTGCTCTGAAGCATTTCTCTGAAACTGATAAGACTTCTCTCAGATATCAGATCACTGTGGTCTGACTGTTCACATTTCGTAGAGAAGAATCAGCACGTACAGCTGCCTTACAGCAGAACAAGGAAGAACCAGAGGTGTTTTTCACATCCCCCTAGCGGTGAAGGACAATACTCACATTCATTAACACTGGCTGACGTTTCCAAACCAGACTTGTCTCAACAGATGGGACTTGACACATCAGGCCAGTGGAATGTTAAAAAGGATCAAACCTTTGTTCACAGAGTCAGAACATGAACCCTGCGCTCACAAAAGAAAAAAACTAAACAAAACAAAAAACTAAGTTTAATCCTCCTGAGATGTTACATTTAACAATACTATGCGTCGACAAAAAATACCACACAGTTTAGCATACATTTGTGACCTCTAAATGTAGATCGCTTAACTCCAGAGTTTTGGTTTTATACATCAACGCTGAACTCAATGATATAAAATTCAACTCTGTATTCACAACATGTAATAAGCGCAGGATTCATGTCCAATAAAGATCAGTGCTAACAAGTGCCTCATTTCTAGACAGATCTGAAAATGAAATGGTCTTGTCAAAGAACCACGGAGTTTCAACTCAGTGGTCCAGAAACATCTAGGAGCATAGACTCCAGTAACTCCTCTAGAAGAGTTTCAAAAAGCAGCAAAAAAAAACAAACAAAAAAAAAACCTGGCATCCACAGCTGTTTTGACCATATAATTTGTTTTCAATATTTAGATAGATGCCAATAATTTGTTACATAAACAGGTGCACTCTAGAAGAGTGGCCTTTATACAAATTTCTTTGAACGATGACACATCAGGAAACCGCATTTTGTTCATCTCTCAGTTTAGATGAAAATATACAATCTAATATATTTAAATCACACATCCACCGAGTGAGCATTTTACCTTGAAAGGATACTGGCTGAAAAAAATGCCCAAAATTGTAACCACTTGCAGTTAAAAAAAAAATTATGTTAACCAAGCCCCCCCCTCCCCCCCGTGTTGAAATTAAATGATCTCAACAATACAATGTAATGATAGGTTTTTCATGCTGTGTCACCTTGTCAGAGCCCTTATTATCACAGCCTAATTTATAACCAACAGAACAAGTATCTGGAATCTGTCCAGGAGCTGCCCCATTCAACAAAGGATGGTACTAATCCCACCCAAGACTAATTTCCCACATTTGCTGAGATAGAACACCATTTAAATACTTGCCAAGTTTTAACTTTTGTGTTACAATAACAAATAAGACAAGTGACTGCAGCAAATGGCAGGATGGTGATGGTGTCTTGTTATATTTTGTATTTTTGATAAAACTTTTAAATCACAGATTGTCTTCAATATATTTAACACTGAATTGTATTTTTCTCATCATAGTAACCCATCTCTCAAACATCAAGGTATCTAGAGATTTCCTGCAGTTTCTAATGCTAACTAGTCCTTATACACGGTGCATTTGTAGAAGTGATGTACCAAACAACAGACCTTCAGTATGAGGGAGAAGACCTGTTCAAATGTCAGTGAGTTTGGAATTTAAGGTTGGACTGTCCAACAGGCAAAACTCTGGAATATAAGGCGCCAAAACCAAATGGTCAAGGCTGGTGAAGGATTCATTCATTCATACTGACCATTGGTCCCATTATGGAGAGTGCAAAGGGATGACAAATTTGCACCCAAATGGAGAATGGTACTTTATTCCCACTTCCTTGAAGACCTGGCGAGGGATACCTATGTCACACAAGTAAACCCTGCCAGCACCTTCAGCCAGGGAGAGAGGGAGACAAAGGGAAAGGGACCACTTGGCTTCCACTGCCTGCCCCTGGCCACTGACAGGAGGATCCAAGCTGAGGACTGGAGCTCGGTTCTGGTTAGCCCAGTCTGCTGCTGCTCTGTACCATGGCTGGTCCATCAGGAATGTGTTTTCATGGCAATCCAGACAGTTAATGATGAGGTCCACTGGGGTGTCTGGAAGGTCTGTACAGAAAGGTGAACATCTATGAAACAGTATCACTTGGTCTCCATCACTGCAAGCATTTCACAAATTATACATAACTAAATACTGAGAAATTAGTAAACTTGTGTTAACCTAGAGTAAAATAGCCAACTGTGCACCATTTTACTCATTTATCATGTCTGCTAAAGCTCTATAATAACCTCTGTAGATCAAGGATGTTTTCTCAGCAAAAAGACCTTTTTGACCTTTCTACTAAATCTGCCTCTTGAATATTCCCTCCTCCACCTGTTTCCGTCTGAATAACTTAGATTTAAAAATATCTGAAAAAAGATGAAGTTGTGAAATATACCCACCTTTAATACTTGACACTTGTTTCCCCCCAGTCTTGTTGAAGAGTGTGAGCTCACTGGTGACAGAGTCAAGCATCTTGACAAAATTGGGGAGAAACAGGATGACCTCCACTTCATGATTGGCCAGGTGACGTCCACAGCTTATGCCCTGAGCCCCCTGGACATGAGGGCCACACAGCATGGCCACCGTTGGCCGCTGGTGTAGATTTTTTGGAGTAAATCTGGCAGGGACATGAAAATATGTTTTCAAGTTTTACATTCTGTGTTCTGAGCATAGAAACCTTCATCACAACAGACAGACACTCAAGTAATTAAGAAATGTACAATCCTCCTGACCAGTACAGTACAAATATTATGCAAGCAAGCTGCAGGAGGTGCAATTTTTTGTCATAAAAAGTAAAATATGTCACACCATTCCAATCTAAATACTGAAGACAAAAGCAAACACCACATCAGCAACATAATTTTTTTTTGCTGAAAATAAATATAAAAAAAAAAAGATCTGCAAAAATCATGACTCATAAATGGCCCATTTTGGGATTTTAAAGTACCTGGTACAAAGAACTTCAGTAACAGGATTGAAAAAAAAAAAAAAAAAAAAAAAGATGTCCACACAAAACCACTATATGCTTACCTGTTTGGCCCACCAAGCAATGTGAGTGCCATTTGACTTGCACACACACCCGTCATCTCCAGTCTTCGCTCCAGAGAAAGACCGTAGCGCTCAGCAACCGACAACAAGCGCTTATGTAGTTCATAGGATATACTTGGAACAACAAGTCCAGAATCTGCATGTGTTTAAAAACATATCATGAATCCTCTCTGACCATTTGTCTTCCAGAACATTTTCTCAACGTGCATCACTTACCAGTACAGTATTCTTTGGCCCCAGGCTGAGGTACAGCGATCTGTCTGTACACAATAGGTTTGGCCTCCAGGATGTTCTCATCATGACGATAACGTGTGGGTGTCTGATCTTGAGGTGTCCCACGTGACCTTGCGCCGTTGCGTCGCTCCGATATGTCAATCTCTGAGAAAACTGCGGCTTTGTCAAAAAGAGCCAGATTTCCTTCAAAGTCAAAGTCTGTATCGAGGCCATCGTCAACACCATCCCCAAAACACTCATCGTCTCTGTGCTTCATCTGGCTGCCACCATTTTTCACACCATTCTTTTTTGGTGTTGCTTGATTGGCTCCTCGACTACTGGATGACCCTTTGAAGAAAACAAAACAGGAATTTTTAAGTTTCTACACCACAGTCTTCATAACTAAGCCAAGGAATGGCAGAGTTATGTTTTTGCTGGAGTTCGTCTACTTGACTATGTGCAACATAACTCAAAAAGTCAGACGATTTTGGCTGAAATTTGCAGGAGATGTTGATACTGGCATAAGGAATAAGTGATAAAAGTTTGGTAGTAATCAGTAGACAGGGTCACTTGCATGTCTTGCAGGAGTGGGGGGCTGATTTGCCTGGGTGGAGTCTACGCTCTTCAAGTGCTTTTGTAGTTTTAAATTATTTATTCTTACCAAGTCACACTTCAGGCACTATACCTCAGTTTATCAACACCATGTTTTCCTGACAGATATTGGTTGAAAAGAAGGCCCCATCCATACTGTAACGCAATGAGGTTTCATTTTGAAAAAAATAATAATAATAACAATAGGGCCAATAGCCCTGTGCTCATCTGGGCCCCACAGCTGTGATGTCTTGCTATCAACAAAAGGAAGGCATTCAATAGATCATAAAATCAATACCACTGTGTGGCTGTGTGTTTTATCAACAAATGCCAAAAACAGTGTGAATGGTATATGAAGCCCCCAAAGCTCTCCTGGGGTAGCATCTGAGTGAACAAAAGTAGGTAACTGGGTAATGACATACAGTATTACTGTGGTCAAAGCTGTTAAATGCTACATAGGAGGTTGTTGGTTGTACTGGGGCAATTACTTTCTTTCATCTGGATTGAAACCGAACTCAGGGAATCAATGAGAATTTAAATCTGTTTAGATCTGAGGGAAGAGAAGCAATTTCAGTGACAGAGTGGAAAAATAAAGTTGTAAACCAATTGTTTACAAAGGCAAATTTTGACAAAGTGATAAGTTGTGTCCAGTGGTTAGATCTAGCCAATGAATCAATCAGAATCAAAATCCATTAAGAAATGAGGGAGAAGTGAGATTATTGAATTGTGGATGACGATAGACAACGACAGACGAAGAGCAATGACAATAGCTCATCCCAGGAGAAGCGAAAAAAAAAAAGATAAATGCGTATCGTCTGGTGGTTAGTACATAAGACACACAGACTGTCCGGCGACTGCAACTGTTTAACTTGTATGTCACTCTGCTCTTTTGTGTAACAAAGTCTAAATCACCATCTAATACATGAACACAGGCCCAGTTTAGTAGCAGTTTTCAAGAGATGAGCTGTGTGACGGCCCCACCCCCTTTGGATGCTTTTGGGTCTCTTCCTCTATTTGTTGCAGGTGATGAGCAGACTAGGGACACCTGTGGCGGGAGTGCACACCCCAACTTAAGTGGCCTCCTACATTAACCAGACGGGCTCGCTGGACTCCGGTTCCCATGTGCTCTGCTCTGGGTCCAGTTTTGGCTGGGCTCCGTCCTGCTCTCCTCTTTACATCCAGCAGTTCATCTTGTATTAAGAAACCCCTTTAATTACACTCTACCTTCTCTCTCTCTCCATTATTGCCATGAGCTGTGAAACATGTTGAATTTGTCCGGTTATTGTTTCACTGCCATTATAATATCCACTCTTCGGCCAGACATTCTCCTACAGCCTAGATCAAAATGCATTGACAACTAATCTGTTAATCGCACGTGGCTTTGAAATGCACTTTCCATACCTTCATTTATTATCAACTTTCATGTGTTTTAGCTAGCCTATTTCTAATGGTAAAGAAATGTAGCTGTACAAACTAGCCATTTGGACACATGGACATATATTTTTTTTGTTTTGAACATTTTAGAAATTGTGAACCCATAAAGAGTGATGACTTTGCAAAGATGACTATGATTTACTTGATTGTTTGGAAAAACAAATAACATTTGATCCAAGCATAATGTTTAAATACAGGTTAAAATAGTTCACTTTTGGCATGCCCATGACTAAAACATATTCTGGAATATACTGCTTTCTTTTAATATTAACATTTCCTGTAATATTACTAAATTTACTGTTTAAGCACTTATTTGAATCTAGCTCTTCTAGGTAATATAAAGTGTGTCATATGTATAAACTTGTCTTGCTCTGTTCTTAAACTTTGTTCAGAGTTAAAGAACAAAGTAGTTGCAGTGAAACTTAAGTGCTGTACACCTACTGAACACCGTCATGGGAGTTGGATTAGGAACCAGTAAGTTACTCAAGAAAGCCTTAGTACAACCAATTAAACCAAACAAAAACTATAATGGCATTAAATCATTAAAACCTTAGAAATACCACCACTGCTGCACTATATTGCACTTACAAGAGTTGTGTCTTCGACGAAAACCCTTTGGCTGACCAGGCACATCCAGATGACGTTCTCCATAGCTTTTGGAGCAGTGCTGAGGAGAATTCAACTTCTCCACTGACCTGGGGTCACCCTTTGGCACTGCAACTGGAGCACTGCTCCCTTTTGTAGATGTGTTCCTACCATTGCCTTTTCTGAAATTCAGAATCTTTAGGTCCTTTATATCAATGGCGCTGCGAGCAGAAACAAATGGTAAGTTTGTAAGTGACAACAAGACATAAACTGATTTTAAATCTAGTAAAAACAAAAATTTTAAAAAGCCACGAGGGCAAACAATAAATGCACCACTGAGTTTTACCTGAAAGTGACCTCGGGCACAGGACATTTCACTCCATTATGGAAAGGTTGTTTTAGGGAGATGGTTTGGCTGGATTGGTCCACGGATGAAACCTCTCCCTGATAGACCCCCAGTGTCGGTCCACAGTTAATTGACACCAAACTACCCAACCAATCCGCAGCCATATCTGCAAACTATTATAGAAGTTTTCCGTAAGCATATAACAAACACACACCTTGTTTACTGCTGGGGTTTAACCACTAATAATCAGTCAAAGCAACCATAAAAGTAACCACTACGTTTTCAAGAGAGAGATACATTACAAATAACTAGTCCATATTAGCGAATATTTAGGCTACGTAGGTAGCGTTAGCATTGGCCGGTTATGTAGCAATATCAATCTATACCTTTGCTTTAAAGATACAAATGTCGTATACGAACAAATACCCAATATTAAGTTGCTGTACCTTTCCGGAATTAGGGTGAATTTGACTCTTTTAAGACCACAAATTAATAAAGGGTCTAGGTAAGTGCTGAAAGGAAAATTCTAGCCGCTAGCCTCTTAGCTGCTACTGCCAATGTCTGGATGACTACGTCCGGCTTCCGGTATGAATAATTATTTCAAAATAAGAGTTTGAGAGTCTGACTATAATATTCTACAGACGCAAGAGCGACATGCGTACGATACGTGATTTTGTTCAATAAAAATTGCAGGTTTGGTCCAACCAGTAACTACATTTTTTTCATTGTTTCTTCAGTGATATAAGCTACAACTTTATTATTAATCACAAGGCAGATCTTTAAAGTACATTATATCAGACATGCCTATATTTTCAGATTTATCTGCTTATTCGCATGAAGAAAATTTGCACGTTTTTATAAATGATCTCATGCAAAATTTCATTGCCCCAGACATACACTAATATATCTTCACTAGATTTTATCTAACTATACAAACATTAGATTTCCTTATGGGTTAAGTATATACTTCTCTTTAAAAATATAAATACGTTTAAACGGAGGTAATCAAATAACTCTGGATTTAGCCAGAAGCGTGCAGTATTTCACACCATGTTGTAGGGTATTATATGCCCATGATACAGCCTGACAGCTCATTTATTAATGCTAAAAGAAATTGTTTACATTCCAGGAAAGACCATGGAATATATATGTGTGTGTGTGTGTATATATATATATATATATATATATATATATATATATATATATATATATATATATATATATATATATATATATAAAATCATATTCAATTATGATACAATGAGTGTAAAAAATAATTACTCATAGGTTAGTTATGTGTAATTTAGGATCTCTTCTTAACAACTCATATCAACAAACAGCCTGTCATCAGTCTGTGTGAGATCATGTGGATATATCCCAGAAGATGAGTAAGGCACACCCATCTGACTGTATCCTGTGTTTTGAGGTTACCATGGACACCTGGTTCAAGGGCTGTACACTGAAAAGCTTGCAATCAAAGCTGTTGTAATTACCAGCTGAATGTGAGCATTGTCAATGGACAGAGAAGGATTTCTGCATAAAGGTAGAAGGTGCCATTCTATACTAACAGTCCACATTAAATAAATGTAAGAGATATAGTATGTTATGTTCTTTTTATTTTAACAAGACACACTTTTTATGTGTTGTCAGACATAATAAACAAGTCTACAGCATTAGTTATGACCGTGCAGTGTTAAAAGTTGTTATTGACCACCAAGCAAGTGGTGGAAACATCAAGACGCATTGTCCAAGAATAGCCCCACGCCTTGAGCTGCCACCACGGTGTGAAAATCTATCCCTGTGCTTGGGCTGATGTGTGGGGAGATGAGGATTGTGGCCTCACCCCAACAAAGGGGAATAAGTGCTTGGATGTAGAAAGACGCTTAAAGATGTTTGGGCCAACAGGCAGGAATTCAAGTCCATTTTCTCTTTTGGACATGGACATGTGGGACGCTAAATCCCACTTTACAGCTCAGGTAGGATCCAGATTTAAATTTTATATTCCAAAAAAACATTAATGTAAAAGGAACATATTTTTTTAATAAATACTGTTCCTTCTTAGTCTTCAGCATGGTGTGGTATGTCAGCAGTCTCTGGATCAGGATTTTTGTCCCAGGTCAACACAAGGTGAGACCCTAACCAAATTGTACACAAAAAGAATTATAGTATTTTAGTCTATAAACGTGAACATGTATTGGATTTGTGTCTTTTAGTACATCTGGCAAAACAAGTGGCTTCAGACAAAATGATCCAGGTCTACGAAGATGGCAGTCTCTGTCACATCTGCCACCTCGTGTTGCTTTGCGGTCGTTTTCTCCATCACCAGTGACTGAAATGCGAGCTGCAAGAGCTGACAGTAGCTTCAGACAAGCAGAAATGGTGCAGTGGCTACAAGATGCTCAAGACCACTTGGGCACTCAGATGGACCTGCTAAGGCCCACAGATGTACAGCTCCATTACAACAAAAATACTGGAAAATTACTTGACATGAAACAAAGGGTAAGAACTGACTATGTAGAATGTTAACAAATCTGTTGGAGGTCAAATTCCTCTGTTATTTTAGTGATGGGGACAATGTTACATATAGCATTTTGTTACTGATCATGTTCTCTTGCTCTGGTTTGTTAACAGCAGCTAGTAGAGGCAAGGACCAGTGTAGAGCAGGAGAAAACATCTGAATTATTCCCATCTGAGAAGAGCAGACAAGGTGGAGAGCTTCATGAAAAGTAAGTGCAGTGAAAGACGTAGCAGCAAGATTTGCATAACTTTAGAAAAGCCTAAAGTTCCTCCTGTTCAATTCATTCATAAGGGTTCTACAGCTGGAAAAGGAGTTGTTACAAATGAGGTCTACATTGGACAAAGGAAGCAATGTGGGAAAAAGTTCAGGCTCACTTATGAGAACATTACAGATCGAACAAGAAGACTTTACCAAGCAGGTGTGTTACCATTGCATAATAAGAAGAAATGTATATAATGGTGATGGTTTCATGCTGTAAATAACTTGTTTTTCTACATATTATGTTTATCAAATATTTGTATTTGTACACCTTTTATTTAGGAGAAGCAAACAATTGATGCAGAACTCTGCAGGCTGAGAGAAGCTCTGAGAGAGGCACAGGCTCAGGTAAAGACACAAGAAGAGGAACGAAACCAAGCACTTCAGAAACTCCAGACATCCACAGAGGCTAGTATAAAACCCTTTAAGGAAATGTCCTAACTGACTTAATAAAAGATGATGAATTTCTATGCATGCATGTTCACCTTTAGACATGAAAGACTATTTTTATTTCATGTCTCTGTACTACAGACCCAGAGGACATTAGTGAATCAAACAGAAGAGATGAGTCAAAGACTTACAAACGCTGCAATAAACC
This sequence comes from Siphamia tubifer, assembly GCA_020466265.1. Classification (NCBI taxonomy): domain Eukaryota; kingdom Metazoa; phylum Chordata; class Actinopteri; order Kurtiformes; family Apogonidae; genus Siphamia; species Siphamia tubifer. The sequence continues at coordinate 24,990,990 of CM035788.1, read as the reverse complement.
AGTCTAAACTGCAAGAACAACTGCGAGAAGCCAATAACAAGATCAGCCAAGCATGCCTTGTCAGCAGACCTTTGCAGATTAAGTATTCTATTATTATGAAGGCATAATGTTCTTTTCAAACTGAAGTCACACATCTTTCTATTTCTCATTCTGCTCAGGAAAAAGCCATGTTGTCGACTCAAGTGATTAAATTTGAAAATGAAACAAGAGAACTAAAGACAAAACTTTCAGAGGCTCAGTCTGATAAAAACCATATGATGCAGGTATACAATTGCATCTTTAACTGCCTTATGCTATCTATAATTAGTGACTTTAAATTTCACATGTTTAGCATTAGTCATCTGGTTGTCTGAGAATATTTTGTGTTCATTTTGTGTAGGTGAAAGCAGACCTACAGCAGAAAGCTCAGCTGCAGTTGGAGAGGACTGATCAAAGTTCACAGGTTTGTGAAATACCAATACAAACAGGAAACTGGTTAAAATTACAAAGTTTACTTTTGTTTTAAAAATCAACCACACATCTCACATATTGTAATTGTACATACCAGAATTTCACAAAAAAGTCATGTTATCAATCTGCAGAGAACTATAACGAAACACCAAACAGTAAAAATGCAAATGTATATTTTTAAAAATATCTATGATAGTTTGCATCGAATGTCATTATAGTGTTAATCTAAAATGTTATTGATACATAATATAAAAAGAGGTCATGCAATTTTGTGAACTTCTGTTTCAACATTAGTTGTGTACGAAGACCTGCAATAACTTATCTTTATGTTAAAAACATTGTTAATGCTAAAAATATGTTAAAAAATATGAAACTATACTATAAATAAAAACTACAATAAGCAATGCAACACAAACTAAAACAAAATAGAATCCCAAGTAAAATCAGTGTAAAATGTTTAGTCAGCTCAGGTTGACAGTGGTGCAAAAATTAAAAAAAATCACTAATTTATGTTTTGTTTCTACACCAGATCAGTAACCAATTAACATGTGAACTGGAAAAAATCAAACAAAGTCTGGAAAAATCACAGTCTGAATTACAAGAACGAATGGCAGAAACAGTCAAAAAATCAGATCAGATCACAGATCTGGAGGCAGAATGCACTCAACTGATCCAAGAAAAAGAAGAGCTGATGAGCAAAATCCCTGCAGATGGACACAAAGAGCTGAGTGATATAAAAGAAAAGTACAATCTGCTCAGGTGAGACAGTGAGAGAGGTTCAGAGTTTTCAGCACAGTAGATTATTTACACTCATGCAAATTCTACACTGATTAATATAATTTTTTTTTTTTAGGAAATCTTCTAAATCTTTACAAGTAGAAAACCATAAACTGCAGGATCGTTGCCGTCTGTTAGAGGACGAGGTTTTTGAGAAGGAGGAGAAGCTGCAACTACAGGAAGAAAAGTATCAAGAAAAAGATGCAGGAAGAGTCCGAATCATTGAAGAGTTACAAGCTGTGGCTTTACACTGGACTGACAAATGGCAGAAGGTGGCTTTGACACTGCAGTCCACACAGGAAGAACTAGAGGAACTCAAGAAGAGAAGCCCCAAACATGAAGTAACATCTTTTATTTGAATTAAGTCATCTGTTTACTTCTTAATTGTGCAATTAAATAATTCTGCTTATTTTAGATCAAAAGAGAAGATGTGCTTGTAGCAGCTGAGATAGAAAAACTGAAGAATGAGGCCCAAAAAGACAAGTGAGGCAGTATTTATAGAGTAAATCACAAAACTGAATGATTTTTTTAAAGTAATTATATTGAGTAACATAATTTAATATTTACTCCTCAGAGAGGAAATTGAGAAGCTGCTGCAATGCAAAGCAAATATGGAGACACTCCTAACCAGAAACAAGGTAGACTATCTCTACAATGCTTTAGTATTGTTTTACACAAATCAAGCCCTCAGTAGTTGGAGATGTCATAGATATAAATAAATTTTTCTGTTATGCAATATTTCTTGCAGAAAGAATCTGACTCACTGCTGAAGCTGGAGCTGGACACCTGCAAACAGGAGCTGGAGCTTGAGAGGAGCAGGAGTCATGCGCTGTTTCACAGAAATAAAGGTAAATGCACTGTAATTATGTCAGAATTTAACAACTTAAAGATTAGGTGCTGTTTTATTCTGTGAACATTAGGGGGCATCAAAGATTTCTGCCCTTGTGTTTGCAGGCAGTGAATCTGTGCTGACTCAGAACAAAGAGACACTGACAGAGTGAGTGGATTTAACAAGATTTTCGATATGCACTGTCAGCAAATGTCCCAAATGAAATCTGTCATCTGTCTATCTATCTCTTTATCTGTTCAGTTTCAGCACATTACCACCGACAGCAGGGTCATCACTGTTTCGGGAGATACCTTTCCACAGCAGCCACAACAAATCCCCTCAGGTAAAAACATGCTCCACTTTTGTACCCTGAACTCAATTTCCCCTGTTCTGTGAAAACAGGTTAAGACAAAGGATCAGACAGCAGTTCATTCATGATAAATGGAGGTGTTTTACAGAGATGAAGGACAGGGGTTTATGTATGGGATGATAAATTGCAACACTTTTGCTGGGTAGATTACAAAGGCTGAGGAAGTCAAAATGAAAGAAGGTGTTCTGCCCTGAAGCATAAGGGGTCTAAACTAAAACATTATTAAGCTATTAGTAAAAAAATAAATAAATTTATATATATATATATATATATATATATATATATATATATATATATATATATATATGTATATATATATATATATATATATATATATATATATAGAGAGAGAGAGAGAGAGAGAGAGAGAGAGAGAGAGACAGAGAGAGAGAGAGAGAGAGAGAGAGAGAGAGAGAGAGAGAGAGAGAGAGAGAGAGAGAGAGAGAGAGAGAGAGAGTAGAAAGTGGAGTAAACCCTTTATCAGGCAAATGACTATTTTTGGTCATTTTCACAGACATTACAAGACAATGACATCAACAGTTATAGTGAGGATGGTGACAAAATTGTATTAGGTCCAATATGGTTTAACAGTGTATGTAAGGTTCACCTGCTTTGTCAGGTACCATGAAGTAATGGTACTAATATAAGGAATAATGTTCAAGTGGATTATGTGGATAAAACAGGGGTCAAAAGTGATGCTCTATTGCTCTAAAATGCATGTTCCTTTCATGTTCCATGTGTTTTTTCTTGTATTAATACACTTGTTGTTGTTGTTTTTTTTACCACTTTGTAAATGATAACTTCATTAACCTTGATTTTTACATTTTTCCCAGATAATAAGTATTATTTCATTCATGGCAAAGAAATGCAGTTTTACTTTTTACTTTATTACAATTGAGAAGTTGTACTTTTTTTTTTAACTTTTACTTAAGTAAATCAGTTGAATCAGTTGTTCTACTTTTACTAGAGTATTTTTTTCCTCCACAAGTAGCTGTACTTCTACTTAAGTACAGAATGTGAGTACTTTGGCCACCTCTGAAAATAGTAAAACACTGACAAGAACCATTTTCCTCTAGCTGCATTGCTACTTTTATTTCATCTCTCAAGTATGTGTTGTTTTTAATAATTTTCTAAATTAAGGTTTGAGTAAAATACTTTTTTGGCAGTAAAGTATTTACATTGTGTGATATTAGTAGAGTAGATATCACAATTTTTACTTTACTTGCAACTGTTGAAATAACTTCTAAAGATGGCTCCTTGTGGTGTGAACCCTTAAATACCTGCCAGCTAAAAGCATCTATTGATCTAAAATGTTTAATAGCTTCTGAACCATTAACTCTATCAATAATTCCGATAAAATGCAGTCCTTCAACATAATCAGATGTGAGTTATTTAGATGTTCAGAGGTTCTATAATGACTGTTACAGTCATGCCATGCAACATGGATTCAGCAGTAAATCTAACGTAGTTGAAAAAATTACAATGGTTGTAGATGTTTGTTTCTATGTTCAGTAAATGATATATTTTGCTGAAAAAGTCACTTATTTCAGTCTTTATATTTATAATAATCTTTGGATTTATGACAAGCTTTTATGAACATCTTCCATAAAATAAATATAAAAAAAAAATACCCAATTTTCACTGAAAAATGAAGAGAATAAAATAGTAAATTGTCAAAAATCACTCAGGATGTATTAGATTTAGATAAAATACATTTTTTGGAAGTCAGGTCTTTAAGGGTTAAGTGCAACAAAACATTGCTTTTCAACAGGATAAAGATGAGAGACCATCTATGGAAGGCAGGACAGATACACCTGTTGCTCCACATAATTCAGACACAGACCATCAGAGGAAGATGGTCACTGAGCAGGTGCAGTATATGATGACATTGTAAAATCTGCTGTAAATGTCAATGATACAAGCCTGACGTGAAATATACTGAATCTGCTCTACATATAGTTAAAGAGTCTGTTTAAGGAGCGAGAAATGAACGAAACGGAAAAAACAAATGATGGACCAGGAAGCGTTTCACAGACAGACTGGACTCAAACACCTAAAGGCATGAAGGTGAGACCCCTGAGCAAACTGAAACAGAAAACTATAGCAGCTCCACAGCTGTGCAGGCAGAAGATGCTTTGATTTTCTATTTTCATTCAGGCTACACTTGACCGGAGGAGCTGGCATCAGGGCTCAGGTTTGATGCCAGTGTTTGAAGAGGACGAGGAGGAAGAAGAGGAGGAGGAGAATGACCGGGCAGTAGATGAAGAGAGAACACTTGCTAAGGGAAACATCCACAAGCAGAACCACCAGGCTTTTAATACTTCAGTGAGTGATAGACAAAAAGGACAACAGCTAAATGACTAAAACTAAATCCTTAAGTCACCAGACCTATTAACAAATGTGCATATGTCTATTTTAATGCAACACTATTTTATGATAGTAATGTATTAACAGCTGTTAAATTAATATCATTAATGAGGCAAGCATAACAGAAATGATATTGTGAAATGACCAGAGGCTTCCCTACATACACAGACACATATGTGCAGAGTCAGACGGCACTAATCCCAGCTTCTGCTTTAATCAAAGAGCACACATGGGGAGGGGTGTCAGCACTGCCATTCTATGAGAAGCACAGTTCACCATTAATCTCACATATGACTCTTTCTACTCTGTAAATAATCGGATTTCAAATTGAGGAGTGAAACATTCAGCTGGAACATATCTGACTCCAACCATAAGAGGATGGAAAAGTGTTAAGAGTATATCACTGCCTTTTAATGACAGCCTGCGACTGTCTAGCACAACAATAGGGAACCATTTAGTTTCATTTAGGCACAATACACCTCACGCAAGAAGCTCTCATACCAATAAACATTTTCTTAAATGCACAATATGACTGATAAAGGAGAACATCCCTTCATTTTTTTTCACAATTTTAAATATCTTTTCAGGAGGGAGCACAGTTTATGAGTGGTCTGATAGGTTAATTGGTTAATCTAAATTGCCCATAGGTGTGAATGTGAGAGTAATTGTTTGTCTATATATGTTCAGCACTGCGATGAACTGGCGTCTCATACAGGGTGTACCCCGCCTTCACCCATTGTAGCTAGATTAGGCCCCCAGTGACCCCACGACCCTAGTGAGGATAAAGTGGGTTCAGATGACGAAACTTAAGTAAAGGAGTTGAATCAGTACATCTACTTTTACCAGAGTATCTTTTTTTCACACCAGTAGCTGTACTTCTACTCAAGTACAGAATAAGAATACTTTGACCACCTCTGAATATGTCTAGTAAATATGTTTTTAAAAGTATTTGTCAAAAACTACAACATTGTTGCCAACAGACTTGGAATAATTTTTATTATTATTTTTTTTTTTTACCTCTTCTCATAAAATGCCCATGACATAATTTATGTGCAACTGGGACTAAGTCAAAGATGACTACTGATGTGTGTAAAAAGGAATAAAAAGAGGAATATGCCTGAAAACATTATTACAATCTCGAGGGAAACAGTATAAATATATACAAAAAATAATCATTTTAAAGGAAAGAACACCTATTGGAGGGTGTCATGTATATGATCTGAAACCATTTTGTCTTATACCAGATGTCATCGATGAGTGTGGAAATCAACAATCTGATGCCAAAAAATGAGAATCTGCTTCCAGGTGAATTTGTGTATAATTTAATGTACCGTAGATGTGTTCGTAGTGGTTGTTATTGTGTTTGTAGTTTCTGTTCAACAGAATGACACAGATCTGACTCATTTCAAAGAGGGGGACCGATTTGTGGCATTACTAAAAGCTAACTTGACAACACTGGCTTTGTCACTGACGGTTGCTAGCTCTTTTTTTGTTTCAGCTTTGCAGAGTGTGAATAAACTAAGATTGTAATTCTTTGATAATTACTACCATTTCTTCTTTCTATATTTTTTCCAGATTCAGTCATGTTAAATATCAAACAGCCAATTCAGGACCCTCTCACTGCTGGTGAAGATACATTCTTTGATGTTACATCGAGCCTTTCCAACTGTTTAGACCTGCAGAAGGGGCCACCTTTGTTTTATCCTGATGGAATATTTGTGGCTGAGTTTGTTGATATATGTAGCCCTGATGAAGAGGAAGAACAGGATAAATGATTAGTACTATATACAAGTCTATACATACAAAGGCAGGTCCTTACATTATAATACTTTTAGCTTATATGGATAAAACCCAATACAACTAAATAACCTCACCCATTTTAAAGATGAATATGATGTTTTTATAACCACACAGTACATAGCATAGTGAGATGAAAATATGAAGTTTTAATATTTTTATCACACACAACTGTGTTGATAAAAAATGTCAAGGTACCTCAAGCAAAGCAGTGTTTTATTTATATGACATGCTATGGTTATTCACATCATTTTTTTACATTCAGGAAAGGCTACAGAGAATTTAATCTTTGCTAAGGAAGAATTGTTTTAGAAAATAATTTACACATTATATATTAAACATCAAACGAATGTCGTCAAATGGACTGAATATTGGAATGTGTATTTTTTGATAGTGTCCATAATGCTCTTTTTTTTATTAATATTTATGTTTTTTCAATTTCAGTAGGTGTTAGATTAAGTGTTTAACTGTGATCAATAAAAAAAATTCACTTACATCTTAAATATTTGACTAAAAACATATTTTTGTAGAATGTTTACAATGTCTTTTAAAATTTTTTCCAAAAGTTATGTGGAAAAGTGCAGTTCCACTTCCTCTGTAGGAGAAAATTTGCACTTTATCTTTGAAATAAGGCCATTAAAATCTTTTATGACTCAAATGCAGTGTCACTTATTTGATATGCAAAGCTGAACTGCACGGTGTGCACTTGATGACATCTAACCATTTGTTTTGGATGCAGAGTAAAAACAGATTGAGTTTATTACACTGGTCTATAGAGGTTCAGGTTGCACTGTGTGCCAGCGTGCCTGCTCCATCTGCAGACTGCACATGTCCCTCCAGTGGGCTCGCCCGGCATCTGCAGCATCAGCTCCAATAAAGACTCTACCAAGAACTTTGTCTTTAGAGAGCATCTGATTCTGCAACACAGGAAATTAAAAGGAATGCAGATTCATGCCTTAAACATCACAGAGTAGTTCTGCCCTATTAAGGACTTCCAAACTCAACAGAGATTGAAACTGAGAAAAATGCCTTTAAATCATCCTAATGTCCTGACAATATATATGTGTAATATTACAGTTTTCACAGTTTGTAATTGAACCCAAATTCAGGACATTAAAATAACTTTTAAAGTAATTTTTGTCAGTTTTAAACTCTGGTGAATTAAGGCCTTTTGCCTTAGTAGGGCAGAGTTGTGGTGGATATTAGTGTTGCCATTCATGCATGTTTCCTTGAACTGTGATTTTTGAAAATGATTTTACCTGCATGATTGTGAACTCCAGCATGAGAGGCAGTTGGTTGATGTCTCCTGGTGGCAGGTCAAAGAGGAAAGGTGTGTTCCACACAGATGAAGATCCTCCTGTAGTTTCTCTCCTGCTCATTATAACTCCCTTATAGCGCAGGTTAATCACCACCTGATAATCTACACAGAGCAAATGTATAAATGTGGAACCTTTAATAAATCTAGAGTTGAAGCAATAAAATAAAATTCAATATGAGACTGAAAAAAAACTGCATCATTTTTCTTTTTTTCAACTAAAAGTGACATTATGTGGCAGAGCAACAGCACAAGATGTTTTATTTCTTTATAGATTATAGTTCATTTTCGTCCTCTCTGTATTGTCTAAATATTTGCCAAGTAATATAAAAGAGCAAAGATAATCCCAGTCTGGTTTGTGTGACCTACTGTGTATGAAACAGATATCATAACATCTAAAGGCTTTTCATACATTTGTGCTCATCTGCAATAAAAAGAAAAATAATGCTTATGCAGACTAATGCAAACAAAGATTAGATCTGTCCGAACTAGATCCAGAGGAGATTGAAACATTTTCCTGAGGATTGTGAATAGTGAAGGATTAAACCACAATGTCATTAAAAAGGGATGATCTCCTGCTGCATTCAGATCCTGTAAGACATCATTTAATCCCCCTAAACATTAAAAGCAAACATAGGGAATTACTTTACCTCTGCCTCTGAAAGGCAAAAGTTCTGCCCACACAGCTGTCAACCATAATTTTTCTATATGTACAATATCAGCCATTATGACTTCCCATTCTATTTCAAATTGTGTTGTGTGTTGTATTTCTAGCAAATAACAAACAGTGGTTTTACCTGGCATTGCAGATGTGCTAATGAGGGTGTCTAAGTTATCTGCTCTGAGAACAGAGGCTTTGATGCAGTGGCTGAGAGTCTGGTACTGGAGCAAAATGAAGATCTGTGGAGGACAGCTAAGCCCCTTACATGTCACTGTATCCTGGGAGATCAGAGTCTGTGGTCAAAGTGCAAAAGTTCATAGAACAGAGACAGTAACTACAATCAGAAGGGACCATAGATTGAAGTGTACTGAGCAACGAACATGAACAAATGTCAGGCAAGATCAAGGCAGCAAAACAAATGTCACACAAACAATATTAACACTGCCCCTTACAAGCAGTTTGGATATGTAACATCAATATTAGAATGTGAATTCAGTTACCTCATTTTGTTTCCATTTGGTTTGGTTTAGCTCCTTTGTAAAATAAAATAGGTGGTCTGATTTCCAGTCTGAATCACTACATTCAGCTTCTAGCTCCCCCAGAATGGTACCTCTCAAACTGGGCTGTTCCCGAGTGTAAACAGCTATTCTGAGGACACATTTTTGGAGCTCTTTCACAGAGCTCACCTTCAGAAGGAGCTCCAGGCTGGAGGTGGAGGGGCTGAGGCGGCCACAGGCTTGTGTGGGGCAGGGGTACAGAGGAGGCAGGCTGCCCAACACAGACACCTCCTCTAGCCTATGTTTGGTCCCAGTGATGCTGAGGATTGTGACAGCCAGTGTTTGCTGCTCTATAGAAAAGGCCATAGTGAAACGGAGGCATGGTTTTGGCGATACTGGTTGATAGCTTGAGCTGGAGCCGTAGTTCAGTGGAGCCAGTGGAATTGGTTCTTCAGGCATTGAAGGAGACACAGCACCAGGGCTTGTGAGTCTGCTGTGTTCATTGTAAGATATGGTATCCCCACTCACAGTGCACCGTCTCTGTATGGCCTTGCATGTTTTGGTCAAAAGTCCCAGTCTGGGGAAAATTGGCAAGGAAACATGACTGGGATCTATGGGTTTGTAATTGACTGATGATACCTGTGGTGTGCTGAGGCGCCTTAGGGAAAAACAGGACTTTGGGTGTTCCTTCCATTGAGAAGTAGTACAAGCTCGATTAGATGAAGACAGAGAAGTAAATTCACCCTCAGATGTAGCAGGACTTGAGAATGTGGAGGGATAGTCCAGCACATCTCCATCCAGCTCTTCATATTGGTGCCTGGAAGCGGTTGTAGCTGCTGACGGTGGGGGGCTCTGTGCACATGTCACAGCTTCAGCAGGAGAGGGGGTTGATGCCACAGGTTCTTTGTCATTTGGTGGATAAATATGACTTTTTCTCCAGCATATAAAACATCCAAAGATCAAAGACAAACAGAAGGTTATCAGTCCAACCACAAGCAGGACTTGAAGATGAACTGTAGACACATGACAGAATAATAAGACCAGTCAGATGATGGGGTCACTCATAACTGATGCAATTTATCCTCCTGTAGCCTCTGGATTACATAACAGAGAGCATGAACTTATTTTACCCTAACGTCCTTGTACACCACATTAAAATAAGCAAAAAAAAAAATCTTACCTTCTAATTGTTTGGTGAAAAGGACTTGTATGAGCAGCCAGAAGAAGAGTATGACCATGATACCCTCGATCATACCCTTACAGCAGAACAAAAGCACAGACTGCCAGAGAGGCTGACCTGGATACTCCTCATCATGGTAAGGCATGGTGCAAACAGTGGAGGGGTTTATCTGAGACTATAAAACATCCAAAAACAGAAATACAGACATCCCAGTGAAAGAGTTTTGGCTTGACTGGTGAAAACACATTATGGTTTTCAGTCCTGGTTACATTTCTCCATGTTTTTGTTGCTTCTGAGCATCACAGTCACAGGTAAGGAGTCGAAAAGGCACCACAACATCTGTGTCAGATCCCGTTAGCACATCCTGCATCTATAATAACACATTTTAGGTTGAACCAAACCTGTTCACAGAATCCATGAACATTGATTTCTCATGTAGGATGCATGTCCTTTCAAATGTTCTTCAGCTGATGCAGGTTTCTCCTAGTCCAACAAAAATACTGCCTCTCCAGACAAAATAGTTTACTGTGGCTTCACCCCACATCAGCAATCTCTGCAAAGTGACTTGACTATTACTACTCACTGACGGGTTGGGGCTGTGGGCGGAGATATCATCTCATAATACCTCTCATTGTGCCTGTAACATCTTTCTTCTACTCTTCCAGATGCCAATCCAGCAGTGTCACTATAGAATAACCATCAAAGTAACAGTAAATCCTGCAGCCCCTCCCCCGCCCACCATGCTGAGCCACATGCTCTTATCTCCATTAGTAAAGCAACTGTCATAGGTCAAGGAATTAACTCCCACTGCCGACTCTTTTTCATCTCACATATGCAATTTGTAGGTTTTAATTTGATAAAATATATGTGATGAATGTAAAAGTGGGGGGGGGGGGAATGCACAAGTTAGCACTATCATCAGTCAATTAGGAATCAGGCTCAAGAGCTAAAAGGAAACATTAGTTGGATTAATTCTTGAAAATAAATAAATCTGCTCAATAGTTAACTACTTTAAGTGCATAAAAACAGTACTGCAAATGTGCACTTTTATGGATGTACAGCACTTCCTAATAACTGCAGTGATCCACATACCTTAGATGAAGAACAATTCAAGATTCAAAGTGTGTTTGTTTTTGGCACAGTATGGAAACATGTTTCCCTGTACAATTAAATTCTTACTTTGCTGTCCACAGAATGCCTAACATGAACTAAAACTAAAGGAAATATACAATAGAAATAAACAAATGTATAATGGAACAGTAAAACAAATAACATAAGTGAAGGCACTCAGGCCAAGTACCAGCAGTACAGTGCAAATCTGAATACAGTGCAAATTTCAGCGGTGCAATTGTGCATGTGTAAATGGCAGCAAATTTTCAGGTACAGTTATGAGGTCATGTATATGAGGTAGTTGCTGGTGTGACCTTCGGCCTGAGGGTAGAAGTGTGAACAGACCGTGCTGGGGTCCTTTAGGATGGAGGCAGCAGTATTGTGTAGTCTCCAGAGAGGGCAGTGGAGTTTTATTTTTAACCTATAAAGACCCAAATATTCACCAGCAACCAAAATAATTACCTGATCTAAACTTTTTTTTAATACCTGTTGACCCATCTATCAATACATGTAAACAACTGTTGTAAAATGTAATTTGTCTTCTTTTCATGGTCATTAGATATTACCCATTTGAACGCTTAGAGACTTCATAGTGAATATGGAAACACTATCATTTTATACTGTATCGATTCCCCACTAAAACCTATGGAGGTGGATCAATGGATGGAGACACTTGTTTTTACATTCAGTTATTGATATCTTTGATGAAAAAGTAACATTTTCCTCAGTTTTCTCTGTTTCTGATATAATAACCTTCAACTTTAATCTGAACTTTTATGAATATCTACTAGATGCGAAAATGTAATATAGGAAAATATACGATTTACATTAAAAAAAATACAAAATATAGAGGATAATATAGTAGTAAATGGTGATTAATCACTTGAGAAAGATTAAATATAGTGACAAACTATTTTGGAATTGACACAAATGTAGCACTAGGTCTTTATGTGTTAATTACTGAGATCAATAGCAGAGGTGGGTTCATTTGGTTCATTTTAAGAGTGAAGAAACAAGGAATGAACTCACCTTGCTTTGCACACATTCCAACATTGGTGGCGAAACCTATCGTTAATAATGTGAAACTTGATAATTGCAATAGTTTAAAAGTTATTTTTATTATTGTTATTACATGTATTCTCTTTAAATACGATTTGTGGGAGTTTAAATAACACCACTGAAAGAATACTATGCCATTATTAGAGTTAAATCTGATTGATTCCCTTCATCCCAAAAAAGGTTCATCTTAAAGAACAAACCATCCTAATTCAGTAAAATCCAGTCGCCCCTCATCTGTTAACTAAGAGGACCCTCCTTGCATAGTCAACTGGCTTTTTCAATAGAGGACATAATATATAGCCTGTAGCACTAGCAGTTACAAGGTCGACAGGAAATATACAGAACAAAAGATTTTAATATATTTTTTTAACTGTTTGACTTAAAGTACATTGCCGAAATAGAAAATGCTGACATTAAGTTGATCTTGGGCTATGAAGCTGATTTGATCACTACAGGATGCAGATCCTGTCTGTTATCTAAAAACAGATGATCAGAACAATACATGTAAAAATGACCTGATGAAACAAGTGACACTGTGGTCAAAACAGAAAACTAAAATAATCATTTGCCTGTGAAAGGGAGGCCTCACAAGTGCGTTTAAGCTTTCAATCAGACTAATTGTTTGATATTGAAGAAGATTAATAGACTCAACTTCATTGTTCACTAAATCTAACAACTAAATGGGTGTCAAGATATCAAATAACAGCAGTAAAAAAGGGATCCAGTAACATGATGCTACATATAAATTACTGTGAACTGTGTTTTGCCATGTGACTTGTTTTCTATTTTGGGATCAGACCAATTGATAGTTAATTGACACCTCCTCTAAGCTCATTCCCATGTGAATTTATTTAATACTATATACAGGGATTGATTTCCACCAGGTACACACACAATATACACCAGTAAGGTCATGGAGTCTTATATATATATATATATATATATATATATATATGTGTGTGTGTGTGTGTGTGTGTGTGTGTGTGTGTGTGTGTATGTTTGTTTGTTGTTTTTATTATTTATTAACTTCACCTCAGTATAGACTAGTCAAGCAGCACTTTATTTCAGGAGCATTTAAAACCATGAAGTATGCATTCACAACTAAAATTAGGAAACTAATTACAGATGTTAAAAATAAAAAAGTGATTTAAAGATACTACACAAAATGTCACCAAAATGACGCTGTGTGATCTTAAATAAGTCTGTCTAATAAATTGCACAATGTCGCCGTTTCATATAAGACACCAACCAGATATTTACAAAACAAACTATTCTTTGAAAATAAAGTTAAGAGATCGTTTGGATTTTTGACAATAGGCTATACAATAGCAAATAACTGAAAATGTAATGATAAAAAGAAATTAAAAAATAAAATGCATTTACTCACCTCCACAGTATCTGCTTATTTGAAAATAAAGTCGAGCCTCCTTTCTTTTCTCTAGAACACTTCAGTGGCTGTTGTACAGTCGGGTCCATCAGTATAAGGTCCTTTTCTGTGGACATGGAGGCTAATGCTAAAGCCATTTCTGTCCGGTCGTATTTCTGGCATAAATTTGAATACGCTTTAAGGTTGAAAATGGCCGCTCAACAGAACAGTCAAAACAGTAACAACCAAACAGACCGGTGTGTAAAGTTGTCCAAAACTCTCACTCAGATTTTTGCTCTGAAGAAAATTCTCCTCCGTCCATTATGGGTTAAATATACAGCCGGCTCTTGAATTTCCGCGTTTAGTTCGTTTAGATATTCTCCAGATTGCTGCTTGTCAGGTCCTAGCAAGTGCTAATCCAATCACTGAACACGCGCGTGTCACGTTCATGTAAAACCTGCTAGTTTGCCTTGGTTCGCAGAATCGAGATCTGATTGGCTATTGTAACCTGACTGGTCCCGTTCAGTTACAGTACAGGCGGGGCTGCTGTGTCTGTTCTGAAGGTCTCAAACAAATGTAATTTACCTAACAACACAAGCTAGCTGAAATATAATTGGTTAAAAACTCTACCATAAAAAACATAATTGGAAGCCTCTCGACTAAGTAGAAATAATATGATACGAAGAATACAGAGAATAATCATTGAATCTACATATTTATGAAGATAAAATAACATACATTTACTTTTCTGAGCATGTTAAGGCCAGCAGAGAAGACCATGCTGGCCCTGATGCCCCACCACTGTATATACATGACATCAGCTGGATTCATGACAAAATAAGCTGCAATACGTGCAAGGAGCAGGGTTTTTAACGCCTGGGACCACTTATTTTAGACTATTTTACACATATTTAATTTTATTAATTTTTTAAACACTGTCAATTTTCAAGTCACTATATACACTAAATGCTGCTAAGATGCAGCAGTTTCATTAGTTTTATCTTATCATAGAATGCTGGGCATATATGTTAACAGTCCTCAAGTGTTTGTTGGACTTTGCTTTTTCTATTTTTATTAATTTATTGCTTTATGCTGTCCCACACCAAGTCAAGTTCAATGCTTCACTTATAGATTTAAGACTGTTATAGTCCAGTAATATGTCCATAAATGCAAAAACACAAACTGACAAAGCCCTTTTACAGCACACAAGATTGTTTTATTCCTGATGGCCACATATCCAAGAAATACATTATCAATGACAAAAACAGACTTACATTAACTGAGGTTTTATACAGTTGTCTAGTTCACAGTGGCATTCTATTTGCAATGATATGTTAATTTGATTGTCCACATAATTGTTTATTTCAGCAAATGGCTAAATCAGCAAATGCTGTTTTTAAGTATTGCATATTTTTCTAGAAGAGTGAGGTAGCACTGTTTCAGTGTTAACTTGTCAATATGCTCTTCAGATTGAAGCCTGAGGTTATTAAGGACACATTCTCCGTCTTTATATAATACAACACAGCAGTACAGTATAACAGTGAAAGGTTAACATTCCTGAATCCTGCAGAAATTCCAGAAAAACTTCCCGATATGGAAAGTTAAATGAGGTAAATGCTTTTGTAAAGTCTACATTCAGCTCCGAGCAAAAAACCTTGTATCACACAATTTTCTTCTGATTCGTAGATGACATGAAGGAATTTTTTTTTTTTTTGGAATATTGAGGCCAAGTCAAATAATCATTAGTGCAATATCATAATTCGACAAAAATAAAATAATAATAATAATTAAAAAAAAAAAAAAATCCTCCAAGCAATTCCAATTGCAATTCCAAGACTTCGTTTTTCATTCTTTATTTACAAGGTTCTTGTGGAAACTGATGGTGTACATATTCCCTGATTCTGCTGAAAAAACTGAACGGCTTTAACTCACAACTTCTCACCTGCCAAGTCAAACCATAGGAGGGATATGAAATGGCTTCAACAGAGATTTGGGCCGGAGCTAAGGCTTTTTGGTCTTCATTAGCTACACTTTGGAAACCTCATTGTTCTATTGACTAGAACTGTATCATAAACCACCTGTTGAAGTATTCGAAACCTGGAGAGGTCAAGCATTGTTCTACAGAAACATCTGTACCAAGTGTAAAGCCACTACATTAAAAACTTTCTAGCAGGCACTACGGCAAACCGATACCTGAATCTACATTTTTTCTTTGCTGTCACACATTGATGCCCACATTGAGATTTATTTAAAGATGTCCTGTGGAGTTTGTTTGGTATTTATTTTTTACCGATTTACTTTTACATATTTTTTGAGGTCCATCCGTTTACTTCTTTGCTGGAAAAATAACAAAAACTCGGAGTTGCTCATCAAACATTGAGTCCATACTGGTCAAACACTCCACAGGATGCCTTTAAAACACATTACACCATCAAAGTAATACAAAACAAAACTGCTAGAAAACCTCTCAAACTGTTACAGATGACATTCCAGAAAGACAAAAAAAAAGAGCACGAAAAGAAGGTCAAATGTGTAGACACCAGTATAGATAAGATATTATACAGGTGTCTGACAGAGAGGTATTTCAATTATTTTTGTGAATAAGAGACTTAATTGGGTCCTTTTGATGAGGTTGAGGATGCAGAGGAAGGACTGTGCGAGGAGGACAGGGCGCTGAAACCACTGGTTCCTGCCACAGTGACAGACTGCGAGGCCACGGGAGCAGCAGACTTCTGCGCAAACAACGTTCCTACGATGCAGATGAAACAGACATACTGAATGAATGACGGAGTGAATGAGTCCACAGTTGGAGTCAAGTTAAAGACAATGTGATAGAAGCGTCAAAACCCACACATAACTGACTTCCTTAGTTTTACTTTTTGGATTTTAGGAAATGTCATGTGACCAAATTAGTATTATTATTAAAAGTCTTATTCCCACATATACTCAAATTAAAGGATTTGGTGGAAATTAAACAGCACAAATACTTGATTATACAAAGTGAGATTACTTACTAGTAACAGAGAAATTATTCACAGATGGTTATGATGACAGAGTCCATGCACATTTTTCAAAGTCAAATTCGAGCAGTATTCAGGGTCATTTTAAATTTTTTTTCAACCCAGCATCTTATCACTGTGACATGACCTTTTCTATTTATGTGCCAAAGCTTTGGAATAGTCTCCCACCTCACATCAAATCCTGCTCAACGATTCCAGTTTCAAACACTTGAACACCCATGTCTGTAAACTTGCCTTTAGTTCAGCCTTAAATAGTCGTCCTGCTTTTTTTTTTAATTCTGTTTTTGCCTGAATCATAATTGCTGTTCTGATCTATATTTATTTACATATTTTAACTTGTGCGTTTATTGATACTTCCTATCCCTGAGATTTTATTTTCACTTGTGTTATATTTTCTGTCTTTCTTATGCTGTAACCCATGTTCCACCCTGATTTTAATGTTATTACTGCCAAGTCATGTAAAAGTAGGGTAGAGCAACGTTGTCAATGTTGGTTGTTAAATTACTATTGTTAATGAGCCAGAATGAAATGACATTGAGAACACAACACAGTGTCACTCTCATCTGTACTGTCTGACTTTTTGCAATTTTCTTTGTTGTAAACATGTAAATAGTCTGTGTCATTCTTTATTACTATTATTTTTTTTATTTTATATTGTTTGCCTTTGCACTATCCTCATGTATGTAGACTTTTTTTCTTGCATTTTATTCTGTTGCCACCTTGACTGTTGAATCTCCGCATTAGGATCAATGAAGTCTAATCTATTTTAGCATCTTCTATGTCAATCAAGTGTTATATTTGCACAATAAAGGACACATTTAATACTGTGAACAAACCTTATTTTTTTCATCTTATGCAAATATATTCATTTTCAGTGCCACCTGTGTGTGTGTGTGTGTGTGTGTGTGTGTGTGTGTGTGTGTGTGTGTGTGTGCGCTTGTATTCCTATCTTTATGGGGACATTGATATGTTTACACACTCACAACATGGGGACCTCTGACACTATGGGGACCAAAATTCAGGTCCCCACAAGGGTTAAATTTATATACAAGTCCCCACTAGTAAAATACAAATGACAAACCAAGACTGTCAAAATTAACGCTTTAATGCAGATTAATCGATTATCATGACTAATCTTGAGACCCAAGAAAGTACAAGTTTTGACTTTTTTACATTAAATAATTGCCCCATTTAGAAACGGTACAATGGACAAAAAAAAATTTCAGAAGCATTTTTAAAATGTTTATGTCAACTTTTTTTTCCTTCAATAAAGCTGTGAAAGTCTTGTCCCTGAAAGAGGGCTCAGGGTCTCAGGAGGTTTTTAATCTGAATAAAAATGTTAATGCATTTAACCCATCTGCAGTTTGTTCATGCGTGACACTAACTCTACATTAACAAATGGTCAGTTGATCTGGTAGTGGCAGGCACCCGAAATAACCCATAAACACAAAGACTGTAAATGATGTATTGGTCCTCAGGATAGAAATATGAGGACAAAAAAACCCAAGACAGAACACTTATGTCAAGTTGTTTTGTTGGAACTGCTGAAGGTACTGAATAAACACTTTAATTACATATTTATTCCCTTCTTTCTTGCGTTTGTTTGCTCATGCAAAATTCAAATGTGACTAATATACATTATATTGGCAAAAGTATTGGCTCACTTGTCTTGACTTGCATATGAACTTGGCATCCCATTCTTAATCCATAGGGTTTCATATGATGTGAGTTCCCCCTTTGTAGCTATAACAGCTTCAACTCTGCTGGGAAGATTTTCCACAAGGTTTAAGAGTGTGTTTATGGGGATTTTTGACCATTCCTCCCAGAATCATTTGTGAGATTACACACTAATGTGAGCAAGAGATGAGCAGGCCTGGCCAGTCCAGTTCATCCACATGAAAGTCTTTCATTCATGTCTTTATGGACCTTACTTTATGCAATGCTGCAGTCCTGTTGCAACAAGAAAAGGCCCACCCCCAAACTGTTCCCACAAAGTTGGGAGCACGGAAGAGAATGCAAGGCAACACATCCTTTCCACTGATAATGTTTAGCTGTGGCGCTGTGCCACAGCAAACTCATTGCTGCCACACCATACATTTCATACAACAACAAAAAAAAATTCATTGTCATCACCGTCACAATAAACATAAGTCGTATCGTCCCCCATTACACCCCCCCCACACACACACACACACACACACACACACACACAGCTGCAGAATTCAGAATACTGTAATGTCATATTAAACTCTATTGCATGTCAAGGTAGATGAGTGAGTACTTTTAACAATATAGTGTAGATGAAAAAAATATTATATTTAATCAAAATTAATCCACAGCAACCCTGTAATTAATCTAAATCTAATTAAAATTGTAATCATTTGACAACACTACTTAAAACACATGCTAAACACTAGAAATTACATTAAACACAAACCCAGAAGGACTGATTTATTTAGATTTACCTGAGTACATGACACCATTGACCTCCACAGACACACTGATACTGGCTGCTCCATTAGTAGAGATACTCAGAGACAAATCCTGCTTTGTTTCTGCGAGAAAAGAGCAAGAACATGAACAACAGCAAGGACATTAATTCCAGTTTGACAAAATCATGCTAGTTAATGATAAGATCTGCATGGTGGAGTGAACTCACCGTGTTGTCCGGCGTTGAGTTTAACATTCATGGGCTTGAGGTGGGAGGCCATGGCCAGGAGGTTTTGTTGGAGGGCCTGTTGCATGAGGCGCTGTTGCTCCTCTGCCAGACGCATCATCTTTTTATCCGGGCCGTCAGCTGCAGATCCTCCTGCACCGCGCTCCAGTTTGTCTCTGAGATGCTCCAGTGTGGCAGCTTGTGCAAACTGCTGCTGCTGCCCCAGGGCCAGGGCCATGGGCAGTCTGCTGGGGATGACAGGGGTCGAAGACTCTTCTGATAGAGGAGAACACAATCATTAAATATATGGAGCACAATGGCCAAGAAAACAAGCAAGGGATTATAAAGTTTAGACAATTGTCCCATCTATGTAACTGTCAAATATAAATAGCCCAGAGCTCCACAGAGTCTTAATGGAAGGGTAGGTTGAAGGTTCAAGTCTCTTAATTTCACCTGTTTCTTCACAACAAACAATTTTTGACTCAATGTGATAAGCAGTCCAAAGATTAGATCAGTAATTGAAATGTTTTCACCTTCTTGAAACACAGGAAAATAAAAGTTTATACTTTTCTGCATGAAAAATTGTCTTGAATGGAAACAGCATGACATCTATATTCTGAATGTCCTTTGCAGTAGACGTTTATTTCTTTATTTTTCAATAAAGCTGTACAATTCATAGTACAATTCACCAACTGCATTTCCATAAACTGTATATGATCACTAACTTTTGTTATCCCTAATTTACTTTGTACTCTATCCAGCGCCTGGTTTACTTGAGAAAGTTTTTTTAAACTGTATATTTATTCACTATCACTACAGTATATGTAAAAAATTAACAAAAGCAGTTTCCTACTGAATCGGTATACAATATACTGTAAATATGTAAAAAGTGGAATCTAATGCCATTTTAAAATAGTTTGCTGAAAACAAGATTGTTCATAAGGTTGCCTGTATCTAATAATTTTCTGTGTCAACTAATATGTTAATTACATTCAGAAAATCGTGAATTTTTTTTTTTGCTTAGTCCATAACACAAAGTTATTCAGGTGACTGTCCTAGAAGGATCAAGCAACCAGAAGAAACTCAATAAAATTATCAGTTTATTATTATTAAGTGAATATTTTTCAGCAGTTTTATCATTTATCAAATATACTCAGACGCCTTTAAAAGTCTTATTTAAGTACTATGATTAGATTAGCCTTTATTTCCTTGGACAAGTGGCAGAATAAACACAGATGGTCTCTTTGCATATTTACACCAAAAACACAATTTCCACTAAATAACAAACACAAGGAAAGCACATAGTTACCTGCATTTCTCTTTAAATTTGGGCTGGCAGATGCATTCAGGCCATTGTGTCCACTTGGGGTAGTTTGCACAGTGGGTGACGAAAGGAGTGCATGTGGCCCAGCGCCGGGAGAGGGGGAGTAACGGTAGAGGGTGTTGGTGTAACTGGGGCGTCGGCCTTCTCTACGGTTACTGTCGATAGCGGCCTGCAGCTCCACCGGAGAACTCAGCCCCTTCTTCTCGCACTCAAATGGGTACAAGTACTTCATATACCTACATGTAAAAAACTCACATCAGTCAATTATCACAAACAATTAGAACTGATTTGGTTGTACAATCAGTTGATTTGCTGACTAACAAAGTGTTAACCCTTTGGTAGAGGTAACTTTGAACCCTAATATCTAATCTAAATTCAAGTCATTTGACACCAAACTTCTTGGGCAGCCTCCCCGTTTTGTAAGAAACACATAATGCACAAAAATACCACTGTGTGGCACTGTCAATGATATATTCAGGTCATGCTAGTATACCACCAAGGAAGAAGATCATAACTGTGACAACACCTCTGCTATAATCTTTTGTTTTGGACACAAAATCGCAGAGCCTATTTTACATAAATAATCCTCATCATCTTTCAGAAATACTTTGCTTTTCATGTAATATTTTTTTTTTTAAAAACATGCTGAACCAACAGTAGAGATGATAGTAAAGGATAATGGCATGCTAATGCTAATGCTAACAATACAAACACAAAGAGTTAATACATCTTATTTATACCAGGTCAGAAATTATGTTGGGAAGATAGGTGAAGGAGAAATGTTTGATTTTTAATACTTTAGTTACATTTAGGGGCAGTATATATATATTTTTTAAATCTGTTTTATGTCCCTGTGGGCTGGAAAAGCAAAAATATATTGTGATCTTAGTAGTGTAACCAATGAAGGGTTAAGTTTCCTTCTTAACTCCACATTACTTACTGGGTGGGTATATTGTTTTTATCATGACATTTGCATAGTTGACATTAACTTAAAATAACTTATACTTAACTGTGGCTTTGAAGCTATGTAAAAATCTACTATTTTTGCAAATATTTGTGCTCACAAGATTTTTTTAAAAAGTATTACAGTCTTCTCCTTAATATGTAAATGTGTATTAATAAAACAAAGTATTGTATTTATAAGATGGAGCTTTTTGTATCTAGCAGGTTTAATTTCATTTAATTATGTTTAATCCTCCAAGAAAAAAAAAGTTCATGTCAAAGAAAGAATAATTTGACTAAAATATTCATCTTATAAGTAATGAATAAATGAAAACACATACTAAAATATTTTATTATATAGGTGATTAGAAAGTTATTAAAAAGTGTAAAAAAAAAGAAGAAAAAAAAAAAAAGAAAAAGATTTGATACAATATAACTAAAACACAAGATAAGTCAGGATATAATTAATACATCTTTTTCATTTGGCTGAAACTGTAATTAAATCTCATTTTGTTGATTATTTATATAATTGTTACATCTCAAGTCATTGTATAAAATACGAGGAAACCACTTTTATTTGTGAAAATATGACAAATGCGCAACATCTTAACTGCTATTATGTTGTTGTTGTTTTTTACATTTACATACACAAACTTTTTACTGCATTTTATGTTTTATTTACCCAAGCATGCATTCATGCATTTACTTATTTTGTACTTTTCTGGTATTTCATTATAGGTATGTATGTATACGTGCATGTGTAAGTGTATGTGAAGACAAGTGAGGTTGATTGATCCACAGGAAATGATGTTGATATGAAGCTATGATAGACTGAGAAAGGCTGGGAATAAATAAATTATATTTCCTCCCACTCCTCGTTTTCATGTATATGTTTTAGTTTGTTTTGTTTTCTTATCTGTTCCGTTTACAAAAGACCAAGTAAGATTATTTGGTTTTGTTGCATATTTTAAATAAACTAAACTATTCAGACACCTTCTTCTCATCTCCATTGCTTCATTTTTAGTGGATGTTCTCCATGCGTGAATGCACCAGCGATGAGGTTTTGCATCGTTATCCCATTATTAGCCACTCGACTATTTATCCAGCTTTTCTTGTGACAGATGAAAGCAACAATAAAACCTACTGGGTGCGGAGAGTGAAGGCTGCACTGGTGATGGACGTTGGGAGATTGAGACCTTTGGTGATCTCTCTCCAGATCTTTTTGTTGATCACCTCCACCAGGCCTCCCTTCTCTGTCACCAGTTTATAAAGCCTGTACAGGTCCAGAACCTGCTTTGCCATTATGGGGATGCGGTTCACAGGAGTTCCTGAATGAACAAGGGGAGAAAAATAAATAAATACATAAATAAGATGTACACTTCTGGAAAGTCCTCAAATAAAATTAAAGAGGAAGTGGATATAATTGTGATTTATACACCTTTAGGGCCTGAGGTTAATGGAAGGTAAAATGGCTTAGTGTGTATAATCTGCTTGGATACACTTGTCTAATGAAGCTTATTTAGAATGGTTGGGGGCAGGGATGATTCAACAGCAGTGCTTGAACTGCTGCATCGATTGGGAGGGGGAGGGGAGATTTCAAGAGCAGCCGGGCCTGCCAATCACAGTGTTGACAGCTAACCCTTACAATCCTGATCTGGAGTAAAACCAATTAATGAAGAAGGCTGGGAAGCAGTTGTAGAAATAAGATTAGTTCGTACTTTAAAAGAACAGACACATATTCACACCCAGCATGGTCATGGCTTGACCTTTTCCAACTCAGTCCAGCTGTTTCTACTTTTGTTTCATTGTGATTTTGTTGTTTTTAATTGTGAGACAAGTTGAACCAACTGGGCTTGGGAGTTTCACATAACATGCCTGAAGGTAGAAACTCATTTTAGTTTCAAGAAAAGTGTTGAAACTAAAATGAATGATAGATGGTCTATGATAGTTTAATATCTAAACTCTCCTACATTTGATAATGCATGTAGTGTCTCCACTACACAGAATAAAACTAAAATAAATTCTGTTTCTGATTTGCAAACTTTTTTTTTTTTTTTTAGGTATATACATTTACTGTATATACCTGATATACTGATACTGTATGTAAATACTGGATTTAACTTCCTAAGATTGTTAAATCCTGTAGTTATTCAATGCAATTCCATTTCTGAACAAAAACTAACCCTAAAAGAAATCAATATATTCCAAATTTTATGTATGGTATATTTCTATTTAAAGGCAAGATGAATAGGCATGAAACCTCTTTTTGAGAATTTTTGTTATCATGAGTCAATGTTAACTTGGTTGCAAGTATTTAACAACTGTTAAAAGTGGTATAATTTTTTTTTAAATTTTCCAATAGATTGATAAAGAAAACTCATTATAGACACAATAAAACGTTTCTAGTCTTACCGCGTTTTTGCATAAAGACAAACAACTCATCAAGAAATTCCTTTCGTTGTGGATCATGATCCAGTTCATAAAGCTGTAAGTTAAGAAGACAAAAACATCAGTGACAACCTACTCAAATGAGTATTTCAGACATTTTCTGCTTTGCATGCAGCCTGATTACTGAATCTACTGACCTTGGCAAAGTCCCTGGATGGTTCTCCTTTCACTTTTCCTGCATCATTTTCGTCAGCCCAGCTGGTATTTCCTCTCTGAGTACACACACGGAGAAAGAATTTAATGAAAATCATGTCTGTAATATAGATGGCCCTTATAGGATCCACTTTATTGTCCCTTTAGGCAAACGTACTACTCATATGTGCTTCATAAATCAATAAAGTGCCATTAGTAAAAATATTAAACATTGAAATAACATTAGACGTATTCCACGACTTACAGAAACATTACACAGCTGTAGGAAAATGTACTATACAACACATTTATTATAAAGAGGACCCCTGAGGACATAGGTTTACACATCTTAATAGGAAACAGACCATATTACTTTTTCAAACCTACGACTCATCTTTTTGTAACTTAGTTGCTAGATGGAAAAACTTGTCCTTTACAGTGGACGTGAGAATGGAAATAGGCAGACCACAAAAACAACATATGATTGTCAAGTTAAGTGTTTAATTCCAGCTATGCTCACTGTAAAGATGCAGAAAACACCAAGACTGAAAATAAATCCAAAGATTACTTTTTAAAACTTGAGATATGACGCTTCCACATGACAATTCTTTAATCCCAACGATGAGCTTCCATGTGTAAACCTGCTTTTTCCTCCATCGTCATTGATTATAATACTGCCTTCTGAATTTTGCATTTTTTGTGAAAACAAATTAGGCATTTTCCTGTATTTAATTTGCTGTTCACGTAAACATTCCTAAAAGTTCATTTGAGTGTTATTCTTTCAAAACAGAGGAAACAAAAAAGGGGACTTTTTCAGCTAAACATTTCATTAACTGAACATAGAAACAAGCATTTACACACCCACTGTCATTTGTTAAACCACATGGGTTTTGCTGGTGAATCCATTTTTGAAGAAGAAGCACGTTCCCTATAGAGCTTCTGAACATCTAAATAGGTCATATCTGATAACGATGAAAAACCAGAATCTGCATTTTACCCAATTTATTCAAATATAGTAACAGAATTAGTAGTGGAAAAGTTGTTCACTATGTCCCACTAGTAACTATTTATGTCTGTGTGGGTTAAGCAGCTGGTCACTGTAAGCATTTGTTGCATGCTGTCTGTAAACATTATACATCTTCTCCAGTGAGTATGTCTTTAGGCTTGGCACAGTAAAAGGGAGATTAATGAAAGGGCCAATGCTCATTAGGTACTCTAATGCGGCATGTTATTCCTCCATTAACCCCCACCCCTCCTTAACATGATAGATAAGGGTTAAAAATGTGAGTAGAGGGCAGTGTGTGCAACTGTGTGGAAAAGCCTGGTTATTGTCACGCCAACGTGCACTAAGAGAAGGACGGTGACGCATGGGTGAAAATGAGTGGTGATTGGTGGAGAACACCGACATGCTAAGAATATCTGTCTATACAATCACATCAAGTCAAGTATGTGTCGTTTTAATATTACACTCACGCCCACTGCACTCAGACTCTACCTTAGTCTGATGAGAGCTTGCCCATTCACTTAGTTTTAGTTTGGTTTTCATTGGGGTTTTTTTTTTTTTTACCACTGGGGATCAGTACCATTTAACTTTATGTTTATTTACTACAAACAGTATCATTTAGATGAAGCTTTAAAGAAGTCAAAGTGGCCAAAGAGAAAAAAAGAAAAGAAAAGCACAGTGAGAAAACGAAAACTAATCTTCCTGTTTTCTTGCAGAATGTAACTTACAATTAGTAATATAGTCTAAAAACAGTATGTTATTTATTATACATTAGCAAATGGTATTCTGCAAAAAAAGATTGCAGACCAGAGATGTTGTTATTCACTTATTTATTACTGGTTTGTTTTCTCTCAGTTTATACATATCTGTGCAATGATTCAGTCCATGCTCATGTTTAAAATGACAACAATCCCAGGAACAGACAACAGCATAAAGGTTAATATAATGCATTAAGCATTATGCTTGTGGTCAATCAAAACAACACTGTTTTTGTCTTTCCCTGTAAAATCTTTACTTCATATCTACATGTATTGGTGTTTTAATGCTTTAGACAATTAAGGCTTTCAGTAAATATCTGACACTGCAACCCAGACATAGACTACTTCACCAAACTGTCATTACATGTCACCATTTGACCATAAAAAAAAACAACATGGTAGCCAATAAATTGCCAGCTTCTACCTCAACTGTAACTTTACTCATGTTTACAGTAGAAACACAAACCAACCTGTAAATGCTGACATACAATAAACCCTTGAATGGTAACGTAACAGCTCCACACAAACAAGATTTTCATCTGGAAGAGCTGTTTTATAAACTGTGCATAGCTGGAAAACTGGTTGAACTGTCTTAAACTCTGGCCTGGTGGTGGCACAGCTGTTGACACATCTAAGAGCTTCTGTTTTACATTTGTAATAAAGGTCTTTGACTCCCCCCAGCAGAAAGCCTATTGACGTCAAGGTAGATAAACATCCCAGTCTTTTCACCATCAGATGGAAATAAAACCCATCCCCCCCTTATTGATGAGCAAGTGAGACCTACTGTGGATCTATTAACAAAGAGCTTTCAGTTAATTGCCCACAGAGCTTTCACACATCCAGCCATGGGAATCCTGATACTATTCAGTATGTAGGTCAGGAAAAGGTTGCTTTTGTTTCACTAAAAAGCCTACTTTTATTACATGTTTTATATGCTTCTATATATTCAAGATCAAAGAAACAAGGCTAACAAAGTTGTTGAATTGAGTGCTCATTAAAGCTACAAATAAAATAGTATTTACTGGAAATGAGACACTAACATTAACAGGAAACTACCACTTATCATAAAACCAAAACCATCCCTGAGCTCCAACAGAGCACGAGTGAAAACCTATCCCTCACCAAATATCAATGGAACAGCAGGTGGGGGGCAAATTTTTAATCCAAATCAAATTATTGAGCCTTTAGTCTCCCATGCAAACGAAGATCATTTATCTAGCCCCTTGCTGTGTGCAGAGCTGCAGCTGTATCCAAACAGGGCTTTTTTTTTATCCCCGCCCCATGCTACATTTAAGGGCTTACAGTGAGACCGCACACAGGGATTGAACAATGGCTGTCTGACATGGTGGGGCTTGTCCAGTCAGATATTCAGGAGCATGTTTCACACAGCATTCAACTCACAAAAGACCCCATTTCAGACTACAAAGTGAACATGTATGCTCCATACATGTCAACTCATTTCTACTCACTCAGGAGGAGTTTTATATTCAAAGTTAATTGCACAAAAGGTTACTTTATTTTTGACTGGTCAAATGTTTCATACCATTTTATTATTTAAAACAAAAGTGCCTAAAAATCACTTAGAAATATAGAGAAACATAATAACTTGGTACAACTGCATCAAAGCTAAATAGTGTTTCTTCCCATTTGTGACCGACCACTGGAGACCAAAAGTATATGCTGCGCTAAAATGTTTGATAACTGGTAAATAATTTAAGTAAAATACAGTTTCCCAAGTTTTCAGGGACATGATCTATGACCCACTTACATGTTGGATACCTGGAAATGTCAGTACATTATGCAACACTTGATTCATCAGTAAAACCAGTGTAGTTAGATAAATCACAGTGGTTGCGTTTTTACATCTAGTTAATTATATTTTGCTGAAAAAACAAAAAAAGAATGTTCACCTTTGAATTTCAGAGCTTTTACAAACATCTCCATAAAAAAATAATCATAATAAAACAACATCAGGATCTCCACAGGAAAACACAGGGGTATATCATAATACATGGTGCTAAAATGTAAATGCAGAGACATTTTCATTGTACAAGTTTAAGGGTCAAATCCAACCACGTTACATCTGTCACATTTCTAATTATTTGGACAGGAAAGAAAAAAAATAAAGGTTCGGTGTTCTCAACTGCATTGAGCTGCAAAACAACTCTGTATAAATATGAGCAAATACTTCGATGGTAAATGAATCATTTCAGGTATTTTTCAAGTGAAAAGGTGAATCACTTGTGTCTAAATGTTTCCATTTTCAGCCCCTTCTTTGACATTTTCTATAATAGATAAAAGAACTATGATTAATCATGAAAACTGGTAAATTATCAACCTTAAATTCTTTTTTTAATTTAAAAAAAAGAGATACATTGCTTCCTTTATGTTCATTGTGCAGCTTTGAGAAAACCAAACACATTCACTCTACATTAGCAGTATAATGTATTGATTACTTGCAGCTGAATAAAGCAGCAATTTAGTGTTGCTAAGCGACAGCTAAATTATGCATAACTATCCACTGAGCTAACACTACATCAGCTAAGCATTAGCTATGAGCATGTTGAGGTAAGAAATGCAGAAAATTAATATGAATACTTCCTAATTATTCCCTTTATTCAAATAGAATGTGGAAGTTTTCAAGTAGGGTTTGGCAGAAATTTGCAAGAAGAAAATGTAAATTATCAATTGATAAACAATGAGCATGTAAAGCTTCTCAGAATAAATATTAAAAAGTCATTCCGCTCTATTCAAACTACTGTAAGAAATTTTTCTGGCTAAGTGCTTGCTGGTATGCTGTGAGGCAGATGTCCCTCTGCCCACAGGCCTCATTAATCATAATGTATTGTATTGTATTGACGTGGGGCCTTTGCAAGGGAAATATACACACAGGAACCAACCAGATCAGCCTCAAGATGAAAAAAAAATCTATCAGAGGACCCTCTGTTTCTTAGCCAAACAGTGGAAAATATACTTAGAAATACTATCTTTGGATCCTCACATTATTTATCATTATTTTTATGGGCCACAAGACATAAATACTTCCCTTTACTCTCACACTAGTTATCCCTTGAAGCCAAATTTCGCAGTTAATACAGTTGTTTAGGTCTTTTCATTTCCTCATAGATCTTATTTTAACTAGATATACAGTACATAAAATGAATCTAACTGCGATGAATGCCCAAGTTTGGATCACAGCCAAGAGCAATTAATTCAGTCAATGAATTCTTAAAATTGCGAGTGATGATGTGTGAAACATGATTGAAATAAGTGCCCTAGCCTGACTTCTAATTAAAACCATCACACGGGCATTTTGCCAAAGGGGCACACTTTCTTCTCCAAGTGAAAAAACAAGGGGCAAACCGGTAGTGTTGACCTCCAAGCAGGAAGAATTAAATAATACATAATATGAGCTGGGACACGTGCCAATTAAAGAGCCTGAACACGACTGACTTTTACACATCAGGGTTCGTTTGTGAAGAAAAACATGGAAGTGGCTTTAATAGGAAAGTAAATATGTTCAATGTTGCTTAATCTGTCCATTGCTGTTCATTCGAGTGCAAAATATCATATCAAAATATCAGGAAACGATGTCCTAAAATGTTATATTTCTTCCTGGTAATTCTTGTTAGTTCAACTGGACTGGTTTAGCTCAACCAGTCCAGTTGAACTAAGATGAACTACCAAGATGACTGATGACCTGGGCAAATGAGACCCTACACAGACATATATGTATGTAAATAAACCAAAAAAGAAAACTGAAAATAATGGAGCCAGAATCAAAGAATGTTGACTCTTTTTCTTGACTGATCATTGGAGCTGTTCCTTTTAACCAACAGAAGATCTTTCACCGTACAAATGCACTTAACTCATTGATTTTTCATTGAAATGATGGACATCTTACTTGTTTGAATGAGTCATCGAAGCCCCATTCACTGAAGCCGTTGGGGGAAGTGAAGGAGTGTTGTCCTGCAGGAGACAGCAACTCCTTCTCTTCAGGTTCTGGTTTTATGGCTGAAGGTGGAGAACCAGACTGTTGACTCAGAGCAGACGACTGTGATGCAGGAAAAGAAGGAAAGCCGAAGCCCGGAACCTGCTGGATTTGAGGCTTCTTCACCCGCTCATGGGACCCGTTCTCTTCCTCCCCATCCACATCATCTTCATCTTCATCGTTCTCCTCGGGCCCTGCCATTTCCTCATCTGACTCATCATCTTCCTCCTCCCTCTCCAGATGTGGATGTGTTTTGTTCTGCTGGTTGTGTTGATATGTCAGTCCATCTGCTCTGCCAAATAATGTGGAGTCAAACCTGGACGCTGAGGCTCTCACAGCAGCGGCGGCCGCAGCGTGTTGGGCAAACAGGAGCTGGGCTTGAAGGAGGTGTTTGTCTTGGAGGTTCATTTCTAGCTTGGCCTCTTGTTGTCTTTGCAGCTGCTCCATCACAGCTTCTAGCTTCAACCCAGCAGGAGTGCTCTGCTCAGACTGGAATGAGAAAACACAATATAATAAATAGTCACTTGCCTTCTCTAATAGTTTAGCTGTGGGCCTTTTTCTTCATAAACATAACTTGCAACATGTTAAAAGTAAACCCAGAAGTACTTGCATCTTCTGTCTTAGGTTTTAAATATTAGTGTTTAGAAGTTTATTTAACCTAAATACAGCTTTTCCTGGTATAGAGGTAGGTAGGCCTCAAAAAAGCACATCAGTGGTGGATTAAACTGAGACAAAGGTTGAAACAATTAGGACCCTAAAAGGGATTATAGTATATACAGGAAAATAAAGACAAATATCCCTCAGTAAAGTTATTTACCTTCACAGAAAAGTAAAGATTTTGTCTTTTTTTCTACATTGAATATTTGCTTTGATTAGGAACAGCACGAAACAACAAGTTTTCCCCCAAAATAAATGTATATAGAATATCCTTAGTAAGTGGATAGGGTTTTTTTTTTTTTTAAGATAAAGCTGTGAAACTTTTACTTTACAAAAGACAAAAATGCATTACTCGTTCTGAGGAGGTTAAAGAACATTTACGATTGTATTGTTTTACAAATGAATTTCTCAAGAGGGGGTTGTTTTGTTTTGTTTGGGGTTTTTTTTTTTTTTTTAAACCCGAATCCAAATTTTCACATTTCTAAAAAAAAAAAAAAGCTGCTAATTATAGTGTAGGTTATAACTATCAACCTCAAAGGCAAAACTCTTAAGTAAATGTTTGTAATAAAGTCTAGATTAATCGTCCTTTGCTTTGTTACTGTAATAAACACGAGTGGGAGCTCCACCAAACAGCCGTCGACACTCACCATTTGCGCCTTTGAGTAATCCATCATCGCCAACAGGTCGTATCTAGTTTTTCCTTCTTTCCTCCGGCAAAAATAAATCGCATCTCATGACCAGACTTTATGAACAGGAAAGATCCGTTTGATCAGATGTGATTCGAAAAAAAGCCTCTATAGTGTGTGAAGGCCGGAGTGATCGGAGCTGGAGGAGGGGTAATAATGCCTGCGCTTTACCTCCCTAGTCACTGCGCATGGAAACTCAAACATGTTTGATTGTCTTTTACTGAGTGGCCTACACCCCCCAACTTGGATGAATGAAAGGCCCGCCCCGTGCGTAAAGCTCGTAAAGTGGGTTTCCTCCTCGCCTCCGTCCCTCGGGATCTACCCACCCACTTGTGAAGGAAATACCACCCTTAAACTGACATCACCACCCAACAGATCTGCCAGTCCGTGAAGGCAACACGGAGTCTAATGGAAATACAACAGAATATTAGAACCTATAAAAAGTATTACCGTTGGGGTAGTTAACATATATTTTTATTTATTTGTATTTAACCCTTGTATTATGTTGATTGATTGTATTATTGATTGATTATATTACGGGTGATTTTGACTCAAAACAGTAAAAACAAAAAAAAAAAAAACCCGCAAAAATCAGATTAAACTCAATAACAACTTTATTTTATATTATATAAACAATTAGAAAAGATGCATACAATACATTTTTTAATTCCAAAACTAAATTTAAGAACTATATCATCAAACATTTATCTTTACAAACAATTCTCTGATTCATCCTCATTAAAGGCAAGGCAAATGTATTTGTATAGCACATTTCATGTACAGGACAATTCAAGGTGCTTTACACAAAACATATAAGAAAATACAAATGATTAAGATGCATTCAAATACAATTAAAATAGAGACATAAAAACATTTAAAAACAAATGAGAATCTAAGTAAAAGCTTCAGTGAACAGTAATGTTTTCAGGCCTGATTTCAATGAAGTGACAGTTTTTCTCAGACCTCAGGTGTTCAGGTAGTTTGTTCCACAGATGAGGAGCAGAATTAATCAATTTTCAAGGGAAAATTAACAATCTGGATCATCAATAACATTGTCCTCTGTCTCTGAAATCTCTTCCTCTGCATCACTTTATCAGTTCAAAATCTGTGATGAAGTTTCTTCAACAATACACTTTCTAGAGTTCATTTTTGGTGTTTGTCAAAGAGATGACATAAGAATAGTGACAAGGACAAGAGAGAGAAAGTTGCTCCTCTACACACACCTGGGTCTGAATGGTTCTTCAAAGGAAATCAAAATACAAATAGCCAATCAAAACAAAGCACATCAAAGAGACATGTTTATTTTAGATCTGAACAGCTATTTACCCACATTAAAGCATCCGGGTCAAAACGACCTGTAACATCGTCTTTGTTTACAAACGCTGCACAGACACTACACTACACATCAAAGTGTCCAGATTTCACACACAAGTTCATGACCTTAGATGAGGAAAAGTCACAACATTTCATGAAGAAAAATAAAGGATAACCTGTACTTTGGTCAACCCAAAAACTGAAATGGGTCAAATTGATCCTTAACATAATACAAGGGTTAACATTTCCCAAGTGATGAGTCACCATTCATCATAAAATAATCCTCTGTATTCTGTATTTTTTGTAGTAAACATCAGGTGTTTTCATATATTTCATTCAGGTACTGATCATGTAGCTAGATGTTCATAAAAACTCAGATTAAAGTTGAAGGTGATTACATCAGCAACAGAGAAAACTGAAGAAAAGGTGACTTTTTCAATAAAATCTATCATTAATAACATAAACCAAGTGTGTCCACCCACTTTTATTGATCCAGCTCCATGGGTGAATCAGTGTTGTAGAAGATTCATGGTGTTTCCATGGTAACTATGAAGACTTTGAATGATATCTGATGACTATGAAAAGATGACAAACTGCATTTTATACACATTATTTATATGTATTGATAAGGTTAATGGATCAGCAGGTATTAAACACTATACATTAATAGATTATTTTGGTCAAAGGTGGATGTTTGGGTCTTTATTGGTTACTCTTGAGCTGCATTGTGCATTAATTAGTTTTCACCTGGCTGCAAAAAGATGCAATGATACAGTTTTGTGCACGAATGAATCACACTGCATGTGTGTTTTTTTTTTTTTATCAACATACGGATTAAATAGAAATGAGTAATAAGGAATCACCTGTTCAACCTGTTCATATATTATGTGTTAAAATGAATATATTCTTTCAGAAATAAATGTTGTAATACAGTACCATGACATTTTTCTCACTAGTATTTTCACACCATCATGTTCTGTGTGAAATATTTCATCTAATCTAATTGGAATTTATTTTGTGTATGTGACACTGCAATGATTAGTATGACATCAAGATCTGACCAGAAAAAAATTTAAACAAAAAAAGGCATGGGTTTTGGGATGATTGTGATGTCTCCAAACTTTTAGGCAAATTATATGAACTGAGAAATGAATGACTAAAATCAGAAGCAGATCTCCAATTAATTTTTTTCTTGTGATCAAAGAGTCCACTGTTGTCTGCATTAACTGGAGAAAATTGTTCTTACTGTAAACCCCTTTAAATTATGTTGCCAAAATAATCTAGTAATTGACTGCAAGAACTAAACTAAACCCCTGGTGGTCTATTTATACCTAGATTAAGAAAGGGCAGTTTCAGTCATGCAAAACCTAAACTGTATGTTTTGCATGTCCTGTTCCTGGGTGTGTTTTCATGTAATAACAACTCTTTATTGTCAAGCTCTATAGTTGATTCATCCATTAGTTATGACAAAAAGCCAACACTTTCAACCAATATTAATGGTTATTAAACATTGAGTGTTTGCTATTTCTTCCTATACAGATATATGTCATCTTAAATTAAATTGGTTGTAAAGAAAAACATCAACAGTGGGTGATAGTTTCCTGGTAAACAGTTTTTTCTCCAGACCTTGTTGATAATTATTATTAAGCATTTCCCAAACTTAACCTCTTCAGTCCCATCTCCCTCGTATGGGGACAAGATTTCCACAGCTTTTTTGAAGAAAATTGTAATGCTATTGTAATGCTTCCAAAAAATGCATTTATTTAACATAAAAAGTCAAAACTTGTGCTTCCCTGGGTCTGAAGAGTTTAAGTTAAATATCTTAAATAGGTATTGAAGCGCTTTGCAAATGTAAAATATGTTTTAAAAAAACAAATAAACCAAAAACATGAAATATGTAAAGATGACAATACTTAGCATCTAAAGGCAGAAACATTTGGGAGTCACTGATCTAAGGCCATGGTTCTCAGACTATGGAAACTGAACCACTGGTAGTTCACAGGTCACTTTTGATGATGCATGCATGTTCTAAAACATACAAATCAATATATACTTCTAAGTAAAATCTTAAAACTTAAATTGTCAACTTTTATTGTAAAAAAAAAAAAAATTGTCAACAAGAAAGCTGATAATGTGTGTATATACTATGTTTGTTTTTTTTTTTAAACACTCTTATTATTTAGAAGTGAGACTTTAAGCTGACACTTGAGTAGTCACCAAAATGCTGAAAGCATCCAAAAGCTATAACCAGGGCTCCAAATATTGATCACATGCACAAACGTAGGACCTGCCATGGCAATGAGTGTTGATAAATGGTCAAGGTTTGATTGGTCTTGGTTTCCCTAGAGATCTGAGTATCCCTCTTCAACCCTATAACCCAGACTCAGAAAAGCAATACAGTAAACAAAAGCATAAGACCAGTCATGATAGTGACAGAAAATAGTATAAGAACCACTGATCTGAAGGAATAGAACAGGCTTTACAAAATAAAACCTGTTTCAGGTGGTGCAAAGTTGTCTGCGGAATCTGAAATTTCCTGGCCACATTATGTCTCCACTCACTAATACTGGATTTCAAGAACTTTGTGATCCAGAGAATGAACCAACTTAAATTTTGATTATCTTAAAACACTGGTTAAAGTTTCAATCAGCATCTACCAGGAAATATTTACCCTGAGCAGGAACTGAATAATACGTTTGTTAATCACGATAATCAACATGGGAAATAATTATGTACATCTTGGAAGAGATAACACATTCTGTAAATGTAACCACTATCTTTGTGTACTGAAAAAACTTGGATTGAGAATTAATACCTCTTCTAATATTTTCCCATTTCGTTAAAGGTTAACAAAATGACACCATTTGTCATTGAAACATATTTATTTCACCAGCATGTAATTTTCCCTGAAATGAAAACAAATGTTATAAACAGACTGAGTACAGTAAAATGATTTGTACATTCATGTGAAAACACTGCTCCCTGGTGGCAAGATGTGACCAACAAGAACTTCCAGATATATGAACATGCACCATTAGATGATACTCTGCTCTATTAAATGGTCTTCAAAGGAATTCAAAGTTTAAAAAAGTAAGCAGACTTCTTTTCAAAAGATATCCCAAAATACTTGTGACACGCAGTAAAGATACATTTTCCTTTATTAGGTTCATCAATATTTTACAAGCAAAAGAACTTAATAAAGGCCAAATTAAATATCACATGTACTATGAGGCAAACATTTATTACAAGGTTCTTTGTCCTAGAGGAATCCACGTAGGACCTGAAAAATAAAAACAGAACCACATATGAATATCACAACAAATGGATATGAAGAATGTATCTGATTGTTACATTTACAATTTTATTATTGATGATATTATTTTCATTGTTATTGGGGAAATAATTTATTGACTAAACTGTGTATATACATGTCTGATATGTTGGTATAAATATTAAAAAGGCAATAAATGTGTGTGTGTGTTTAAAGCCAGCATATAGGATGCTATGTAGTTCAGAATCTCATCATATTTAATTTTTTTGCAGCATACATCTACAGTTTGTGCTCCATTTTGTATTATTGCTCAGCAAAAATATCACATATGACAGATACACTGGAAAAAATAAAGAAAAAAAACAAGACGGCTGATATTCTGCTGTCCTATCAGGTAGTGAAAATGACATTTAAACGGCTTAGATCATTTATGTACCTTCTTATCTAGAGTTTGTCAAGCCCTAGTTCTTCAGGTGTGGAGATGCCAAGCTCATCTAATGTTGGTCGCAGTTCTTGGATCACGTAGGGGTAGATGTCTTTGTGAGGGCCGGCTTTATCCTGGGGAAATATCAAAACAGTAAAGCACATTAATCATTTACAGATGAACACCAACTCCAAAATGACTGGTTTGGCATCAGGCAGAGTTATAACCCAATGGAGAAGCTGCCTTTGTTTCTCACCTTCACGGCTTCCAAAATGCGGATAGCGCTGGCCAAGTCGTCTAACCTCCGACAAGCTCTCAGTGCTGCATCAATTATCTTTGGCTCAGGTACCAGATCATAACCAATCAGCGTATTCATCCCTGAATAGAAGAAGTATGTTATTATTACAACAAAAATACACAAATTGACACTAATTTAATTCAGGATGAATCTACACCTTTATAAAAATCTAAAAAAAAACAAAAAAAAACCACAACATAAAATTGTTTCTATATTTATATTTTATGTCACTGTAGTCACAGCCAGATGTATTTTATTGGTCCCATAGACAGCATGCTGGAGCCAAAAATAATGACTACAGCATATGTAGCTGCAAATAGCCACCCCAACATGGGCACCATTTGGCCCCAGGTTCAAAACATAGTACACCCGGCTGATGAGGCAATGATTAGTTTTTTTTTACATGTACAACTCATGTCTACTATATCTATAAGCTTGACACATTCTATATAAACAAAACAACTATAAAAGCCGAGCGTATTAATAGACTAATACATTGTTGGTTTTGTTGGCCAGAAAAGCTAGCCTTTTATTTTAATGTCATCCTAAACATAACCTACAATTACAACCTTCATCTGTGTTAACTACTAAATACAATATCCACACGTCAAAATAGTCAAAAAGCCATTTCCTAAAGTGTCATAAAGTCTGATCTTGTAGCATTTTACTTCCTTCCCTTAACAATTCAATCACCTGAGCAGGCTGTATGAACTAGAGCTCCATTTAATCTCAATATCAGTACATTTTACTTGTGACTTAGATATAACGTATCTAGTCATGGAGATAGTTTGGAAAGATTAGTACTGTACTGTGCTTTAACCACAAGATTTGATAGGTTCACACTGCATTTATTTAGTAATTGATGTTTCTTGTGATTAAACTAAATTTGATATGTAACATATTTGGCATCTTTTCAGTAAGATTTTGAAAAAGTACAACTTGCATTAAACTAGCAACAGTGTTTTCTAATCATATATGGAACAACAATGCATAAAAAAGGAGGACACATTTAACAGAAAGTGCTCCCTTCCTGGACAATACGTCTAAAGTTGACCCCTCACAAACATTTGGCCTAAGTTGACCGATCCCTTGTCATTGTGAATAACACATTTGGTGACCTTGATCTTTCACCTACATTCACACAAAACATTTTTTGGGATCTACCCTGGATCACCTCACATCATTCCTGAAAATGTAATGGAAACTGATCAAGTAGTTTTACTGTATAGTTGCTGACAATCAAACAAACAAAGACATATATATATATATATCTCCTCCAGGGGTGGAGTAATGAAAGAATTAAACACTTAAAGGCAACTAGTTTAGAGCTTGAAAAATACAAATAAAACCAGAATGGCAAAATGAAGATATGACACTGGTATTGTTGTCACACTAGATAGACCCACAAAATCAGAACAATGCTGTTTAGTTCAACTATATACTATTCAGGTCCCCTAAATGCTATACACTTTATTGTTGACAAATCACCGGCAAAAATCCTGTGAAAAATCTCTTAGGTTTCCAACATATAGTATCACTGAGGCCCTTTCCACACAGACTAGAGTAAATACTAGATTATCAAATCTGCCTTTAGCATTTCAGAGATACCATGTACTTGATCTGCAATACTGGTTAGTGATCAGGTGCTGCCATCATTCATAACTAACCTTTCCTCAGCTCCCAAGCATCAATGTCTGGCTTTTTGAAGTAGGCGACCCAGCGGACATCAAACTCCTCATCAGTCTCTTCTTTCCCATGGGAGTAACACCTTGAGGCCAAAATAGCTGCAGGATAAAAACATTTATTAAATAGGCAATATCCTCAACTAAATACCACAAGTGTAAATACCACATTGTCAGCTGATGCAGAAGGTCAGACATTTCAAAGACATCTACAATGTGACAAGTTAAAAAGGAAAATGCTATTTGCAATGTATGCAATGCAGATGAATGCCTGCTAATGACCTGATTTGATCTACCAAAATATGGCAACACATACACATAAACAAGTAGAATATTAAAATCTGGACTTACGGATAAGAAAGACATTGAGATGAAGTAGAATTATGAGAAAAACATGTTTTAAACATATTTACTCATATGTCTGTAATAATAATATAAATGTATGGGTTGAAAAGGTGAAGCAAACAACTTTGTTCGGCTATTATGACAATGTGAAAATAAATCAAGTCTCACTGGTTAGTATTTTTAGTTAAAGCCCCTCCATCACATCCACCGAAGACAAGTTGACTAAATCTGGTTGAATAACCACAGAGTTCCGACTTAGCTAGTAGCATCAATAGCACAAGTACAGGGCCCAAGTCCTACAACTGGGTCATGGCAAGGACAGACACCACTAAACTGAACACTGGCACAATTTCACAGCCGCAGACACTGAAGCTACACTGGTAGTGATGATACTGAGAAGCGGTCTACATGATCAGATACATGGATGTCGACTTAGATGCTATACGATTAATTTAGCTTCTAATCATCGGGTTGACTTAGTTAGCCTAGCCTAGCATGCCGCAATGTGCCGACAGCCACACTAGAGTTCCGGTTGAACTTCACCCTGGCAATCATATTAGCTGCAAAATAAACATGTAATACGTGAGAACGTAATCAAAATGATCAGTTACCTTGGCAGTTTGGTTGCCTACGGGTCAAACTCCGCACACCGGAGGCTGAGAGTCGGACGGCGGCTCTGAACATGGTTAGCGACAGCTACACACACCGGTTAGGTATGCCAAGAGAAAGCTAGGCTAACTCTGATAGCCGGTCACGTATACCGTCGTGTATTGCGCATGCGTACATAATAGGTCATTGATTTTTGTGTGTGTGTGTTTGTGTCTTTCAACCAGTTGCTGACGCTTGATGTGACCTCGACCTAGAAATGACACAGTTGTATGGTTTATTTATGGGTTGTTTGTAAGCTATCAGAAGTGTAACAATATGCCATTTATATATTGTGAAATGCAATTATTGTAAGCGTAACGATTCATGTTACTATATGTTTCAATGTTTTAATAGCTTTTTAACCTCCTGAAAATACTACACTATGAGTAGGGGTTGGAGTAATATTCAGATGCACCCATCTGTGACAATCCTTCCTATTTACGTATGAATTTATGTATCATGGATTACCTGGAATCATGGAAATTGTTTGGAAATATTTCTTGTGTTGTTTGGCCATTACATTTGAGCTTTGTAATTAAACCACACTGGATATTCAGTGTGTTTGATTTCTTCTTGGTAAGATGCTGAACATGCTAGCAACCATGTTCATTTATGATAATTAGACCTATTATGTAGATGAAAGGGTGAAAATTCAAATCTATAAAATGGAAAATCTGTTTTCTTTAACTTTATTTGTTTACATGTCTATACAGAGTTTACCTTACCATTATAATACAACATTTTTGCTCAATACCTTCAAAACTAAGAAAATATGTAAATAGTTGTCAGATTGGTCTACTGTTCAATAAACAAGCTTTTTGAAATATCTCTTATTATTCAATGTACTAGCCAGTATTCATAAACTGGATTTGTGTGTGAGTACTCTAACATATGGCTAATGCATCCAACTACTTAATTACAAGTAGAAGTGTACAAATATTTAAAATCAAATGTATTTGATGTTAGTTTTGTAAGTATGAAAAATAAAAGTGCTCATTTTGTTGTTGTAGTTTACATGTATTACAACGTATACATCTCTAAAATGACCTGAAAAATACATTGTGTTTTCATTTTGGTGACCAGGCATTTTCCAGTCAAGTCAAGTATGTAAAATAAAAAGTTAAATATTTGGCTCTAACATATAAAATTAGTAAGATGGAAATAAAGTAAAGTATCTCAAAAATGCACTTCAGTATATATATGCTATTATTAGCATTCCGTCCCCATATATATATATATATATATATATATATATATATATATATATATATATATATATATATATATATATATATATATATATATATATATATATATATATGTGTGTGTGTGTGTGTGTGTGTGTGTGATTTATTTCTTTTTCAATCAGTGTATGAAAAGTGACATCTTATGTAGCACAGAATTCAGATGGCTCTGTTTTATTTATTTTACTTTGTCTGAAGCACAGGCTTCAACAAGTTCAGTGTTCAATACTTGTGTTTACTCAGAAAAGTGTTTTCACAGTTTTTTTATGTGTAACCTTACAGCACATTACATGGACCTGATGTTTTATTTTACTTTTATTTTGTAATTATTTGGAAATTGACAAAAGAACGTGGTAATATAGTGGAAACTAAAGGTTGTAGGCAGCACTTGGGACTATTCTTAAATACAGCAAAATGTAAATGGCTATGACTGCATCTGTTCAAGTCTGTTAAAAACAGTATATAACTTTATTATGAAGTCATTTTTTTCGTTATTTATCAGTATGTTGATTTGCCACAAGAATGTAATGTAATGTGAATTTGAATGAAAATCCCTCAACTTGTGGAGTTTTCTCATCTCTTATTAGATTAGATATTTAGAAGAGAATATTTAGTTAAATTTTCTTTACATTTCTTGACAGCACAAAAAATAATACACATAAAATATCAGGTTGTTGCTTAATATTAATATTTCATAAAACATTTACTCTTTATTACCCTCACATGGCCTTAACTAAGACAATTAAAATGCACATAAACAATATCACTATTGAATGTACAAAATACACACATAAATGGAAAGATACGTGTAAACTAACTAAAACACTCATATTACTGTTGTTATTTAAAAAATAAAGAGACCAATTCATTAAATCAACTCATGCAAATGTTTCCTATGAAACAATTCCTAGGGTTTACAAAATAGTATTTACAACAGTTTTCAGTTTCAGCCTGGAGGTGTATTACTAAAGGTGTATACTACCTTATAAAGTTCACTTTCAGTACTCAGCTGTTATTTATTACAATTGTTGTCATCTTTCCTTCTGGTTTATTGAGACAAATGTATATTGTGGTAAATAAGTTAAAAAAAAATGTAGATATATTCTTCATTTAAAACATTCCCATTCTAATGTCCTCTTAAATGTACGTATATTGATAGAACTTGAGAGTCACATTTTTTGCTTTTTAGGAAGGGTTTGATCTCCAGTTGTCCAGGCAGACTCTCTTGGCTGCGTGCTGGGAGCTGGGACTGTTTTCTGGCCTAAATACAGTTCTTTGTTTCTCTGTTTCCTTGATGAGAGCGCTGACAATTTGTGGAGGTTGGTAACCAGGTTCCTGGGGGTCCAGAGGGTCTTTGGACAGCAGGATACAAATGGCTGAGACTGTCCTCTGCATGGTTATAGCAGGTACTCCTGGCTGCAGACTTTCCCAAGTCTCATTCACATTCTTGTGGTAGAGTTTGGACACTTGGTGCAGCCCTTCCACTTTACGTTTCAGAATCTCCACACAGGTGATCGTCTTGGTGACCCCTCGACCCGAGCCGGTGAAGATTACTTGTCTCACTGTCATCTCATTGCTGCCCTTTTCTTTCTCTTGCATGCGGGATGTTACAAACCGCAGTAGATTACGAATCTTGCTTCCTTCTTTGACTCGCATGTGCAGGATGTCTGCTGCAAGGCCAGGCATTGGGTGTGGACCGGTGTCCTCAGTGCGGCTCACTCTCCTGAAGTTGCTTTGGCCAAGTTTTAGTGATGAAGGTGAAGATGGGACAGTAAGACTAAAGGAAGTTGGCTGAGGTTCCATCACAATGCTTCTGTCAGCATTTGAACTCCTCAGCTGACCAGGAAGTTCAGATATTTCTTAGAAAGTAAGCAATAAACATGTTGAATCAAGCCTGAAGAGTCTTATTTGCATATGTCCCTTGAGATCTTTCTCGCCGTTTTTAAAAGAAAATAAAAATTGATCAGCTTTGCAGTCCAAACTTATGCTTCATCTTCCGCCTTCTGTCAATATTGCAGCTCCTTTTTGTCTGTTAAGCACTGATATGACAGTCAGCAGAATGAAGGGGGCATTTCTTCCTCTAATCCCACTGATGTGAAGGAAAAGATGTCCTTGCTCCATTCAGTACTGAGGACAGCTGATGCCAACCAACACATATGAGGCTCAGAGAGAGACATGTAGACTGGGACATAGTGCTCTTAAAGGCACATGCAACATTTTTGCATCAATAAATGCCTGTTACATTGTAGTTAGTTTGTTTTGGAGGAAAGCTTTTGTCAAACCCTTTAGGGCTCAGAGATTTTATTTGTGTCGTTGCTTGAATTATATGGCTGAATACACACAAGTTAATTAGATTTAATATGGCGTGCAGCTGAAGCAGTACATTTTATCTGACTGAATTGGTTTTAGTTGACATTTTAAATGTGCTTTCTTGTTGATTTTACACAAAATGAGGTAATAATACAAAAATGTTTCACTACATGTTGCAGCAAAATATAGTGCAGCAACCTTCCCTCTGCCCTGTCATCATAGAGCCATATGGGTTTGAGAAATGTCTTCCTTTGGGCGACTACAGCCACTTTACACTTCTCCTCCCCTCAGTCCAATGCCTGCTGGTTTGACCCAAAAAAGCTAAAAAAAAAAAATCTACATAACTCACCCCTATTTTGAATCAATGGTATGCATGTAGGCAATTTTACTTTAAAATTTATATTTTTCCACTAAAGCTGAAACCACCTTGAACCAGAACTTAATAAGAAGTGTATTAATACACACTGGATTAATCCAGACAACTACATTGTTTATGTGATTCAAGATGCCAGAGGAAGAGGTCAGGAGGCAGCTGTGAGGCTCATATGGAACCAATATACTGTTATAATGATGCATTTCTGCCTCAGAGGATAGTTTGCACCCCATGTTATTCAGTGACTCGGGCAATGAGCACATAGATGTTTTTTGTCAGTGGTGTTGATATTGTTCACAGCAGATTACAGCTGGTTACAAAGAGTCTGTGTGGATGTGTTGACTGTAGGTCACTGGAGGCCCCACAATAGACCTCTTTTAATTTAGTTTTATTTCTGTAAAAAAAAAAAACATTTTTAGCACAGAGCACATGATCATTGTGTGTGAGACTCTTGGAACATGTGTTTTCTACCTGTTTGTTATTTTTCATGAAACTCTGTATCAGTCAGAATTATATCGACACCTAAATATGTTCACAGAGTCACTCACTGTCTGCATGCACA
This sequence comes from Siphamia tubifer, assembly GCA_020466265.1. Lineage (NCBI taxonomy): Eukaryota > Metazoa > Chordata > Actinopteri > Kurtiformes > Apogonidae > Siphamia > Siphamia tubifer. The sequence goes on along the minus strand of CM035788.1, from coordinate 24,947,124 downwards.
AATATTTAGATTCAAGACTATCACAATCTTTATTCTAAGATGCTCATTTTCACTCTAGTAATAATAAGAAGGCCCTGAGGTTTCATATTGGTAATAGCACCATCTTGTGGTAAACATTTACATCAACAACAACATAAAAAGTCTTCAAATTGTGAAAAATTTGGACAAAATATTGAAGGCTACAGAACATGCTATGTACAATTGTATTAAAATGCCAGTTTTTACAAAAAAAACCTGTTTACATAGTTATGAGTCCATGTAGAATAAACAGTAACATAAAATATTATCAGGAGAATTAATATATTGGCTGTTTGTAATATTATTGTCTGATATTTTTTCAGAAATTTGATGAATTATATATATTTTAACAGTATCACAAGATTTTTAAAAAAAAAAATGTAAACAGTCACTTATCAAGGTGAGAAAAACCCAACTTCTCTGTCAAGAACAGTCTCATCATCATACTGTTAAATTTCCATTTTGTCTGAATGAAAAACGTTCATGTTTTTTATTCATGTGTTTTCTCAGCAGGTTGTTGCAGCAATTACTTCCAAAATTTCCCTGTGGATTGTTGCTTCCTGGGTGTTGACGTTGACATCTCCCACTTGGCCATTTTCATATCTGAGGAAGGTAAAAGCAGAATATTTTAAGTGTCTGGAATAGAGTGTGTAAAATTATCAATGGCTGAGTCAAACAAAGTGTTTTCTGTTTGTTACTGTTATGTTTGTACTTACACAAAGAGGAAACGTGTGCACACATGGTCTTGTATTGGACAAACCCAAATATTCCCATGCTTCTGAAGTTCCTTTGACATTATTACTGGAAAGACATACACAATTATGTTATATAACAATGTCACATAATTCCACATTCTATCATTAAATTAGCAGCGTTAGTTCATATTTACCTTCACATAGTGCAACACAGTTAAGGTTGTTACTTTGTAGAAATCTGGCTTGACCTGGTTGTTCCTAAGAGAAAATATGAGAGCTTTAGTGTAAAAGATTGTCTTTGTACACACAGTACATTCATGCAAAAAGGAAAAATTCCACTTGTTCCATTTCATTTTTTTCTAAATCAGCTAAACTGATTCTAAATCTGTAATGAGAATTTCTTCAGTACATCAATATTTTAAAGGTGCTGTATGTAGGAATTTTGTTTCCAGTAATCATACAATGGTCCTGACCGTCACCAGACATTAAGGAATCATGCTCATTTTAAACACTGATATTATTAACAGTAGAAGAACAGCCAGAATATTTGGTTTTGAAAAGCTCAGTGTCAGCCTCCAAATAATGTTTATTTTTTTAAGTTAATATTTAGTCGTCAGAAATAATCAGGAATATGTACTGAATGCAAAGTGTTCATAATCCTCAAACTCTGAACATATTAATAATGCATTCAAAAATGGGGAAAAAGGTAAGTATTGGAATTTTCACTCAATTCCACCCCCCCCCCCCCAAAAAAAAAAAAAACAAAAAACTAAAATAAAATAAAAGGTCAGGTCTTCAAAATGAGCATAATGTAATTAATATTCTGATCTTCCAGAATATTACTGAAGCTCCAAATGATTATGAACTTGTCAAGGTCATGCAAAACTACACGAACCACAGGCCTGATTTAATTCAGCCACACACTAATATTTTTATTCTGTTGCGTTTGGGTGACTGGTGATGAGTGTGATCAGAGGAAGAGAAATTAATATGATTCTAAGAGTCCATAAGTGATGGGGGCCTATAAAAGACAACAAGGAAAGTAATTAATCTATCACCATGAGCCTGTTTAAATTTACATCTGTAGAATTTTTTTTTTTAATTTGTAAATCAATGTAAAAAAAAAAAAAGAAGATACTGTTACTATTAAAAAAATGCACAATGAAAATGTAAAAGATGGCTCGAACCTTTCTCATCCATCTACCAACAAACTCATAAACTCTATTGTAAGCAAAATATTGATCCAGGTCTGCATGCTAGTGTTATATTTTCAGGTTTACTGTATTAATTTAGTGAAGCTCAGACTGATTTTTTTGTCCTTGGGTGTAGTAATTTCATCCACATATTTCTGATATGTAAACCTTGGGCTTCATCCAAAACTATTGGATCCAATAATGGTTCCAACTGTTCTAACCCATCAGAGACAATATTTGAAACACTGATGAATAATTATTAGCCAATTATTAGCTCATGTCCTCTCCTACCTACTTACCTACTTATTCTTCATTGACTCCATGTTTCTATCTATGAGTAGATGTCATCAATTTAGCACAGATTATCTACAGATTATCTGCAGATTACAATAAAAGGCACTCATGCCAAATTGGAAAATGACAGTTGTCTTTTTTTTTTTTTTTTTTTTTTTTTAACCTATTTACGTAACTCAGAAGGGAGACAGGCTGGAGAAATTCTGATTTCAGATTCTGAATTAGCATGTATGAGTTAGGTGTTTGGATGGTTTCCTCTAGCAGTGGACAGAAAAGGGTTGTTTTGTTGATGTGTGTTAAGTACCTTGAGTTTATTTATTCCATTGTATTTTGTCATGAGTTCATCTTTGGTGCACATTTGGTGTTGGCCTTTACCCATCTCTGAATTAAAAGAAGCAAGAGAGGCTTTAGAAACATTGTACAATCAACCATTACACACATTATTTGTATTCATTCATTCACTCATTCATTCATTCATTTATTCATTTTCTCAACCTGCTTTCTCCTCACTATAAATTAAAATTTTATTCTCACCAGAATATCCAAAAGATATGCTTGAGATCGGACTCAAATAGATGCCTTTCCCATATGCAGCTCCATGAAGCTTGAACAATAAACAAAAAAAACCCCCATATAAAATAAACGTATCTACAACACTTTCACATTAGTTAGGTTTTATAGTTTTTATATTTTACAAGTTAAGAATAGCAGTAAGTTTGTAATGCCAGGATGAAACACTATCATTTTACAATCATCATATTCGCACAACATACCTGTAGTTTAGTATTGGAAGCATTAATAAGCCCGTTTCTTAATATAGAGTGCCAGTTTTCAATGTGTGAACCACTAGATGAAGAGAGAAAGAAGGTCTAAGCACAGAAAGCAGGGATCACACTTGGGAAATACTGATTTAAATATGACTAATAGTATCTAAGCTTTCACTTCACTAACTGGAAAGCGAAGGTGGTTCCATAAAGTTTTCTGGCAGCTTGAAATCGAGCTTCTTTTGTTGGAGGACTGCTGATGAGGAGGAACTGGTGAGGCGTGCGCATGAACTTCAGCTGCTGTTCAGACAGAAACACATGTTACAGAAAAAAGAGAACAATGTAAGAACAGAACATGAGTAAAATATCACTGGTTTAGAACTAAAGAGCCACAGATGGCAAAAGACTAGGAATAAAATATCATGGGTTTAGAGTTTAAGAGCCATAAATGGGGCAAAAATGACCATAGTTTAATCTGAACATTGTTTTTTAATTTCTATCTTTAACCCCTGAAGACTCAGTGTTACTTTTGTGGCAGTTCCAAAATGAATATTTCTCTATATTTAACCTTTAACTGATTTATCTCCATTTATTATAATTATTTCCTATGTGTTTTTCATTCTTTTTGTCTGAAAATCATACATTTTACATTATACTTAATTTAATGATCATTTGGATTTTCAGAAAACCTCAGTTGGGGGTTATTATATCAGAAATGGAGAAAACTGGGGGGGTGGGTGTTGTGCCTGGTACAAGCTTTTATCTTTATTCTTCTATTGTACTGCACTTTGGTCAGCTTTGGTTGTATAGTGCTTTAGAAATATTGATTGATTGATTGATTGATTGATTGATTGATTGATTGATTGATTGATTGATTGATTGATTGATTGATTGATTGATGGATGGATGGATGGATGGATGGATGGATGGATGGATGGATGGATGGATGGATGGATGGATGGATGGATGGATGGATGGGTTGACTGACTTCTGCTCTGTCCAAACTCTAAGGACTGGTTCTTTTATCAGGACAGTGCTCCTGGACTGATCTTGGTCCAGATGAAGACCCTGTCATGGTCAGACCAATCTGCAGACCTGAACCTACTTTGATCAACCCATCCAACAGTAATGGAGAAGAACCAAGACACATGAAAGCTGTTATTATTGAAAATCAGGTTCATTTCACCAAATACTGATGTCTGATTTACTGATGTGTGTCTGGTTTTCTTTCCGTTATGTGAAGTCTGAAAACACCTGCCTTGTGTTGTAGTTTTGACCATATGTCGTGTTCTGCAAATACATGCTTTAAATAACAATATTTTTTAAATTGAATTTGGGAGAAAATATGTCAGTAGTTTAGAGAATAAAACAAAAATAAATCATTTTACTCAAAAACATACCTATAAATGGTTAAATCAGAGAAACTGATCATTTTGCAGTGGTCTCTTATTTTTTTTCCAGAGCTGTATATACATTTTTTTTTTAAAATAATTTTGTCCACCATTGTGTATTTCCACTTCATCTATAAGGTTAAACATATGTTTATATAGGTTCTCACTCCTCAATATAAACACAGCATATGATCTTACATTTACTTTTACTACTGATATTTCTACCACTAATGTGTACTCTAATAACATCTGAATGACTTCATACCCTGTTCAGTGGAAGCTTGACAATGTATGATCTGTTGCTTGCTAAAATCCTGTAGTTAAACATACAAACAAAGACCTTGATATAAATCAAAGAACATTGATGCAATTTAATGCATTAAAAAGGTTAAAAATATGAGTTAAATCTTATGTCATATGTGTCACTCACCACTGCAGTAAAGGGTAGGCAAGGTGATCCATCTTATCCATCTGCTTCTTTATTTCACAGTATGGACCCTGGAAGAAAATATCAAATATGCTCATTCAGATGGATACAAAATCTTGAAAATGTATTCATGTATTTTAAGATTAGTCACCTGTGCCAGCTGCCTGATTAATAAGACGGTATCCAGAGCTTTTTGCAATCTGTCGTAGCTCTTTCTCTGTCACAAAAAAGATTCACCTGAGTCAGAATAAAATATTACATGCACATCATTTCTGTATTAAGTACATTTTTATGCTGATACCTTAGGACTAAAAGCCAGGGTTTGGGGGTTACATGGGTCAACAACAGAAGGATATGGCTCAAATATGATGCTTTTGCGTGAAGATTGCAGTGCAGCTCTGCACATGGCCACCAGCAGGTCAATTACCTACAACAGAGATTATAAGAATACAGGTTTCTTTAATCATTACTATTATTTATGTCCTTGTGATTCTTGACAATGCATTTTTTCCCTCTGTAAACGACAAGAGTTTCATATTTTTACTTAACCCATAAGTACTACCATTGCTGATTTTGTGGCAGTTCCTAATTAAATGTTTCCTCAATATTTAACCTCCCTTAAGTGATTTATCACCAGTTACTGTAATATGAACCTCTTTACTTTGTGGTTTTTCAGTGAAAATCATGTATTGTCATATATTTAATTCACTGATCACGTAGATGCTCATAAAAGCTCAGATTAAAGTTGATGATTATTAAATAGTGACTTTTTCTCCATCCACTGTTGATTCAACTCTATGGATTTTACTGGTGAATCAATATTGTAGAAGATGACAGTGTTTCCACTTTAAGTATTGAGCCTTTGCATGTCCAAATGTATCATAACTGAGGGCTATGAAAAGATGACAAACTGGATTTTATACCAATTATGTACATGGATTGATAGGATTAGTGGATCAACAGGTATTAGACAGTTTATATTAGTAGATGCATTTAGATGCTGGTGGATATTTGGGTCTTTATGGGTTACAAAAACAGAAGAAAAAACTGCAAAAAAACCCAAAACATTACATTAAAAACTAGATAGAATCACCAACAAAGGACCAATGGATCACAATTGTTGAAGGATATTATGAAACGGAAAAAAATAATTCACAAACTGTAACTACAAGAAGCAGAAATGATCAAAAAATGGAACAAATTGATTGATTACAGAACTCAGAATAGTAGAAAGACTGAATAATGTGAATATAATGTCGTGTCTTGTACCCAAGCATGGTCTATTTGTTCACTTTTTGTTGTTTTTGCTGATTTCAATAAAAACTGATTTGGGTGATGACTGAAAGGTAAAAAGGAAAAAAGTTTATAATACAAACCTCTGCACCAGTTGCAACATCCTCTGTGGCTCCACACATAACTCCTAAAGTGTAAAAGGAAAAGACACACAGCTCCCGCGTGCAAACAGCTGGCTATAAAAAGAAAGAAAGGCAATAATACATTTGATAAGTCAAGTGCATGTTTGGTTTAGTTTCAGTAGATTTTCCATCTTATCACTGGACAGTACCTTTAACATGGGGCCGTTCTGAAACACATGCCGCTCATCACAGATGACACAGTATTCATTTAGTGTGAGGAGTCTCTGCTCAACATATCCCTTTATCTGTGAAACAACGAAAAAAACAATATCACTGCACATTTTCTTCTATATAAATAAATATTCCACACATGAAGACTTCACATGACTCTTTTTCCTTCGACCACCTTGATGCAGCCATCAATGTATACTTACTCACATTCCTCATTAATCAAGTATGGAGACGAATATGTGTCAGTTTGTATTAAGTGTACATATATGCATTTCACATCATAATATTCTGTAAGTCATCCTCTGAGTATTTTCAGACTGAAGGGTATTTATTTAAATTTTTATACTATTTCTACTACTATTATAACCTATTGTATTGTAATTTATTGCATTATATCATATTCTATACAACCCTATTTTGTATCATATCATATATTAGATTATATTGTTTCATATCATATTGTCCTCCATTCTTCTGATTTACATCATATTTTAATCTGTTGTGTTACATCATATTGTATCATATTGTAGGCTGTAATATCACAGCACATCATATTGTATTCAGTCCAATTGTATCACACTATATTATACCATATTGTTTTGTACTGTATCTTATGTAGCATAGCAAAATACAGGATGTTCAGATTTTGGAATTGCCTGATCAAAAGTAATCTAAACAAACAATACTAATCCCATTTGGTTCTTATAATCTTTGCAGAAAATGCTTGTCACATTTAAGGTCTAACAATTATAATAGTTTATTTACTTTAATATTCCTTATTTACAGAGTGTGTACAATTTGCCAAATATTACAGTCATAACACATGGAGAAAAAACATTTTAGTTCAGTTTTAGATTTTTTTTTTCCCAGATGAAACTTAACATGGATGATTGACTTTCCTTTACCTGTACTAAAAAGCCATGTTGCAGACTTGGGGCGTCCTTGCAGTGCCTGATGGCCTGTGAGGAGAACAGCAGCTCTATCAGCTGTTTGGTACTGAGTTGTGCTGATGATTTCACTGCTGAGACCACAACCCTCTGTGGAACAAAAAACACACTTCAACATTGTGAAGATAAGAAGGAATAGAAGAGTTTACAGAAGGAGTGTGAATACAACAGATGCTTCACATGTTTCTGTGAATCTCTTTTAACTTCCTAAGACCCAAACTCTTCCATGGCATGTATTTTTAATTTATCTTGGCTATTTGGGGTGCTTGGGGCCTATATACTATATATATATATATATATATATATATATATATATATATATATATATATATATATATATATATATATATATATATATATATATATATACACACACACACACACACATAATATAGCTAGTATTATACTCTTCTGACATCATGTGGTGTCAGTATAATGTCCTCATAAGTGGGCCCTTGTAGAACAAAATGTGGTATTGTGGTCTAGACAACAGAAAATGTCAAGTCCACATATGTGGATGCCAGGTCCTAGGAGGATAAAAATATTTTTCATTTCATTCTTACCTTTCCACTGGATGTGTAGGCGAAGAGCTCTCCTGAAGGGTTCTTTATGGCATAAGAAGTGGTGCTATTTGCAAAACGATTCATATTCCTCACTGGCGAAATGATCTTTCTCTTTCCGTTAGACTTCTGGAGCTCATCTGATCTGCATATAGTGAAATTATAAGTGATCATTTAAAGGTACAGCTCAAATAAACACATGTGTTATCATAAGACTATGAAGTAATAGTTATACTTTGATAATGGGAGCCAGATGCTTAGTCTAGCACGGAACTTCTTGATGGTTCCTCCAGGTCTGAACCAGCTGTGTCTCCTCTTCTGTCGCACTGTGATGCTCTCATTGGTCACATGCTTCCACTCCCGTGATATGAACACTGTGAGAATACTGAAGGCAAAAATGAAGTCTTAATGTAAGTATTTTGATTTTCACATTATGGCATCATGGGATTGCTTATTCTTATTCCCATGCTTGTTTTTTTTTATACAGATTAATACAAAACTACTGTCATTTATCTCCTGCCACACCAGTTGATTGACAGGTCACTGCACATTTCAGTGAAAGGTGCACGATTTTTGGGGAATAACTAAATAGAGTAGTCTTACATGTCACTGGCATCACAGGGTGTTTTTTTCTGGACCACTTTAAAAAAAAAAAAAGGAGGGGGGGGGGGCAAAAAATGAGAGTGTACCCAATTTTCTAGGCAACACTACACTGTTTAGAATGTTTCAGATGAGTGAAGCTTGAGTTTCTAAACAAAGATGACAGGATTAATAATGGGTGTTTTCTGTAAACACATGGACAACATTAAAATCTCATAAATACAGAGCTACAAATTAACAACCATGCAATCTTTGACTCTGTTTCTCCAGAAAACCTTTCTCTGGATACTGCTCAGTAAATATGTGCACTTCATCATGTTCTGTCTTCATCCAAAAACCTCACTGATATGAAATAATTCATCTTTTCTTCCTGTGACTCATGTTATTCATTCTATCCACGCGTCATTCAATCACCTGCTGTTATTTCTCCCGCACCACCATCAGTGTTCACACTCCAGGGGATTGTATCCTACATGGCTAGTCTTAATAGGAGCCTAATGGGCAAAGACTTTCCCAGCCCTTTCTACAGTCTGAAGGTCAACACTGGATTTTTGCATAGAAACCATGTGCTAAATTTATCAATTGTAACTGATTTTGGTGATGTATGTATTTTCCCTCCATTGTAAAGACTTAATTATTTAGATCTCAGTGCATTGGGGATATACATATATATATATATATATATATATATATATATATATATATATATATATATCAGGTACCATGCATGAACACAGCCACACCTTTCCAAAAAAATAGAAGGAAAAAGAAAAGGTACACAACATTCCCCGAGGGTTTTAAGTCACCCTTATTTCCTGACCAAATTAGACTAAACTCACTTCCGGAAAATATACACGGAGCACAAACACGTACATTTCCCAGAGGGTAAACAGGAACACTTACTTCTGCAGCTGTTTTCCGAGGCTGAAATGATCCATATTTGATGGTTGAAACACATGAACTGAAGGCACTGTAATGACAGAGGTCTTTGAGTCAGGTGTCATTTGGATATGCAGTCCCATGTGTTATTGATACTCACCAGGTCCATCCAGATACTGAGACAGAGAAAAACGCAGACGGATGATGATGGGTTCTGACAGGTTAATCTTCCAGACTTTAGCCACCTTCCCCTATGGACAATAAAGACACTCAGACACCAAAAACCTGACTGTTTCTGCTAAACTCTATTTTATTTGTATTAAAGATGTGTCCTATAAATTGTACTTACATCCAAAATATTGGCTTTAATATGTAAATCAATATCCACTTCATCAATCATCTCATACTCTCTATCACGAGAAAAGAGGAAAAAACATAAACGTTAAAAAAAAAAAAGCAGAAATTATATTTATCATTGTATTATGGCTTATTGTTGCTGAATTAACCCTTTCAACTTCCACTCAATTTTGCCTAAATGTCTTTATAAAGTAAATTTAATGCTGTTCTTGAATCATTTAGTTGTTTGTTTTTTTTTTATTCTCTTTTTATTTTCCATTTTCACAAACATTTCCATTAACACTGGCAAACATCAAATCCTATTATTTCTCATACAAATCAAAGGTATATATGTGCATAATGTGTATGTATGTGTTTGCTTATATTATAAATGAAAATGTTAAGATGAACACTGGGATAATGGAGGCAGGTCCTGTTAAATGATGCAATAGATAAAACATTTGTGGATGTTTATTGATGTTTTGATGTGTTTTTGACAATATATGGACATTTTTTCTTGTTTGGTTTTGATGTTTTTGTTGAATTATGACTGTGTTTGTTGGAATATAGTTCCTCTGTGGACAATTATGAGACATAAAGATTCAGATCAGCTGTTTGCCATTTGTATTTTGAACAAATGAGTGATTGTATCTGCTGTGGATATTTTATCTGAAGGTGGTTTATATCTTCTGATGTGTGATAATCTCCGTTGTGAAACTACATTAGGCCATGTGACAGTTTGGGTGGTTTGATTAACATTTTTGAGTGACTACTTCTGGTCTATATGTGAACCCTTGGAAGTTTAAGGCGTTAATACTGGACATCATCTTATTGCTCCACTCCCAAAGAGAGTATTATTACCCCATCTCTTGTAAGGGGAGAGGGGTATTGTTTTTGGTTCCGTTTTTTTTGTCTGTCTGTTGCCTGATTGTCAGCAACGTTATGTAAAAACTACTGGACCAATTCAACTGAAATTTTCAGAAAAGATGCAAGGTGGTCCAGAATAGATCCCATCAAATTTTGGTGAATGTAGGTCAAAGGTCAAGGTCATAGTCACCAAAAATGTGTTTTCACAATGATAAGAGAGAGGGAAAATCAGGTAAAATGTTTGCAAGGTCGCAAAGTTTGTTGTGTCTGATACCACTTGTTTTTGGTTCATTTTTGTATGTTTGTCTGTTTGTCAGCAACCTTGAAAACTACAAGATCAATTTTCATGAAATTTTCAGGAAATATGTGAGGTGGTCCAGAATACTTCCCATAAAATGTTGGTGAATGTAGAGAAAAGCTCACAGTTTTAGCAATGATAAGAGATAGAGCAAATCAGGTAAAATGTTTCCATGGAGCAGGGTTTTTTTTTGTACCTGACACCACTTGTTATATGATGAATTTGTTTGATCAAACCAGTAAACTACCTAAAATCAGACATATTTTGTGTATATTGTATATATTTTTGAAGGGGAAAAAATGAATACTATAGAAGCTATATGGGATCAACTGGACAAAGAAAAAGGAAAAAGCCCAAACTGGGATATTATGAAGGTGTGTAATAGAACAAAAGATTTTCCAGACAGAAACAGATTGTGTGATCACTTTAAATACTGACCCTTTCCTTTTTTTCTTTTCTTTTTAAATAATGTGCACATATTTACTGAATTGTATATATGTAAGAGATAAGTAAATAAGTGTATGCACCATGACATCTGCAAAAACAACACAACCACCAGTGACTAACAACTTTTGGAAATATTATGGAAATATTTGAAGTATTTGTCAATAAATAATACATAAAAAAAAACAACATAAAATGTTCAAATGACATGAAAACACAATATAAGCCATAAAATATATTTAAGAGACAGAGACAGAAAAAAACTAAATCTATTTAGGACTTATTTTTACTGAGTTGGGGTCCTTAAGGTGATGGGTTTATGGGTTTTCAGCTCAATATGTTTGTACTCATCAGCCTTATTTTATGATACAGTACATTTTGACTCACTAGAGATGCAGCTGCATAAGTAATGTGCACCTGCAGCCAGTTTTAGGTGTGCAGCATGTGGTTTTAACATTAAAGCCATGAGTTCAAATGTCCAGACAGTCACCTGACAGAAACTGCAGCATGTGAGTATAGGGTCCTGATGGCTTCAATGTCAGCGTCGAGCTGTGGGTGATGGGGCAGGTCAGTGGTGCAGCCCTCCTGCCAAGACAAACACTAACACAATCACCTTGTTGTGCAAACAGCTCAACACCACAGGGGGCAGATGGATTAAAACACTTAAATACTGATAAATAAAGTCAAGGCTCCAACCAGATGGTCCTGCTATCAATGAAAACATCAAAATACAGAACAATAGGAAGAAAAAGAAAATAAGAAGAAAAAGGGGAATATTGTCTAAAAACTAGAGGTGTTAAAAGTACTCACATTATGTACTTAAATAGAAGTACAGCTACTGGTGTGAAAAAATACTGTGGTAAAAGTAGAAGTACTGATTCAACTGGTTTACTTAAATACAAGTAAAAAGTACAATTTCATAATTGTAATAAAGTAAAAAGTAAAACTGCTCTTTTTTTTGCCATGAATGAATTAGTACTTATTTAATCAGGAAAAATCTGAAAAGTTTCCAAAGTATCTAAAATAAAGCCTTTAAAAGTGAGTTACTGTGTAGATAATGTGTTTTATAGGGTCACAGTTACTCAGTTTGGTGGGTATGGGCAGGGAATTTAGGAAAAAAAATCTACTTAAGTACAGTAACCAAGTACTTTTAATGAGATACTGTCCACCTCTGCTGAAAACAAAATTAATGAAACTTCTTACATACATTATGTTAAAAACACAAGATACAAAGCAAAATATACTGATATGTGTGTGTGTGTGTGTGTGTGTGTGTGTGTGTGTGTGTGTGTGTGTGTATGTGTGTGTGTGCGTGTGTGTATGTATGTGTGTGTATGTATGTGTATATATGAAGAGTTAATTTGCAAAAACAGATAAGTCCATTTTTAATTTTTTTCACAAAATGACATTTTTTACTCTACATTCCAGGTAATATTCATTGATTTGATATATTATTTCTTTCATTTTGTAAGGTCCACTAAATTTAATAAATAATAGAACTCTTCATAAATATATATATATATATATATATATATATATATATATATATATATATATATTATTACTATTAATAATTAAGTAATTAAGTAATATATTATTACTATTATTAATTTACAATATCTACATCCATTTACAAAGCTAAAAAGAATTCATTTAAATAATGTAATATTCTCTCAAAAAGACAAAGTATTTGCATTATTATGGGAATAATAACAACAATTTGTTTAGTTTTGTTGTTTTGCTTCACAGATCCCACAGTTTTCATTCTATCATGGTCATGGTAGTTGTGTCCAAATTCACCCATGGCCAAAAAGTTCTCATGAAATGATTCGGGCAATGTGATTTATTCTTGATAGATAAAGTATATTATGCATTATGCCTGGTAAAAGGTGATTAATGATGGGTATAAATAGGAATAAAAAGAAAAATGTGCCTGAAAATACAATTAGTTTCACTTTATAAGCAACAAAACATACATTATGTTAAACAAAAACAAAAAGAAATGGTAAAAAAAAAATGCACTGATACACTATCTGTTATATATTCATAAATCAATATATGAATGCCTAGTATTAACAGTATTAGTATTTTGACCATATTTTTGTTTATTTCACTTGTGACATATATTTTTGTTAATATACATGGTATACCATTAAATAACCGATATTAATGACAATGAATGTATACAACATTAACTTTACCTAAACTATTTAACCTTTAAGTCAACATGTTTGCATGTTATTTGTTGTTTTCTTTTCTTATATTGTTAATATCATTTAATAAGATGATCAGAAAAAGTATAAAGTCCACAGCATCATTTAATGGATTTGGCTCGTTATGATTTTCATTTATTTTCTCATACCTAAACTGAGCAGTATATTAAAAGGGTTGTTTTGTTTCAGCATTGCATTATTAGTGGATTTGCAAAATAAAATCCAAACAAAACTGTGTCAGTAGGAAGTGTTTGAAATGTTTACATGGTTCTGAAACTGGATCTCCTCAGTGTCGCTGTGATCCTGATCGGTTTGGCATTCTGTCCACTGCTGCCTCTCTGTCTCCTGTGGGTTTAATGGAGAAGGCTTTTGATCAAACAATCCTCTTATTTACACTCCTAATTTATTCCCTCTCTTCATCCAAATCAACAAGACAACCTGTTCTGCTGAGATACATCTGCTGTAAACCAATGGTATTAGTACATATCATAAATATGCAATAGTATGGTTGTTGTAGTGTTTGTCTTTAGTGGCTAAAAACATGTTAACATGTCCTGTTTATGTCTCAAAATAAGATAGAAGCTATCATTTTTGGACTCATTGACTCACCATGTGTCATGTGCAGCGCTTCAACACCAGCAGACAGTCTGTTTACTCAGAATTCTGCAAATAAACATGTTTGACAAATTAGATTCCATATACTTTCTGTACAGTGTATAAATGAGGGAATTTGTAGGTTATTGTCACCATCAAAACTAGGATTAATTATCTCACTGCAACAATTTCAGTTAAAAAACATGTAAAAAGCCTAAATTTATGGGAGGGGATAGAAGACTACTTAAGATTTTATGTAGAAATCAATCAAAGTCTCTCAGTGTAACCTTGGACTACATTTTGACTAACTTTTGTACTGAATAAAATCATAATGGATATAAATAAACTCACTCAGACATGACTTTTCTCAGGGGTCCAAGAATTTGTACTAATTGTACTAAGAATAATAACCAGATGAAGGCAAAATGTGAATCCTTACCTTTGTACTTTGGAGAAATGTCCACATTTTCAGTTCAGGTTAATGCAATAAAAGCCAAAAAGACAAGTCTACAAGTGTGACCCTGAATCCACAATAACACATGCATGTGGCTGTGATGACCCGACTGGCAGTCTGTGTTTGTTTGTCCTCTCCCTCACAGGTTTGGAACAGCAGGAAGTACCACATGTTCAGTCTCTGGCTTCAGTGTCACATCATTGGCTGCAGATTCTGGCCATCATCACCTGGTGCAAAGAGAGAGAGAGGAGAGACTGGAGCCCAGACGAGCAGCGCCAGGGTCTTTACTGCACTGTTTAAGTCCTGTTTCAGCCATCCATCACAACTTTTACACAACACATGATGAAAATTCACACATCAGACACCTTAAAAGTTCATTTCATGAACCAGTATTGTGACACTAAATGGGTTGATGACCCCCGGAGACACATTTGAGAGATGGTGGTACTGGTGATGTTTGGCATTTATTGCTCCTCCTCCCGCTGTGCTGCAGTCTGACCTTAATCAGCTGTTACCCTTGTTAGCCGACGCCTGCTGCTTCACAGTCTGGCCGGATTAGACACTTCTAGGACTGCATACATATGTGCAAGTCTTCTCCCAACAAGTGCTTCTCTCAACATAATCCACTTAGAGACGAGTGGGTGTTTGTTATGCTGCACTGGGCACAGTATCACCATACCCTGACAATGAAATGTCATTTTTTATCACAATAACTGATAATAAAATGAAATATAAAACAGATCATCTCAGCATAACATTACATATTAAGACTCATTATGTTTACTTTATTTCACTTCTCTTTGTGTCATTACATCTATCCCGTGTCATTTTATTTGGCATCTTTTTTGTCTAACAGATCAAACACAAAAATTCACATTAACATTCACAGAGATTAGATTTTTAGTTGAGTTTTTTAGATTGTGGTTGATAAAGTTCAACCTAACTCTAAATTACAATATTTGTGTTTGTATGTGATCAGAAGTATTATAGTCTATGGCTTCTTTCTATAAAATAACTATGAAAATTAATTAAACCAACCCTCTCAAATCAGTTACTGTGCACATAGGTTTGTTTTTATTTTCTCAGAATTTACTACCTTATGTTTTTTTTCTTATGTGTCCATGTGTTTCTCAGGTACATTTAAATACCATTAGAAATACTAGATAGAAAAGGAAAGAATGTATTTGTCCCATTTCCAAATTTTGTGACCAAGACTTTAACGTGACTCCTTACTGACCTCCAATTAAAAGCTCAAGGACTGATCAATACAAGTACTTGTCCACCAGGGGAAGCTGTTGGTAAGAGAAAGTGAAAGGGCTGTGAGAGCCTTTCAGACTGGAATGTGTAATTAAAAGTAAAGTGATTAATGGTTTAATATGAATAACTGTATAAAGTTTCATCTGAGCTCCAACTGTGCCAAAGTTTATCATTCTTATGTCTTCAGACAGATGAACACATCACAACAAATCTGTAAAATATGAAGAAGAAATTATTCAGTGGCTGAAATTATTACAACGTCTGACAGATTTTTTTTTTTTTGCCTTTTAAACCTAATTTCATATCATAATGTTCATGAAACATGTAGATGGTTTCTCTGAGAAAAACAAATACAGATGAAGTGAGTCCTATACCATTTTTACTTCACCACTTGTAACTTAAATCCACTGCCAAAAAAGTCACCCATAAAGTATTTCACTGCACCACGTTTGGTATTGATTACACCTATCTATCATTTTTTGTCAAGTGTAAAAAAAACAGGTTCATGACAATTTTTCCCATCCATATAGTTGCACTCATTTTTTTTTTTAATTTTGGTGTTGAAGAATCCAATGACTGCCTTCATCCCATCACAGAGTCTGGACTTCATGGAGGCTGATCTATATGTGGAAATGACACCTCACTGACCCTGTGCTATTTTGTCACAAGCCTGATGACCCTAATCAATTCTGCATTATCCAATGTTGTTAATGTTAAAGGCATGAGAGGACAGTTACTGCATCAGTAACATTTAAACAACCTGTTATTCCTATTCCTATTCCTATTCCTATTCCTATTCCTATTCCTATTCCTATTCCTAACCTATAATCCTATAACCCCTGAAGTACTGAACCAGTGAATGTGTCCTGTAAGCAAAACCAAAGGTAAATCTTTCGTGTGCAACTTTTTTTTGGCTGGGCAGTGTATTTACTTACTGATATATTGTAGACCTGGGTTTCCTCTGTGTGGGAACATGATTGTGACAGTGATATAGCTTGAGGTTTGTAATAGCTTATGATGCCTCTATTCTATGGTTTATGGAGCATATTGTTGACTTTGTAGGTATGTAATTTGCTTATGGGCATTTTAATGGACAAGTAAAAAAAAAAAAAAAAAACACACCAAACCTTTTTAATCTATGCCAACTGTTCTAATAATGTTGACTATTACTGTACATGCTGCTAAAACGTGGTAAAAATGTTGAGCGATATTGTTGTTAAAAAGGAGGAATTTGACGTTTCTAATGAGAGCATTTAACACCATTTTCATGACCATCATAGTGTTGGTGTCACTGCTTCAGCTACCTGATAACTGAATGTCACTCCTGCAAGAATTTCTCTGCAGCCTGTTGGTCAACAGCCAAGGTTCACACTTTATGGGGTGTACATTTGGCCAAACAAGGAGGGGTCTTTGGGTGAAGTCATTATAAAAGACTAAACAGGATCTACATTTTACAGTTTAGTACATAAATCATATGCAGTCTGGATAGGTTTACAGTATGATTAATTTATGATGTGTTGCGAGGAAGCATAATCAAACTTTTCCATCACCTAATAGGCCATTGCATTATCGCATTACCGTATTACATTATTAGTTTATATTATTAAAACATGGTGTTTAATATCTCTGCCTATGCTTACTTAAAAGGTTTACACATATATTTAGATACAAAATAGTGTGTCACCTGGCAGAGTCAGAATGGGGGAGTGCACTATATGCTGCACATTGATCTATGGGACAGCATGTTCTTGGCATGTAACACTATCCCATGGACCAAGCCCTTGATATAGTGTTACCATCCATATTATAAGACAGGATGTCAGGCAGATATATGACGGCATGCATGTTAAGCATATGTATATTACTCTACTTTTGGTTAAAGTGTGTCGAATGTCAGTGTGTAATGTGCATTTGTGCACCTGCAGAGATACTTAGCTGCCTAATATAAACTAGATCTGATCAAGACTCACTTAATCCCCTCTTCAACACTTCAGTAGATCATCTCTTGTATCCTCCACCACATGTCAGTTTTGGCCTGGCAGCATTTTTTTTTTCTAATTTAGAAACTCTTATATCAAGTTATAAACACAGGCATTAACACATGTACTTCTCAGGGAAAGATCTACCAATGCTGACTTTGTAAAACAGCTAAATGAACGGTATCAAAGTGCAAATAGGGCAATGTTTGATGCATTAAAAGGAGATACAGAAGAGTCATAGAAAAAGATGAAACACACTGCTAACTGGATGACAGTTACAAACACAGTAGGAGATAATAATGTTGTGACAATACCACTTTCAGTTATCTGTTTAACTACTTACCCCCAATCTCACATGGTGGCAATACAGGCTGTGAATACAGATTTTAGAGAAAAAAAAATAGTAAGAACAGTACAATGTAATTTTATGCCAAAGACTGTTTTTCTGCAATCAGTCACATGACTACATAGAAAATGATGACAAAATTGGATGAAAATATGTATTGTTTGTTTACATTGTTGCTTTACAGCCTGGTATTGCACAGGGGGGAACCATGCAGTGCCTGAATCATTAAATTATTAAAACAAATTAACAGTTCTTTGAAAGTGGAGCCTTTTTTTTTTAACAAGCCCTGTTTTTGTCATATGTCAATGTCCATGTAGAGTTGTGGAAAATGTTATTAGATCACCCTTGTTTTCTTTGATTTCTTGTTCACTTTAATGCCTAGTACATCCAACTGTACATTTATTTGGACAAATATAATGAAAACAACAAAAATTTGTTAAATTTAAGAGTTTGGAACCATTTTCCATGGTTTTGTTAATAATAACCAAAACCTGCCATTCTTAAATCAATATGACATTGCATTGACAAAAACAGTGCTTTTAGACAGTCTGTATTCCACATGGTATGCACAGGAGTTAGTAATTGATGTTTTCGATTACTTTTTATGGTCTAAAAAAATTTTTTTTGGACTGTACAAGTTTAAATTTTGTATCACATTTGATACATCTGTTCTCAATGCTCAAATGTTAAAGGATTAATGAAAGTCTTGTAGTCTTATAAAGGCTGTCAGTGAACAAATTCCTTCCCCTTGGTGAGATCATTGATTTGTGTATTACATGTATCTCATTGTATACATCAGGTTTTTCAAGAAAAAATTTTAGATAGAGCATGGGTGTCAACCTGCAGTCCTCAGAGACTGCTATCGTGTATGTTTTATATAATGTCCTCTTCCAACACACCTGGTTCAATTAATGATAAACATCATCCAGTTCTACAGAAGTCGGATAATGATATAACACGGCTTCCAGGTGTGATGGAATAGGTAAATATCTAAAACATGCAGGATACCAACCCTCAAGGACTGGAATTTGACACCTGCAATGTGGAGGGTTTCAAAACTTATGTATCAAATATGATATTTTTGGTGTTTACTTACTTAATTTTAACAGCTTTGTCATTTCTACACACATGGACATGTGGAAAGCAGGCACATGCAGAGAAGGGGTGCAACAGGGGCTCTGGCACTTGCCCCTTTGCCGATTGGACATGCAAAGTGCCCTTTTGTCAGGGACTGTTTTCGGGCTTTTTTTGTATTTTTAAAAAATAAATGAGTTCCAACAGCAAAGTTCTCCACAATATGGCCTTGATCATATGTGAAATTATACATTTGGAAAATAACATTTTACATATAAATACTAGGGGTGGGAGAAAAAAATCGATTCACGATCAGGATCAGGATTTTTTGTTTTACGATTTTTAAATCTATTTTTTGTTCAAAACTCGATTTTTTTGGTGAAATATGGCTCCTGATATGATCTGTAGGCATCATCATTCAGCTTTTTCATATGTCTGGTGTTAAAAGGCAGGCGAAAAATCTGGAATATCAAAGAATTGCAAATTAAATAAAATCAGCACCTAAAAAATCGTAAAAGAATCAAATCAGCATAAAAGTATATCATCCCATCCCCTAGTAAATACCTTGCGGCCACAATTGATGAGTCACATGTTCAGTGAACCCTTCAAAAGCATGTGCGTAGACATATTTAAGAACATGGCAAGCCGAAAACTGTTGCTTTGCAGACCAATATGTAGCATCACAAGAGGGACATCACACACACACACACACACACACACACACACACACACACAGACACTATTAAGTTGTTATTGAAATTTAGTTGTAAATAACATTTGACTTGCTTGAAAATGTAGTTTTACATGCCCGTTTAAAAAAAATTAGCCCCTGCCCCCCAACAAAGGTCTCTGTATGGCCCTGGTGGAAATATTGACAGTGTTTGCTGTTAGACATACACAGATCCATTGTAAGGTTAAATGTTAGGGTGTGCAATATTGTGTTACAATAACCCAGTAGCAGCATGGGACCAAGAAACACCATGTATTTGAGCTATGTGATATTCTAAATGACTGTCCTCTGCATCATACAACCCTTTTTACATTCATCCCCCTCTAGCCAAGGTAAAATTATATATCTATAAAATTCACAAGTGTCTCACTTTACCCCAGAGAGGGGGTAAAGTGAGACAGACCACAGAAATTATTGGGATAAAGTGAACCAGTTCTAGGTTAGCTCATACACTTAGTTTTCACTTGAAAACTACCATTACAACATAAGATTGTAACATCTATCATTTAAATCTTGACACCTACTTGACAACCACATTTCAAAATGACAGTTCTAGTCGGCCTAGTAGTAACAGAATCATTAGGGTGTTCAATAAAAACACATTTGACAAAGAACCATGTGAGCTCAAAGGTGAGGTCCATGTGGGTCCAGCTAAACTCTTTGTAGTATATGACCTGGATGAAATCAAATCTTTACAGATACAATATCATTAAAAATGTTTTTCTTAACATTATATTGTCTGTGGGACCAGGTATAATGTGCACAAAATGTACACTGCCTGGCCAAAAAAAAAAGTTGTACATGAAATATTTCACTGCATCATCTTTAGTTTTGATTCCAGGAGACTTACACTTGATTTAACTAAACAAAGAGATCAGATCCTTCCATGGGTAAATACTGCACTGGTTAATAACGTGTCAGCTGTGACAAGTCATTTATTCTAACTGATGCAGTAAATGTCCTCTCATGTCTGTAATGTCTATAAGACTGAACATCACTAGGATTGATCAGGGTCATCAGACGGTCATGTGACGGAATACTTCAGAGACCATGAGACATCATTTTCACACATGAATTAGTCTCCAAAAAGTCCAGACTCTCTCTCTCTCTCTCTCTCTCTCTCTCTGTGCATATATATATATATATATATATATATATATATATATATATATATATATATATATATATATATATATATATATATATACATATGCGCAATTACAGAAATCTGATGGAAGCTATTGTCAAATTATAAATGTTTTAAACTCTCAAAGATCTAAAGAGTTTTCAGTGATCAAAAGCATCTTCTGATCTAAACATATAATGACATTTGAACTACTAATCCTCTCAATATATGTGAATAATTCTGGCTTTTCTTGATCATGAGCTGTGACCTATTTGGATACTCAGAGGCTTCATAGTGAATATGGAAACACTGTCGTCTTCAACACTGGTTCAACAGTAAAAACCCACGAAATTTGTCAAATGATAAATTGTAGATTCTTGTTTTTATATTATTTTACTAAAAAGGTTATCATTCTTTTTCAATGTTTTCTTATTTGATGTAATACCTTTGAATTTGCTCTGATCAGTAAAGCAATTCTAAGAAAATTAATGAGTTAACGCAGATCAATCCATCATCTTGATTAATCTGATGAAAAAATGTAATGCAATTAACCGTCTGCAGCAGAACGACTATGAACGTGTCTGCCAACACATTTTGGGCAGTTTGTCCAGTAGAGTTAGCATGTGCTAATGGCCATTTGATCTGGTAGTGACAGGCAGCAGAACTAACACATAAAGATAGAAGATGCTAAACAGCGTGTTGGCATCTGGATGGAAATATAAGGACAAAAACCCAAGAGGGAACAGTTGACCCGCAGAAAGTAGATACGCTGCAGGAAAGAGCTGTCTTTTCACTGAAGTACTTCCAGATTAAAATACCAAATTAACACCATGGGGATTCTGCTATCACTAATACTAATGCATTGCCCAGCTTGGACTAATAGTGCAGATATAGTCCCTTACTTCTTGAGTGTTTGTTCATGCAAATAAAAAACAACTAATATAAGTGAAAAATGAATGATATTTAATTGTGAGTAAATGAAATGATTCCACAGAAAACCTGTGATTAATGTGATTACAATTTTAATCATTTTACAGCTCTAAAGGAAATGTGCCCTTTTTCACCCTACTAAAAAAGCAAAATACAGAGGATAATGTCAGGATAAATGAAGACAAAACACTGAAGAAAAATGATGAAAGGAAATTTGGAAGTCACAAGGAAAATAGATGTCTACAGGCATTTTCACTGCAACACAATTCTGCGTGGGTGTTGTGACTTATGTGGGGGAAAAAACAAAAGGAAAGGAAAGGAAAGGAAAGGAAAGGAAAGGAAAGGAAAGGAAAGGAAAGGAAAGGAAAGGAAAGGAAAGGAAAGGAAAGGAAAGGAAAGGAAAGGAAAGGAAAGGAAAGGAAAGGAAAGGAAAGGAAAGGAAAGGAAAGGAAAGGAAAGTATATTAAAAAAATTACAGGGCACAAGTCTGTACTAGTCAGGAGTTTAGACCATAAAAATGCGTCTGATCTGCACTTCAATCTGTATATTTAATCTATTTCTCTTATGTCAAAGACCATATCGAGTCTCATGTATCCAAATGTTAACGACCAGGCGAACAACACCTGCACATGCGCCGCATCCTCCCTCAGTGTTTCCGTATTTCTGGCTTTAATCTGTATCTTTGTATATTTCAACAACGCATCTATAGATGTCTAACCAAATGCATATTTTACGTGTGCGATTAAGTTTCATTATACCCACTAATGGAGTTCTATATGCGGTGCCCTATATCTTGTGACATCCGGTGCAGTTGACAGTGGAAAGTAGTTCCGGTTGGTAAGGGGAATAAAACCTGTCGCTGCGTTTGAATCTGCGGCTCCCTGGTCCCTGCAAAGTTCACCCAGTAGGTGAGTCTTCGCATGTAGACTGACATGGATTTTAGAGAGGACACATTTCAGCTAAACACACACACTTATATTTATGTTGTTTGATTTCAATTAGTAACAGAAGCAAAGTCTTAAATAGTATGTATTATGCACTGGATAATATATGATGTAAAGTATCAAGTTACAATAGTTATATATGTATGCACTGCAGACAAGGATAAATAATTATATATAGTTTTCTTACTTTGTCGTATTTGTTATTTCTAAGTATTTGTCTTTTTCCCCACTTGGTTTGGGTTGTGTTTTCTCTCCTGGGGAACAATTAAGTTTCATGTCATTTGAATAATATTACAGGAGCTGCACTCACAGTCTGGATTTCCTCATTGACTAATTAAATAAACAATAACAAAAAGTCATTTTCCATTGAAAGGGCATGTTTTTTCTGTCATAATCTAATTGAACTAACTAATAATCCAATGTATGACTCATCACTGTGTCTTTTAGATAACGCTTTAAAAGAAATAATTAGCTATTGGATTAATAGACACATGTCAAATACATTCAAGGTGCCCTTGTTTATCCTGTAAAAATGTGACAAAACATGATTTATGAAATCACTGCCCTGTTCTTATTTTAATTAATTTATGTCATCAGGTTTTTATGTTAACATTTGTCTCCAGTCCATAAATACACTCTGCTGCCTGTGTTATTTTAGGTTGAAGCTGCATGGGGTTGTAACAGTGCCACAAACTATTTCCATACATGCAGACTAATGCATGTGCAGAAATGATGCTCATGTCCATGCATCGAACATTTAGAGTTACTGAAATTAAATAAAAAACTGTTTAACTTTAGCTGCTAAGAGCTGTTCTGTCTGCCAGAAGCCTCTCTCTCTTCCTCCTGCAGGAATGTGGGAGAGTCCAGACAGACAGGCACATACTGTCTGTTGTTGCTTTTTTCATGACTGCGCATTGAACTTAAATACTTTGTAGTGGAACAGACTTGTAAGTAATTTATTGAGTGGTATCTTATTAAAAGTATGGCATCTACCTGAGAAAGAGTTAATGAAACTAGACCACTAGTTGTGATTTAACATTATTATTTATGAGAAATATTTAAAAATTAGGGTTAGGGATAGAAAAAAAAAAAGCATTTGAAATCTTTTTAGATGACAGTGTAAACAAAATTAACCTTAAGGATGAAAATTATATAGTTTTGTACTCCAGCCTGCTGTTAATAATGATACATCTGAATTCAATGTGTCCCATTGAATCTACAAGTTTGTGCCATAGTCTGTGGTGAACATTTTTGTTTTATACTGACTTTTCGCCTGAATATGAAGCATATAATAACTGTCTGCCAAGTATTTACCTGAAATGTTTCCACTACGTGACTGCCATAGATGGGGACAAAAACACTAAAACTCAGACAGCTCGCTTTACAAGCTAAACAAAAAAGGACAAACAGATCCAATAAGCATAACTTCACAGCAAATGCCATAGTATTCAGAGCCCATAGATATTAATCAATAATGTCTGCTGTTTCCTTTTGTGCCTCCACAGGATTTTCCCCGTAGACACACACGCAGTTATGTCGAAGTCAAAGGACATGAGTTCCTCCTTCATCCACACCCAGCAGATGCATGCTGCCATGGCTGATACCATGATCGAACACATGTGCCTGCTGGACATCGACTCTGAACCTGCTGTGTCTCGTAACACTGGCATCGTCTGCACAATCGGTCAGACACATCCCCCAAGAACCTATCTTGATGCATGACTTTATTCACAATTTATGCAAAAAATAATCATGCAACCCATTTTGAAACATCTACACAACCAACCTAAAAAAAACCTAAACCCGAGTTTTTCTTTATTTATTTATGTGTCCCTGTGTAGGACCTGCTTCCCGATCTGTGGACATGGCCAAGGAAATGATCAAAACTGGAATGAACATTGCAAGAATGAACTTCTCTCATGGCACACATGAAGTGAGTGATAGAATGTCTTTCATTTAATATTCTCAAAATGTCACTTGCATTTTCTACTCTATTACACTTCTAATCATGCAATTCTGAAAGACAATATCACAGTAGGTATAAAAAAAAAAAAAAACACCTGCTGTGACTTTGGCAACTCCAGCCTTTAAATCCTCAAGGTCCAGTGCTGCATATAGTTTCTTTGTCCTTCTGTATATGACTCAGTTAGGATCTACCCTTTACAGCAGCAGTCTGTATGACATGACACTTGTGCCCTCGTAACTGTGACTGTAATGTGAGCTATGGGCTCATGCTTCAATCCTGACTGTGTTAAAACTTGTGATTTGGCATTACAGCCAGCACTTCACAATCCTGACCTTTCCTCTTTAAAAGTCCCGCCCCTTTATTTTTTTTCACTGTCAGCTGAGTGCATTAGAACATTACACTATCATTAGCTGTCGAGACCATGCAGTTGATATTTAGATTCATACTCTTCAAAGGTTAACAACAGGAGGCTTTTTTTCATTGAAATCCAACCTAATAGAATGTTAGAAAATGTACATGGAATGGAATGTACAATATGAGGTGAGGTGCGAATGTCAAACATCTCAGCTGCATAAGAATCATAAATCAGGGAAAGAAAAGTGACTCTATTTTTTTTTTTTTTTTTTTTATAAAGGCCGAATAAATATGACCTCTGTCACATGTGTGTCAGTTGTCAGCGCTGTTATAAATAGGGTTCTCTGAGAGTCACAGCAGCAGCATGTTTACAAGGCATGTAGTGAAGCCAGCATGAGGATGGTACACAGGCTTTACTTTAACCTTTCTCTGCTTTCCTTTCTTTCGTCTGCGTTATGCATTTATCCCCAGCCACAGACGAGCACCATCTTCAGGGTTTTGTCTCATCAATGTATACATTATAATCCCAACATTAAGGCAATTTTTAGATCTATTATTGAAATAAATCCTTCAGTAACACAATGTAAAAAATACTCCCCTTTAATATTGTGAATTTATCTTACCTTGTTTTTATCATTGTGTGTTTTTCCTAACATTTATTATTATTAACTATTGCTCTTGGACCAATGTAATTGAGTAAAAAGTACACAGTCGCCTCTAAAATATAGTGGAATATAAGTATAAATGTAAAGAAGGGCAGTTTTTAGTTGAAGTACGTTATTAATGTGTTCCAGTACAGTACTAGCATGACAGTCCTCAGCCCACAGCTGTTTAAGTATAACCAAAGTAAACAGTGTCATAAGCTAAAAATGGTTTGCAGTTGCTAGTCAAGCTTTACAACATTTTTTTATGTGACGAGTGCCATGCTGTCCTGGAGAAGACGGCCAAATTGTCCACCTGTTGTCATACTGAAAACATGTTAAAGGTTCATTGTATGTGGTTTAGTTGGATGCGATTGGAAATGTCACCATTAGATGGCACTGTACCCACTTCCCATGCTGAAGGAAACTGGTACCAGATTCCAAAACCATCCATTTTGTAATGACTTTCAATACTGCTGGCCTCGTACCATAATTAACAGTCTTTTTTTCAGGTCATAGCCAATGATAGAACATGGAGTAGCAATGTTAAGACCACAAAATAAATATAACGCAAACAATTAGGCTATGAGGGTAATTATATGTGTGTTGCATTTTGTCTTTTAGTCCTCAAAGACTAAAATATCTAATAACTTCTGAAACACTAATCATAATACATGTAAATAATTCAGGTAAAATGCAATTTCTCAGACTTTCATTGTCATCCTCTTCTGAAACACCAATTCAACAATAAAATCCAGGCTATAATTTTATGCTCAATGAATGATATATTTTGCTGAAAAAGTCAAATCAGTTAACCATTGATTTTATTGTGAGCTTTTATTAACATCTACATGATCAGTCATTTAGATATAAAAGAAAAAAAAACAACAAATTTTCACTGAAAAATGAAATGGTGACAAATCACTTATTAAGGGTTAAATGTACAAAAAATATATTTTGTAAGTCACCACAAAAATGTGTGTTTTAAGCTTCTAATGTGTCCTGATGTTCTAAATACATCTTTTCCCTGCAGTATCACGCTGAAACCATCAAGAATGTCCGTGACGCAACCGAGAGCTTCGGCCAAGGCACTGTTGAGTACAGACCAGTAGCCATCGCTCTGGACACAAAAGGACCAGAAATCAGGACTGGACTGATCAAGGGCGTGAGTTTTTATCTGATTCTTATTATCTTTGATGAGATACATGAATGTATTCAGTTCTTTTACAATAAGAAAATGTTGTTTTCTGATCCTACCAGAGTGGCACCGCTGAGGTCGAGCTGAAGAAGGGTGAAACCATCAAACTCACACTGGACGACCAGTACAAGGAGAAGTGTGACGAGAAAGTGCTGTGGCTCGACTACAAAAACATCACCAAGGTTGTGCAGACCGGAAGCCACATCTACGTTGATGATGGTCTGATTTCCTTGAAGGTTAAAGAAATTGGTAAGAATGGAACCAAACATATCCATGCAGGATTGTGTTTTTTTTTTTTTCCCAAGCAATTTTTACACCCCTTCACTTTCCTCTTGTCCTCAGGTAACGACTACCTGATGTGTGAAATTGAGAACGGTGGCATGTTGGGCAGCAAGAAGGGCGTCAACCTGCCCGGAGCTGCTGTCGACCTCCCCGCTCTGTCTGAGAAGGACCTTCAGGACCTGCAGTTTGGTGTGGAGCAAGGTGTTGACATGGTCTTCGCTTCCTTCATCCGCAAAGCCGCTGATGTTGAAGCTGTCAGGAAGGCTCTGGGAGAGAAGGGCAAAGAAATCAAGATCATTAGCAAGTTGGAGAACCATGAGGGTGTGCGCAGGTGGGTTTAGAAGCAGCAGTATCTGTACAGACAGTAAACAGTAACACACCCAGACTGGACAATATAGTTTTTATAGACTTCCTTTTCCATTTTCACTGAATATAATGTGTAAGGTCTAAGTATATAAATAAGGAAATGGATCGTGAATGACCTGCTATGGCTGGAAAAGCAAAAACAGTTAACATAGGCCGATCTGGAGAGCTTTTCTGCCCTTGTGAGATTGTTTGCTACTAATGTATTGTGGAAGCGAGTGAAATGAGTTGAAAGGAGCAGAAAGACAGACTATAATAATTAACTGGTGCATTTGATAAGTTCTTTTCTTATGTTTGCATGCTAGATTTGATGAAATCCTGGAGGCCAGTGATGGCATCATGGTGGCCCGTGGAGATCTGGGCATTGAAATCCCAACAGAGAAGGTTTTCCTTGCTCAGAAGATGATGACTGGCAGATGCCAAAGAGTTGGCAAACCCATCATCTGTGCCACACAGGTCTGAGAGACACTTCAACACATATTTAGTAAAATTATCAAGCATATCAAAGTATGTGAAGATGTGATTGTTGTTTGTCACCCCAGATGCTGGAGAGCATGACCAAGAAGCCCCGCCCAACTCGCGCTGAAGCCAATGACGTCGCCAACGCTGTGCTTGATGGAAACGACTGCATCATGCTGAGCGGTGAGACCGCTAAGGGAGACTACCCCCTGGAGTCAGTCCGCACACAGCACATGGTAAGAGCACATCTGGCTGATGCCATTAACAAAGTTTCTATGCATCAAGCATGAAGTGTGTATGGCAGATGAACATTTTATCAGTTAATAATTATAGGGACTGGAGATGGACACTAGCATTACCTTTTTTCTAACAGGTACAAGTTATACTATGTAATGTGCATTGTTCCTTTCGAATAAATATCATAAATTGCATTTATAAAGCACTTTTTCAAAAGAATCCTAAAGTGCTACAGTGAAAAGTAACATGAATGAGACATTATCAACTTAGAATATGAATCAACAGCACATGATGTGATGATTTTGTTGTTAATTAATGGCAGTTCCATTGTTTAAGTTTAATTAAAATATTGCATTTGATCTAAAAATAACTGCATGTGTGTGATACAACTGTTGAAGCATATATATATATATATATATATATATAAAAAGAAGAGACTTTGAAATGACTGACATTTCCTCAAAATAAAAGCTTTCTGCAAATTCAGTACTTTAAATGCAAAATCAGTTTTAAACAACACACAACTAATGATTTAGATGTTTGAAGTGCATCTTCTTGGTAGTTCTTTTTGGTTCAACTGCACTAGTTTTGCTCCAGTTGGACCATGTGTCAAGAAGGGTTTGGTGGAAGGCTTCAGTTGCACAGTGTTGAAGGGAGAAGTGATTTAATAGCAAAACTAAAATGAGATGAATGTAAAGAACAAAGAAGAACTACAACAAAATCTGAATGAACAAAACCTGGGGTAGATCAGTCAGAATCTGTGGTGATGAGGGAATGTCTGGGTTATGGAGACAGAGAAAAAAAATCAGAGATGTGCAGGTTATTGTAATGACACGACTGAATGGTCCTGCACTGGTTTCACTGCTTAAATAACTCGGTGATTAGAGACTTCTTGCAGCTGCACGGTGCAGGCCAGGTGGAGATGATAAGAAGTAGGTGGAAGGTCATAATACCAAGAACTACAAAGAAGAGCAATGACCTGGGCAAATGTACATTTACATTATTGATCCTGTATTCATTGAATCATTGAAACTCTGGTGTAGAGCCAGGCTAATGGTCAGAATCACCTGCCTGGAGGATTTTACCTAAACAATTAGTAACAACAAATATATGAACAAATAAACAAATAGTAATTTAATCACTATTACTCAATTAAAATTAAATGGTGGCATCTAAAATGGTTTCTTTCACAATAAAATTACAACTTTTAGGTGATGAGATATGAGACGTCTATTATTTTTTATCTTTATATAAGCGTTTGTGGCTGTAAAAAAAAAAATTTAAAAAGAAAAAAGAAAAATTATATCTGAAACCAAACACATTTTGTAGGGTTTTGACTGAGTTATGTAGAGCAGTGTTTCCCAACCAACACATAAGTATGACATGAGAAATCATCAGGTGTGCCATGGAAAAGTGTCCTATTTCACCTTATTGGTCCTATAAGTGAGTAGTGTCATTATAGATCCATATAACAGCACACGCCACTGATCCACTCAGAGCTGTTGAGGAAGATTTGTGTGTGTCTTTCTTCAATTCCTGCAAGAATATCAGCTTTGTGTTTAACTAAAGAGGCCCAGCTTTCACACTAAATACGTACAGAGGGAGTAACTTT